>KZ308163.1:0-254892 GCA_000376725.2 Ladona fulva
GACGGGATTATTAGCTTGGTATATTTACTTTATATCCTCTAAATTCAATTAATTCGAAACAAATTAATATAATTTTTCATCACAGCACTCGACCCATTAAACACAGAATGAACTGATGATGAAGTGACACTCATGTTCAGTTACCAATTCTACTTACAAATCGAGAGAGAAATATTTAACATTGTGTCAGTGAATTAATTTAATTAAAAGAATCGAAATGGTGGGTAATTAATAGTCTGTTGTCGAAGGCAACAGTGGAAACTATGCGTAAATTGACTAAGTCGTTCATAATTTATGAAAGCTTTGCTTAGTACGAAATAGGCAAGCAACGTGTAACTAAACGTTTATTTATAAAAGATAAAGCGATAAAGGTTTGTAGGAAAAGTAAACATTTAGAGAGTGCTACCTGGGGGCGAAGAAGAACCTTTCAAAAGAACCGCAAAGAAGAAAAAGAACGCAAATTCTTTTCTTAAACGCAATTTTACGTTCCTCTTTCATAGTGAGGATTCATTGGTGTAAGACAATAATGCAACACGTTAACGAGAAAATTTAAAAAAAACTCATGATTGATGGGGGTGAAGTGTCAGAAGTCACCCACAATTTACAGTATTAACCAATTTCGTGCTCTTTGAAGCACGTACGCGAAATAATGAGGTGTTTTGCTTCCCACCAATTATTTTGCGATATTTTATAGGAGAGGAATGCGCTAATTATTAAACTATTCGTATTCAGGCCCAAAATATTTCACGAGTAGGTTTGGGGAGATTTCATTTAAAAGAGCGAAAAGATATTAGAAGAAGGGCGCTCATTGAGGCGAAATTCACGCATCAAGAACGGCGTAGTATGGAATTAATCATGCATTATAAATGTCAGCTTCAATTAATCCAAATCGAAAAGAGGGTTAATAGGCTAAGGTTACGAAATAAAAGAGTATTATAGGAAAGATTTATCGACCATTATTGTTACCATTTTAAAACTGCAATTGGGTATTTTGCCTGGTTGCAATCTCTCACATTTAATAGAAAAACATACATAAATACCTACATCTATACAAAACCGTAACATTATAACTTCGTTCTAAGATAAGGCAAGTGTGCCGTAAAAACATTCTTGGGAAACTCTAAGGCAGGGGTGCCAATATTTTATAGTTCAAGCGTCAATTATTTAATTTTTATTTGAGATAAGTAATTCCAACTAGCATGTTGCGTTACAAATTACAATGAAGAGTAGTAGTAATATCATTAACTTTTAATAATCCCACACTCTAGATCCATCTTTAGGTTATTTTTCAAGTGTGGTATTTGAATTCGTAAGTATGTATGAGCATGTGTACATTGCTTAAGAATTCATTATTAACTTTTCTCTAAATTTAGTGCGCCACTTACAGTACTTACCTATTGCGGCGGATGCGCAGTAGCTTGCCCATCCCCGCTCTAAGGGACTCGTTTCAACGTCAAAACAATTCGCGATACTATATGATATCCTTCAGTCATCAACAACAAAGGAGCGCAAATATCTCACCCATTCCGAATCGATTTACGAATGACATTTTTTATCCCCGCGGTCTCCACGTGGCAGCCCAGAAACCTTTACCTCTCATCCACAGAGGAATGATTCGAAGCACGCTACGTACTCCTGGGAACGTGAATACGCTATAGTGTTCCTTGAAGTCGGCAAAGGCCTCCGCATTAACTAGTTGCGAATGAGATCTCGACTAGAGTGTTTATTAGGAATAAGCTCGTGGGGAAGCCCTTGACAAATTACACCGCGTTCCTAATCAGTTTGATAAATCCAATAAACCGACGAACTCTCGACGGAACTAAACCCGCCTCTCTCCTTTTTTAGTCGATTAAATTCAACCTCCTACTCCTCCTCCGCTCTCTTAACGCTCGCGTACGTTTTCCAACACCTCGCCGCACCCCTCCCTCAGAGCTTGCTTTATAACTCATCGGACTCTTCAAAGGTTTCCTGGGCCGTCCTCACTTCAAAGGATGGAGTCACTCAAAACTTGCTCTCCCCGAGCTCCCTTTTAACCGTTTCCAGCACGTGGAGAAAGAGAGAGAGAGATACATGGAGGTAACGAAGCAGAGAGGGAGGGGGGAGGATAAATGGAAAGGGTGTCGGTAACACATACAAACACACGCGCTCTTCCATACACATGTGCTCAAACACACAGGCAACCGAGGCCTATTTAAATAACATTTGTTTCTTTCTTCCCCGGATGACGTTCCTTTTATAACAGAACACTTTCGGTCGGTTAGGCAGCCTTTTTTCACTTAAGAGGTAAGCGCGGTTTAACTCTCCACGTAACGAGATGGGAGATTCGGTTTTGGATCCGCGTTTCCCGTCCGGAGATTGAATGGCCTTTCATCGAAAGGAGGTTAGACGGTAACCGTCCGTATGACTCCTCGTTATACTATATATAAGTATCCGCAGATTTAGATCGTTAGAAGCTTCCATCGTAATGCATCGACTACAAACAATTCTATTAACCCAGTTTCGCACGAAATGACTTCCAGTATACTGAGTACGGACTTTATGCTAATGATTAAAAATCGGCCGCGGGGTGGTTAGCATGTTAGTGATTTAACCGCAAGGTCCCGGATTCGAGTCTTGGCTAATCCGATTTTTCTGATTGGGGAATGATTTTGCGTGTTTGTCTGTTCTAAACAGTCATGTATCTAACATCATTTCAGAAATGAAAGAGAAAATTAATCATACCATTGATGAATGTATTTCTTATACTTTCAAGTAATCTGAAGACGAATACATGGCTGTTTCAATTGCACCGATAGGATTTTCAATATGAATGCAAATATCGGAGTTTTATGATTGAAGTCTAAATATAAATAGATTTCAATTTCAAAGAGTGGATTGAATATTTGGGCTGTTAAATTTGATTTTACTTAAAAATGGATTTGAAATTAGAGGAAAACGTTCCTTAAATTTATTTCAGAAAATGATTTAACGTCTATTGCTTTTGCTATTCGCGTTAGATTCAGAGTCACCTTATAAGTCCTAAATTTGTATGGTAGGATACTGAGAGCACAGCTTAGAACCAAATTCTTACTTTTCCCAGTCCATCAATAATGGAATTGAATTTAATTTTTACAAAAGGAATTTACTTCAGAAAATCATAATATCATTCATCGCTTTCAGGAAAACGGGATTATTAGCTTGGTATATTTACTTTTTATAGTGCAATCTCCTTCGACTAAATTTGATCAAATAAATTCCTTAATAACGACATATTGAGAAAATTTTAAATAATCCATCTTCCAAGAAACATTTTTATTATAATTAAATTATGAGCAAAGTACAATATAGTACAAGAATGATAAAAGATCGTGAAAATTCAACTTGAACTTATTTTAAGCAGCGCAATGAAGATGGAGCATACATCTATCAGCAATATCTACAAAAGAAGTTGCATGCAATACATATAGGAATCCCCTGAAATTCTTTCAATCTGTGGAGAGTGGCTTCCCGCAGAGATCTGACCCATAGAGCGACGGAGAGGCTATGTGATGTAATAGGTTTCGGGGAGGAGACGAGAAGAATTCAGCAAAAAGCAAGAGAAAAGTAAATACTGCAACTATGAGAGGATTACGAAATGCAGCGATTTAGTTATGTTAATGAAGTAAAAGTTGTCAGCAATGATATGATAACATCAGCATAAATAAAAATCTGACGAATTTGTGATCACAATATATATACATATACATGCCATGAAAACAAACTGTGGTAGATAACATCTTAAAAAGGAAACGCATTTCTTCAAAGACAGAATCATAAACAAAACGTTTAAAATGAGGTCGCTTTCGACCTCTTAATTAAATTAAAGTATATACTTAGAAAATATCCTCCCTTTCTTAGCTTAAACAGGAATGCAGTTTTCCACAATTTTGAGAGGAACTGCGACTAATGAACAGATTCAAATTAATAAGCTGAGCTCTAAATGTGGTGGCTGTGAATGACAGGAATCTACAAATGGACGACTCAGAACACCTTCGAAAAGAATTTCTATCTCTCCTCCAGGCATGGATGGCTGGGTTCAGTCGATTTGTACCAAAATGGACGATTCAAGGTCGATTAAACGTTAGCTGACAAGGTATGGGCGCGAGGAGAGTCAAACATTTCATTCAAATTTACGAGAAAACTTCTCAAGTTATCCTTCAAAACATAAATGGTATTTTTAAAAAGGGCCAGAACAATGGGGGAATTTTGGACATTTTTTTCATACCCATCATGGTAGATTTGAGATTTTTAGAATTAGATTCATACCCCGCAAGCTGCCAGTGGCGCATGGCAGGGGGTGTATAAACACGAAAGACCTAACCTAATCCATCCTATTTTTATCTCTAATGCTCTGCGGAAGGAACGACCAGTAGTAACTATCTGTTTTAGCGATTATTTCCTTGTAACGCTTGGTCGTCGTCTCTCGAGGATCGCGCTCGTTGTTTACCGGAATGACAACGGCTTCAACTTCTAAAAATTCTGAATCGATGAATTTGTCGATAAGCTTCCGCCTGTAATCCGATCTTCTCACCTGGAGCGAATTCTACCCGAGAGATTTTATCATATTTTATCATGGTATTTATTTAGAGCTCCTCGTCATAGTCATCGCGTAGGGCACAAACATTTCTTAATCAAAATACTCCGGTAGTACAATACTGAAACGATAGAGATTTCCGAGGGAAATCTCTTATTTTTAAGATAATGAAACATTCGCGAGCTTCGGATAGCCATGCGAGCCGTCATTTCACATGATCCTCATGAACAACACGTCAAAACTGGAGCGCAAAACCATTAACGTAGCGCACTGCGTAAGCATTCCTTAAAATGCTTATCCATGCCCAATGACGAAGCGAGTATTCCACTTATCGTACCGTTTGATAAAGGGGAGTACCCCCGGGACTCTAATAAGGAATGAATCCTGCGGGTATGTGGAGATTAAGGAGAAGAAGGATGGTAGAGGGAAGCAGATTCGATAGAAGGGGATTTGATGGACGAGGGAGAGCAGAGGCCGGACTTGAAAGAGCGGCGGCCGTCATTGGTCGGACCTCGCCCGGGGCCAAATCCACTGCCCTTCTCCGCGGACACAAAACCGCCGCCGACCAACCTTCTAAGCGATCGCCGCACCGGATTTGACAGTGATTACTTTATACGGAGAGCCGACGGAGCGACGGCGTTGCAGAACGCTCTCTCTCTCAGGGCTACGGATTCTTCCGCATTTCCCTCCTCCACTTCCCTCTCTCTTCCTTGGCTTTTACTTTTCCAATTCCTTCGAAGCCGAATTCGAAAGTAAGCACCTCAGGGCTTTGAGATGGACCAAGATTTGGTAGAGACGTCTAACCTCTGAGGCGGGGATTCACGATCTTCTTCCTTCCACGGTAAACGTAGGTAATAACACAAACTTTGCGACACCATACGTATAGCTACACGTTAACCATACTACTGAACCACGTTATAATCCATCATTATTTTTCTAATAAATAGTGAAATATTAAATACACAATGCATATTTATATCAACCGCAAAAATCATTCATCGATCAAATTTCTCGTAGAATCAAACATGAATTTCGAGCAACTTAGTTTTTAAGAAATATATAACGGATAGATAAACAATGAGTGGCTAATCTTCATTTCATTGAGAGCAAGAACTTGGGCTCGCATATGCTGGTTATAAAAATTGATTTCAGCACTTCAAAAATATCCTCGCTAAATAATAACACGACTCGCGAACCGCAACCAACCCCTGGATTAGATCTTGAAATGATGATATAAAAAATAACAGAGTTCAAATCAAGAAACACCAATTCGTAACTACATTATTTTTCTTGGATTCAATAGGCATCAATACGCATTTGGAAATTCTAAGCTAATAAATACACCCCAAGAACTAGCATTTTAAACAAAATTCCGAAAACGGCGTGTCAAATCAAAACCATGTATTTTCACAATCCAAGGATTTGGTAGCAATTATTTCTCCGCTTCAACTTCAGAACTACTTCCACAACGTTCAGGCACGGCCCCGAAATCAGAGAACGCCAGAGAGGCCTAAGCACTCTGGAAAGTATGTATGTATACAGCGTGAGAAAATAATTTCTTTCTTCAGGAAATTTTGGTTACTCAATTTTTTTCATTTATTTATTTTCCTGGTGCATTTACAAACATCCATTTATTGGACAGTTAGAGGTTAGGCGTGAACAGTAGCAAAAAAAACGTAGAACCACGCCGCAACCGGAAAAAAACTCGATTAGACAAGACTCGAACCCAGGACCTCGCCGTTGGCAGGCTAGCTTAACAGGTAATGCTAACAATTCCGACATTAACAGGTAATGCTAATCATTCCAAAGTCGGCAAAATTAATTTTGGGAGCACTAATTTTAGAATTAAATGAGAAAAAGTATTAAAATATTTCCCTCCTACCACGACGAATCCAGAAGTAGCGTATTCAACTACACTTCGATGTCGGTCCGACATAAATTACCTCCATGACCATGAGTGGTGCAGCTTTTCCACGTCTGCCGGTGCATCTTCGAAAGTGCATGCCCAAAATTAAAGGACTGAGTCAAGAACGGAAAGCGACAGCGGGTATTCTAGGCCACGGTATTAACTCAGTTCACGCTCCTGGATGCACAACAAACCTCGCGTTGCATGCGTCCAGACTCTCCACAGCCACGTCCAAACATCTTCTCTCGTCACGAGAATTCTCAAAAAGTGGCGGAGACGAACACGCGAGGGCTTCCATTACAAACACGACACGACTTCGCGCGACGCGTTTCGCGATTTTGGCGGCGACGGAGAATGCGATACGATCGGAATAGCAGGTGCAGCCGCGAGAGTAATTTGTCTGTAGCGCGCTTACCCGCGAGTGCGTTGCATAGCAGCACATTTGAGGGAAAAGACGCGGGAGGAGGGGAATACTCTTTTAACAAGAATGTAAACACGCCGCGCGGTGAATACCGCCATCTTCAAATGGGACTTCGCGACAGCTCCCGTTGATGGGAATGGATGGGCTGACTAAGGGCCCGTGCCAGTATGCTACTTTATGTGCTTTTGTATTGAGATTTTTCATCGCGGGAGAAAGGTGATTCGCAGCCTGGCTTTTAATGAATAAGTTTCCCCCTTTAGAAAGCCACGAAGCAGAGGTATTCAGCCTTTTATGTTGATTTATTCCGCTAAAATTTCCGAGAAATTCGCGCTTCGAGCCTAACTTCGAGGAAAATGCAAAGACACCTTGGCTATTATTTTGGTGTCCTTGCAAGAATTTGAAAAGCGTGACCGAAAGCACCTTGTCTGTCACGTGATGATCAACTGGGCATATAAATTTTACGTCTGTGTTTATAAAATAAGGTTACCTAAAGTTGTGGAATTTCTATAAATAAAAGGTGCTAATGGGAGGTAATTACCTATTAATCCTTAAAGACAAGAGCTGGTGAATAAAGACAAGATCTTTTGGTCATGCGCTCATGAATAGAGAAATAAATTCCAACTTGCATAGGAAAAGATGTATTCTTAAATAATTGACGAAGACATGTGCAAAGACATTCACAATTGCGAGTGTTAACTCTCATTTTATCTGTGTACCCCAGTTATGGACACTTATACAAGCGGGACTTCACAAATGACAAATAATCATAGAGGTTTGAAAGCACCTTAGAAATAATCTTCCACGAGAAGAGAATGGGGGGTAATTAATCAAAGGTTTCAGGGAAGAGTAAAGGTTATCCTTTAGAATGTTACATAATCTGCCGAAAAACTTATCGAGCAATAATAGAAGCTCCTTCCCTTCTATAAAAGAGCTAACTATCACAATACTTTCCGTATTTCAGAATTTTTACGATGTCCGCTCGTATTATACCACTTTAATCAAACCCATGTAAGTTGCGGTGGATCTAGAATACAGACGATTTCCACTAGGTCTTCCGTAATATTTACAAAAAATTCAAGTATGTTGCGTTATTTTATACAAATAATAAAATTAGCGACGCGCTTATGCTTCATTAGCTTTCCATTGCGGTACCTAACATTTTAATTTTAAACACTTTCACCGCAACTTAAGTTAACTATACGGCCCAGATTCCATCATAGTAATGCAACTAACACACACTTGAACCAGCAGGGCGCGAAGAGAGAAGATACACACGTACGCCAGGGAGGAAGAAATCCACTGAAGCGATGTGTTAAAGATAGTGAAAATGTTTAACACCAGTTACCGCTCCCACTGATTAGCACGCAGAATTACTTCTTCCTAACGAGCACCATCTTGAACAAATCTAGCCGTGCGCTTTATTTAACCCATGACTGGCGAATTCATAACTGCCTTCATTCACTTAGCTCAGCGTGCGATCCGTCAAAATCCCAAATCGCCTCCTCACTTTAGCGCGTTTAATTTTGGACACCCGCGTGACACCAACTGGCATCGAAAGTGGTTTTCCTCCGGAGATTTTGGAGGTGACACCGACGTGTCACCCCGGCCAAGGGGACGTCGCGCTGAAGAGGGCGGGCTCCCAAAAGGGGTTCCATTAGCGCAAACCCACCCACGCCTCGAGGAGGGACGCACGCAAACCTTGCACGAGGCCATGTAGCACGGTTCTCTGTCACCTCTTGGCAAGCGGCCTCCGAGGAACGAGTTGAGGGCGAGAGAAATAGAAATCCTGCCACAAGAACTGCCTCCGCCTTCATCTCCCGTGGCTCAGCCAAAGAGGGACCAAAATAAAGGCTCATTCACACATGTGTTGGGGAGGAAGCTCACCTACTCCCTCCCGCCTCTTCTATCCTTCGACACCTCGTCTCTCTCGCCTCACCTCTGAGACCCCGAAGAGGGAGGAGGGCTAAGAGGATTGCGTTTGCTAGACGCAAAAAATGCACCCGTACTGCGAGCTAGTTTTAAACTTCGCTTAATAGGTTCCTCCAACGACGATTACGACAAATGATTCCGACTCTGTCATAGCTAATGGGTGGTTCTATAAAGGGACCGTAGCGGTTGATAATGATATGCTTACACGAAATTCAGCTCTATACATTTTATCTCTTGGAAATTCCTTACTTTTTCTTCGTCTTCTTCACAAGCTTCCGTTAGCTTTTGAGTTAATTAACTTAAATTATCTCAAATATCTCGCAGTATTATCTCCACCATTCGATAGCATGGTGTCTCTATTAAAAGTAAAATAGAAAAATAACTTTGGATAACTTTTAAGGTGCTGAGACTGAAGCTGAGTACAAATGTTACCGCAAATTTCTTTCCACATATTTTTGGTGTTCATAGATAAGGTTTTTAAACAAATCTTCCGCAGAAAGTAAGTGTAGCTTGAAGGCAATAACTGTACCCTAAAAAATGTAATAGGAAATATAAGGAAGGGAGAGTTATTGAGGCGTTCTGTTAGGGAAACGTTTATATTTCAGAGCTACGCCTATTCACTCACAATTATTTTCAGCCAAAAATATGGTTTCTCGTAAATTACATGATTACAGTCATTGAATTGATTTGATATAATATTTCATCGAAAGACATCGATGGATTGGAACGATGGGAAAGATACAATGTCTCCAATGAGGATCGGTTACAGAGGAAACAGTTGACAATGGTATCAATCATTTTCATTCAAAAGGACACTCTTCTGAAATTATCGCTAATGAAGACTGATACTCCAAAAGTCCAAGAAAGTTCTCCAATTGAAATGGGCGCAGAGCATTCAAGATTTTATGACTCACCTCCGCTAGGCGCCAACATCACTCGGGCCAACCAACGATCAACATTTGGCTAGCTGTATACTTTGGAAGTAAGACAGACATCGGCCTTTGTTCGCCTTACCGCTTTTTCAGGCGCTAAGTAGTTAGATTTCCATTCCGTTCGCAGTTGAGATGGCTTCCAAATGAAGCGACGAGGAAAGTCCGGCTTGAAATCCTCTCTTCGAATTTATCGCCTGGCTGATACTCTCGCATAGTCTCCGTTGGTAAAGGGAGCGCCAAGTACATATTAGCTTGCTTTTAAATTGGGATTGCGGTGCGCATAGCTCGGATCACAGCCGATGAGAGAAATATAATAGACAACGGTTGAATTGTTACCGTTGAGAGAAGGCAGGAATGCGACCGATTAACCGCAGCGATAAATATGAAGAAGTGAAAGTACGTACATATTTTTTTGGTTTACTATTCTTACTATTTGCTTCATTGATGTCTTAGCGACCATAAAAGTTCAGAAAGTAGGAGGTAAAACAAAGTAAAACTGTTCTATAAGGATACTCCTTTCCCATGATCTCAAATACAAAAGAAACCGAGTATTTTTTAAACTAATTCACATGCACGAACCTACTGTTCTTATTATTTATTCAATAGGTATCTTAATGATCATAAGAGCCAAGAGGTCAAGAGGAAAAACAAAGTTTTCTAGAACAATATTCCTTTCCCATGTTCTCCAATACAACAGAATCACAGTATTCTTTAAATTAATTCATAGTTACCTATCACATAATAAACTGCATTATCACTGAGACAATTATTTTCATTTTCGTCACTTAAAAACAAAGTAAGAAACGACCGACTTCGTTTCCGAAATGAGAGTGGCCGAATGTGAAATCAATACCTGTCGCTTTACCTTTTCTAAATTTTAAATTTTGGAAATGTATCTGTTTTTACTTTATTTTTCTTTTTCGTGGAAATAAAAATAATTGTCATATTGTTATGGAATTCCACCAGGTGAATCCTGAACTTTGATAGTTACCAGGCTATGATAGAAAGGCGTCGAGTAGTTAACAAAAATGTAAACGAAACTAGCTTTCTATAAAAACCATTCACTGTGGAATCACAAAGATAGTTTTATTTGCCGCCAACCTTTTCATTTATCCTCTAAGAAAGAGGAGCTGACATTTTATCTTAATGAGCCCTGTCTTCTATAAATACGGAAAGAAAATAGAGCAACGAGAGGGGAAAGACACGGTAATCATCGAAGTATTGATAAAAATATCCATCGAGTAATATTTCCGCCTCAAGTGACACTTCATCGACATTTCAGAATCCGAGAAACGATTCTTACAAAACGATAATTTTACAGGCAGGAGAAGTCGTGTCAAGAACAAATTATCCTTCCGGAGAATTAAGTTAATTGACTCCTAAGCAGGTTTAAATCATCCGATAGATCAAAGGCGAGCGGATAAAAAGAAACACATCCGATTAATTAGCGCACTCTGAAAGAAAAGGGATTCCGGTCAAAAACAACGGCAAGCACCAACGATACGTACTTATTGGAGGAAAAAAGGACAGACGCGAGAACCACGATTTCCATAAAGAAATTAATTACCAGATTGGTGGGATGACGAGAGGAGGGGGAAAGCTTTACATCATCACAGATGCGATATTTTATGAAAGGGGATTTCTTTGACCTGCGATAGCAGAAACCGCATTGTTTTACACACATAGCCTCGCTCCCGTGACCTGAGCACAAAAAGAGAATGGGTACTGGGAGGTTTAAAAGTAGGCGAAAGAGATGAAAGGCGGAAAGAGAGGAGGTAGGCCTAAGGCCTCTATCACCGGGTAAAAGGGAAAGAAAATAGCGGGATTCTGCGAAAATGTTTGAAAACGACTAAAGGGCAATCCTGCGAGAATAAACCAACGAGGGGGTTTACAAAAGAAGGAAAGGAACGAGATAAAAGAAGCGAGTGGGTAAAACATCAGAGGTTGTGGGAGGGATGCGAAACCACGCCGGGATCGCTGGGGAATGATAAGAACCTCTCTCCTAGTCTCTCTCTAAACTCGATGAAAAGCGAAATAAAAAAAGGTTCTCTTCCCTTGTTCTTAGGAATGAAGACGCAAAGGTAAAGCAGAGGGAGAGAGAGAAGAAGCAAGAGGCGCCGCGTGCGGTAGTTGATGTTCCGGACGCCAGATGGGGTGGATATCGGTAGTATTGTTGCCGGCGCGCTGTTAATCTCGGAGAATGTAGCAGACGAGCAGACATGGAAGGGAGAACAGGGATACGCAGGTAGGTGTCGGAGAGAGGATAGGGGATGAGGCGAAGTAGGGGAGGAGTTATGACGACAGGACAAGTTAAGAAGTGGGAAGGAAAGGAAGTGATAGCAAAGGAAGTGCTGCAGCGAATTCATTTCAAATTTCAACACTTGTTCAGATTCTTCCCCCTATCCCCTAACTGCATAATATATCCCTCCATCATGGCACTCAAATAATATTCATCCTTACTACATGGAGGAATATTCAGGAATTAATTTACCATTCTGAGTACTCTTCAAAAAGGTTTTGCCCCGCTCTACATCTATATCAGTTGTGTCCAAGGTTTTAACTGCAGTAATGCGTATTGGCTTCCTGGGTCGCTATATTTAGAACAATAATAACTCATGATCTTAGAGAAAAATACATAAGATATAGCGACTCCTTTGATAAATCTAACGTGGGCTTGTTCTGCTTATAGCATTCTGGCTCAGTGAGGAAAGCAAGGACAAACTACCTCACTCCTCATCTTGCCTAGTTAACCTCATTTCCCTCCCCTAGCTATTCATAACTGATGGTAGAGGGGATGAGGTCCCAAGCGGCCTTCGAGCTGAATACTTTGCAGACAGATGTGATAATTACAATTTTTTTTTTCTGTTAGTTAATTATGCCTTTCCATGAAGTCCGGCCAGCGTTGATAGGTTAGTTAATAATAACTCATGTTCATTTTTTTCATTTAACACGCCCGTTTTCGCTTGTAACTGCTAATAATTCATCGATGACTGTTAATTTATTTTAATAAAACAATAATAGTTAACACAACATTGTGTTCCCTTTTTCGAAGTTCTAACAGAACCAGAACTTACTCTTTTCCGCCTCACTTATAAATCTTTAGGGCATGAAATCGAACGAAACTTTCAAGAAATCATTAGTTCTTGCGCCGCAAGGAATTACTTATATGGCCGCATGCGACCCGTAGGCTGCTGGTTGGACACCACAGACCTACATCCACGTATAAATACCCCGAGCCACCTTTGGAAGCATAGTATGGGGTCCATACAGTAATAATGATAACAATACTCGTAATTTCCTCAATGGAAACAGGAAGGTAACTCCTTGCATGCATACAAGTATGTACTCCTACAAGTAGATACGAGTATATTTAAATAATTATTACAAACAAACACCAACAAAAAGTCAGATTCTATGTCCGCGTACGCATTGACGCGAAACTGAAATGAATTCCGAAAATAATTCCGTTCAACGAGAAATGATAGAGTAAAGTGCCTTCCTAATGCGAAACGTGCCTGAAATTTCCACGGAAACGATACGTAAACAAGGAAAGCAAGACTCGTTTCCAACGAAAGTGACTCCGGTTTAGCAAACAATAAACTCTTCAACGCGGCGTGCCGATAGCCCATTTAAAACACCCTCTTCGTGCGCAGATGAGAAGAGCGAGCAAAAAGACAGAGGTGGCGCTGTTTCAAAAGTTTCCTCCATGGCGTGAAACCAAAGCAAATACGAGAGAGATATTGCCGCAAGAGAGAGGACCGAAGAGAAAGGAAAGGAGTTGATGAAAGGGAGGCTGCGGGGGTGGACCAAGAAAGAGATGGAGTTAATAACGAGCTGCCTTTGCCGTAAAGAGGAAAGCGGAAACCTCACAAACGTATCCATGCCACACATGCACAAACACTCATAACGTATCAGTGGGCCACGTGATAAGGATATTTCCCATCCAATCTCTCTCTCTCTCCGATTTCCCAGTGCGCGCATCTTCGGTTTCAGAAATTCTGATGGCATCACGTTCGCAGCGACGTCTCAGGTGCTTTTAGGGTGTCAACGATTCCACGCCCACGCGACTCGAATCGCTCCACTATGGTATACGAACGAAGAAAATTGTCGAAAAGGGAAGTTGGGATGGGTGTTGTCAGAAGTCAAGAAGGTGCGGCAACTCCGGTCTCCTTAGTGATCTGATTGGCATCACTCTCAAGTTCAAGGAGAGCAGTTACATTTCCGGGTTGCTTTTAACGTTGTCTCAACCAAGAGCAGATCTAGACTGTACTACATATCGTCAGTACCGGTCTCAGGGAGTGAGTTCCCTTTACAAAGAATATTTTGACTATTTCACGTCTTATTTTCATTAACTCTGTCGCACTAATTCGCGGATTTTCATAGGAACATTTCGATAAGAAAATCTTAAANTATTTTTCAAGTGTGGTATTTGAATTCGTAAGTATGTATGAGCATGTGTACATTGCTTAAGAATTCATTATTAACTTTTCTCTAAATTTAGTGCGCCACTTACAGTACTTACCTATTGCGGCGGATGCGCAGTAGCTTGCCCATCCCCGCTCTAAGGGACTCGTTTCAACGTCAAAACAATTCGCGATACTATATGATATCCTTCAGTCATCAACAACAAAGGAGCGCAAATATCTCACCCATTCCGAATCGATTTACGAATGACATTTTTTATCCCCGCGGTCTCCACGTGGCAGCCCAGAAACCTTTACCTCTCATCCACAGAGGAATGATTCGAAGCACGCTACGTACTCCTGGGAACGTGAATACGCTATAGTGTTCCTTGAAGTCGGCAAAGGCCTCCGCATTAACTAGTTGCGAATGAGATCTCGACTAGAGTGTTTATTAGGAATAAGCTCGTGGGGAAGCCCTTGACAAATTACACCGCGTTCCTAATCAGTTTGATAAATCCAATAAACCGACGAACTCTCGACGGAACTAAACCCGCCTCTCTCCTTTTTTAGTCGATTAAATTCAACCTCCTACTCCTCCGCTCTCTTAACGCTCGCGTACGTTTTCCAACACCTCGCCGCACCCCTCCCTCAGAGCTTGCTTTATAACTCATCGGACTCTTCAAAGGTTTCCTGGGCCGTCCTCACTTCAAAGGATGGAGTCACTCAAAACTTGCTCTCCCCGAGCTCCCTTTTAACCGTTTCCAGCACGTGGAGAAAGAGAGAGAGAGATACATGGAGGTAACGAAGCAGAGAGGGAGGGGGGAGGATAAATGGAAAGGGTGTCGGTAACACACATAAACACACGCGTTCTTCCATACACATGTGCTCAAACACACAGGCAACCGAGGCCTATTTAAATAACATTTGTTTCTTTCTTCCCCGGATGACGTTCCTTTTATAACAGAACACTTTCGGTCGGTTAGGCAGCCTTTTTTCACTTAAGAGGTAAGCGCGGTTTAACTCTCCACGTAACGAGATGGGAGATTCGGTTTTGGATCCGCGTTTCCCGTCCGGAGATTGAATGGCCTTTCATCGAAAGGAGGTTAGACGGTAACCGTCCGTATGACTCCTCGTTATACTATATATAAGTATCCGCAGATTTAGATCGTTAGAAGCTTCCATCGTAATGCATCGACTACAAACAATTCTATTAACCCAGTTTCGCACGAAATGACTTCCAGTATACTGAGTACGGACTTTATGCTAATGATTAAAAATCGGCCGCGGGGTGGTTAGCATGTTAGTGATTTAACCGCAAGGTCCCGGATTCGAGTCTTGGCTAATCCGATTTTTCTGATTGGGGAATGATTTTGCGTGTTTGTCTGTTCTAAACAGTCATGTATCTAACATCATTTCAGAAATGAAAGAGAAAATTAATCATACCATTGATGAATGTATTTCTTATACTTTCAAGTAATCTGAAGACGAATACATGGCTGTTTCAATTGCACCGATAGGATTTTCAATATGAATGCAAATATCGGAGTTTTATGATTGAAGTCTAAATATAAATAGATTTCAATTTCAAAGAGTGGATTGAATATTTGGGCTGTTAAATTTGATTTTACTTAAAAATGGATTTGAAATTAGAGGAAAACGTTCCTTAAATTTATTTCAGAAAATGATTTAACGTCTATTGCTTTTGCTATTCGCGTTAGATTCAGAGTCACCTTATAAGTTCTAAATTTGTATGGTAGGATACTGAGAGCACAGCTTAGAACCAAATTCTTACTTTTCCCAGTCCATCAATAATGGAATTGAATTTAATTTTTACAAAAGGATTAGCCTTCAAAAAATCATAATATCATTCATCGCTTTCAGGATGACGGGATTATTAGCTTGGTATATTTACTTTATATGCAATCTCCTCTGACTAAATTTGATCAAATAAATTCCGACAAATAAATAACGACATATTGCGAAATTTTTAAATAATCCATCTTCCAAGAAACATTTTAATCATAATTAAATTATTCACAAAGTAAAATATAGTACAAGAATGATAAAAGATCGTGAAAATTCAACTTGAACTTATTTTAAGCAGAGAAATGAAGATGGAGCATACATCTATCAGCAATATCTACAAAAGAAGTTGCATGCAATACATATAGGAATCCCCTGAAATTCTTTCAATCTGTGGAGAGTGGCTTCCCGCAGAGATCTGACCCATAGAGCGACGGAGAGGCTATGTGATGTAATAGGTTTCGGGGAGGAGACGAGAAGAATTCAGCAAAAAGCAAGAGAAAAGTAAATACTGCAACTATGAGAGGATTACGAAATGCAGCGATTTAGTTATGTTAATGAAGTAAAAGTTGTCAGCAATGATATGATAACATCAGCATAAATAAAAATCTGACGAATTTGTGATCACAATATATATACATATACATGCCATGAAAACAAACTGTGGTAGATAACATCTTAAAAAGGAAACGCATTTCTTCAAAGACAGAATCATAAACAAAACGTTTAAAATGAGGTCGCTTTCGACCTCTTAATTAAATTAAAGTATATACTTAGAAAATATCCTCCCTTTCTTAGCTTAAACAGGAATGCAGTTTTCCACAATTTTGAGAGGAACTGCGACTAATGAACAGATTCAAATTAATAAGCTGAGCTCTAAATGTGGTGGCTGTGAATGACAGGAATCTACAAATGGACGACTCAGAACACCTTCGAAAAGAATTTCTATCTCTCCTCCAGGCATGGATGGCTGGGTTCAGTCGATTTGTACCAAAATGGACGATTCAAGGTCGATTAAACGTTAGCTGACAAGGTATGGGCGCGAGGAGAGTCAAACATTTCATTCAAATTTACGAGAAAACTTCTCAAGTTATCCTTCAAAACATAAATGGTATTTTTAAAAAGGGCCAGAACAATGGGGGAATTTTGGACATTTTTTTCATACCCATCATGGTAGATTTGAGATTTTTAGAATTAGATTCATACCCCGCAAGCTGCCAGTGGCGCATGGCAGGGGGTGTATAAACACGAAAGACCTAACCTAATCCATCCTATTTTTATCTCTAATGCTCTGCGGAAGGAACGACCAGTAGTAACTATCTGTTTTAGCGATTATTTCCTTGTAACGCTTGGTCGTCGTCTCTCGAGGATCGCGCTCGTTGTTTACCGGAATGACAACGGCTTCAACTTCTAAAAATTCTGAATCGATGAATTTGTCGATAAGCTTCCGCCTGTAATCCGATCTTCTCACCTGGAGCGAATTCTACCCGAGAGATTTTATCATATTTTATCATGGTATTTATTTAGAGCTCCTCGTCATAGTCATCGCGTAGGGCACAAACATTTCTTAATCAAAATACTCCGGTAGTACAATACTGAAACGATAGAGATTTCCGAGGGAAATCTCTTATTTTTAAGATAATGAAACATTCGCGAGCTTCGGATAGCCATGCGAGCCGTCATTTCACATGATCCTCATGAACAACACGTCAAAACTGGAGCGCAAAACCATTAACGTAGCGCACTGCGTAAGCATTCCTTAAAATGCTTATCCATGCCCAATGACGAAGCGAGTATTCCACTTATCGTACCGTTTGATAAAGGGGAGTACCCCCGGGACTCTAATAAGGAATGAATCCTGCGGGTATGTGGAGATTAAGGAGAAGAAGGATGGTAGAGGGAAGCAGATTCGATAGAAGGGGATTTGATGGACGAGGGAGAGCAGAGGCCGGACTTGAAAGAGCGGCGGCCGTCATTGGTCGGACCTCGCCCGGGGCCAAATCCACTGCCCTTCTCCGCGGACACAAAACCGCCGCCGACCAACCTTCTAAGCGATCGCCGCACCGGATTTGACAGTGATTACTTTATACGGAGAGCGACGGAGCGACGGCGTTGCAGAACGCTCTCTCTCTCAGGGCTACGGATTCTTCCGCATTTCCCTCCTCCTCTTCCCTCTCTCTTCCTTGGCTTTTACTTTTCCAATTCCTTCGAAGCCGAATTCGAAAGTAAGCACCTCAGGGCTTTGAGATGGACCAAGATTTGGTAGAGACGTCTAACCTCTGAGGCGGGGATTCACGATCTTCTTCCTTCCACGGTAAACGTAGGTAATAACACAAACTTTGCGACACCATACGTATAGCTACACGTTAACCATACTACTGAACCACGTTATAATCCATCATTATTTTTCTAATAAATAGTGAAATATTAAATACACAATGCATATTTATATCAACCGCAAAAATCATTCATCGATCAAATTTCTCGTAGAATCAAACATGAATTTCGAGCAACTTAGTTTTTAAGAAATATATAACGGATAGATAAACAATGAGTGGCTAATCTTCATTTCATTGAGAGCAAGAACTTGGGCTCGCATATGCTGGTTATAAAAATTGATTTCAGCACTTCAAAAATATCCTCGCTAAATAATAACACGACTCGCGAACCGCAACCAACCCCTGGATTAGATCTTGAAATGATGATATAAAAAATAACAGAGTTCAAATCAAGAAACACCAATTCGTAACTACATTATTTTTCTTGGATTCAATAGGCATCAATACGCATTTGGAAATTCTAAGCTAATAAATACACCCCAAGAACTAGCATTTTAAACAAAATTCCGAAAACGGCGTGTCAAATCAAAACCATGTATTTTCACAATCCAAGGATTTGGTAGCAATTATTTCTCCGCTTCAACTTCAGAACTACTTCCACAACGTTCAGGCACGGCCCCGAAATCAGAGAACGCCAGAGAGGCCTAAGCACTCTGGAAAGTATGTATGTATACAGCGTGAGAAAATAATTTCTTTCTTCAGGAAATTTTGGTTACTCAATTTTTTTCATTTATTTATTTTCCTGGTGCATTTACAAACATCCATTTATTGGACAGTTAGAGGTTAGGCGTGAACAGTAGCAAAAAAAAAACATAGAACCACGCCGCAACCGGAAAAAAACTCGATTAGACAAGACTCGAACCCAGGACCTCGCCGTTGGCAGGCTAGCTTAACAGGTAATGCTAACAATTCCGCCATTAACAGGTAATGCTAATCATTCCAAAGTCGGCAAAATTAATTTTGGGAGCACTAATTTTAGAATTAAATGAGAAAAAGTATTAAAATATTTCCCTCCTACCACGACGAATCCAGAAGTAGCGTATTCAACTACACTTCGATGTCGGTCCGACATAAATTACCTCCATGACCATAAGTGGTGCAGCTTTTCCACGTCTGCCGGTGCATCTTCGAAAGTGCATGCCCAAAATTAAAGGACTGAGTCAAGAACGGAAAGCGACAGCGGGTATTCTAGGCCACGGTATTAACTCAGTTCACGCTCCTGGATGCACAACAAACCTCGCGTTGCATGCGTCCAGACTCTCCACAGCCACGTCCAAACATCTTCTCTCGTCACGAGAATTCTCAAAAAGTGGCGGAGACGAACACGCGAGGGCTTCCATTACAAACACGACACGACTTCGCGCGACGCGTTTCGCGATTTTGGCGGCGACGGAGAATGCGATACGATCGGAATAGCAGGTGCAGCCGCGAGAGTAATTTGTCTGTAGCGCGCTTACCCGCGAGTGCGTTGCATAGCAGCACATTTGAGGGAAAAGACGCGGGAGGAGGGGAATACTCTTTTAACAAGAATGTAAACACGCCGCGCGGTGAATACCGCCATCTTCAAATGGGACTTCGCGACAGCTCCCGTTGATGGGAATGGATGGGCTGACTAAGGGCCCGTGCCAGTATGCTACTTTATGTGCTTTTGTATTGAGATTTTTCATCGCGGGAGAAAGGTGATTCGCAGCCTGGCTTTTAATGAATAAGTTTCCCCCTTTAGAAAGCCACGAAGCAGAGGTATTCAGCCTTTTATGTTGATTTATTCCGCTAAAATTTCCGAGAAATTCGCGCTTCGAGCCTAACTTCGAGGAAAATGCAAAGACACCTTGGCTATTATTTTGGTGTCCTTGCAAGAATTTGAAAAGCGTGACCGAAAGCACCTTGTCTGTCACGTGATGATCAACTGGGCATATAAATTTTACGTCTGTGTTTATAAAATAAGGTTACCTAAAGTTGTGGAATTTCTATAAATAAAAGGTGCTAATGGGAGGTAATTACCTATTAATCCTTAAAGACAAGAGCTGGTGAATAAAGACAAGATCTTTTGGTCATGCGCTCATGAATAGAGAAATAAATTCCAACTTGCATAGGAAAAGATGTATTCTTAAATAACTGACGAAGACATATGCAAAGACATTCACAATTTCGAGTGTTAACTCTCATTTTATCTGTGTACCCCAGTTATGGATACTTATACAAGCGGGACTTCACAAATGACAAATAATCATAGAGGTTTGAAAGCACCTTAGAAATAATCTTCCACGAGAAGAGAATGGGGGGTAATTAATCAAAGGTTTCAGGGAAGAGTAAAGGTTATTCTTTAGAATGTTACATAATCTGCCGAAAAACTTATCGAGCAATAATAGAAGCTCCTTCCCTTCTATAAAAGAGCTAACTATCACAATACTTTCCGTATTTCAGAATTTTTACGATGTCCGCTCGTATTATACCACTTTAATCAAACCCATATAGGTTGCGGTGGATCTCGAATACAGACGATTTCCACTAGGTCTTCCGTAATATTTACAAAAAATTCAAGTATGTTGCGTTATTTTATACAAATAATAAAATTAGCGACGCGCTTATGCTTCATTAGCTTTCCATTGCGGTACCTAACATTTTAATTTTAAACACTTTCACCGCAACTTAAGTTAACTATACGGCCCAGATTCCATCATAGTAATGCAACTAACACACACTTGAACCAGCAGGGCGCGAAGAGAGAAGATACACACGTACGCCAGGGAGGAAGAAATCCACTGAAGCGATGTGTTAAAGATAGTGAAAATGTTTAACACCAGTTACCGCTCCCACTGATTTGCACGCAGAATTACTTCTTCCTAACGAGCACCATCTTGAACAAATCTAGCCGTGCGCTTTATTTAACCCATGACTGGCGAATTCATAACTGCCTTCATTCACTTAGCTCAGCGTGCGATCCGTCAAAATCCCAAATCGCCTCCTCACTTTAGCGCGTTTAATTTTGGACACCCGCGTGACACCAACTGGCATCGAAAGTGGTTTTCCTCCGGAGATTTTGGAGGTGACACCGACGTGTCACCCCGGCCAAGGGGACGTCGCGCTGAAGAGGGCGGGCTCCCAAAAGGGGTTCCATTAGCGCAAACCCACCCACGCCTCGAGGAGGGACGCACGCAAACCTTGCACGAGGCCATGTAGCACGGTTCTCTGTCACCTCTTGGCAAGCGGCCTCCGAGGAACGAGTTGAGGGCGAGAGAAATAGAAATCCTGCCACAAGAACTGCCTCCGCCTTCATCTCCCGTGGCTCAGCCAAAGAGGGACCAAAATAAAGGCTCATTCACACATGTGTTGGGGAGGAAGCTCACCTACTCTCTCCCGCCTCTTCTATCCTTCGACACCTCGTCTCTCTCGCCTCACCTCTGAGACCCCGAAGAGGGAGGAGGGCTAAGAGGATTGCGTTTGCTAGACGCAAAAAATGCACCCGTACTGCGAGCTAGTTTTAAACTTCGCTTAATAGGTTCCTCCAACGACGATTACGACAAATGATTCCGACTCTGTCATAGCTAATGGGTGGTTCTATAAAGGGACCGTAACGGTTGATAATGATATGCTTACACGAAATTCATCTCTATACATTTTATCTCTTGGAAATTCCTTACTTTTTCTTCGTCTTCTTCTTCACGTTAGCTTTTGAGTTAATTAACTTAAATTATCTCAAATATCTCGCAGTATTATCTCCACCATTCAGATAGCATGATGTTTCTATTAAAAGTAAAATAGAAAAATAACTTTGGATAACTTTTAAGGTGCTGAGACTGAAGCTGAGTACAAATGTTACCGCAAATTTCTTTCCACATATTTTTGGTGTTCATAGATAAGGTTTTTAAACAAATCTTCCGCAGAAAGTAAGTGTAGCTTGAAGGCAATAACTGTACCCTAAAAAATGTAATAGGAAATATAAGGAAGGGAGAGTTATTGAGGCGTTCTGTTGTTAGGGAAACGTTTATATTTCAGAGCTACGCCTATTCACTCACAATTATTTTCAGCCAAAAATATGGTTTCTCGTAAATTACATGATTACAGTCATTGAATCGATTTGATATAATATTTCATCGAAAGACATCGATGGATTGGAACGATGGGAAAGATACAATGTCTCCAATGAGGATCGGTTACAGAGGAAACAGTTGACAATGGTATCAATCATTTTCATTCAAAAGGGCACTCTTCTGAAATTATCGCTAATGAAGACTGATACTCCAAAAGTCCAAGAAAGTTCTCCAATTGAAATGGGCGCAGAGCATTCAAGATTTTATGACTCACCTCCGCTAGGCGCCAACATCACTCGGGCCAACCAACGATCAACATTTGGCTAGCTGTATACTTTGGAAGTAAGACAGACATCGGCCTTTGTTCGCCTTACCGCTTTTTCAGGCGCTAAGTAGTTAGATTTCCATTCCGTTCGCAGTTGAGATGGCTTCCAAATGAAGCGACGAGGAAAGTCCGGCTTGAAAATCCTCTCTTCGAATTTATCGCCTGGCTGATACTCTCACATAGTCTCCGTTGGTAAAGGGAGCGCCAAGTACAGCTTGCTTTTAAATTGGGATTGCGGTGCGCATAGCTCGGATCACAGCCGATGAGAGAAATATAATAGACAACGGTTGATTTGTCACCGTTGAGAGAAGGCAGGAATGCGACCGATTAACCGCAGCGATAAATATGAAGAAGTGAAAGTACGTACATATTTTTTTGGTTTACTATTCTTATTGTTTGCTTCATTGATGTCTTAGCGACCATAAAAGTTCAGAAAGTAGGAGGTAAAACAAAGTAAAACTGTTCTATAAGGATACTCCTTTCCCATGATCTCAAATACAAAAGAAACGGAGTAATTTTTAAACTAATTCACATGCACGAACCTACTGTTCTTATTATTTATTCAATAGGTATCTTAATGATCATAAGAGCCAAGAGGTCAAGAGGAAAAACAAAGTTTTCTAGAACAATATTCCTTTCCCATGTTCTCAAATACAACAGAAACACAGTATTCTTTAAATTAATTCATAGTTACCTATCACATAATAAACTGCATTATCACTGAGATAATTATTTTCATTTTCGTCACTTAAAAACAAAGTAAGAAACGACCGACTTCGTTTCCGAAATGAGAGTGGCCGAATGTGAAATCAATACCTGTCGCTTTACCTTTTCTAAATTTTAAATTTTGGAAATGTATCTGTTTTTACTTTATTTTTCTTTTTCGTGGAAATAAAAATAATTGTCATATTGTTATGGAATTCCACCAGGTGAATCCTGAACTTTGATAGTTACCAGGCTATGATAGAAAGGCGTCGAGTAGTTAACAAAAATGTAAACGAAACTAGCTTTCTATAAAAACCATTCACTGTGGAATCACAAAGATAGTTTTATTTGCCGCCAACCTTTTCATTTATCCTCTAAGAAAGAGGAGCTGACATTTTATCTTAATGAGCCCTGTCTTCTATAAATACGGAAAGAAAATAGAGCAACGAGAGGGGAAAGACACGGTAATCATCGAAGTATTGATAAAAATATCCATCGAGTAATATTTCCGCCTCAAGTGACACTTCATCGACATTTCAGAATCCGAGAAACGATTCTTACAAAACGATAATTTTACAGGCAGGAGAAGTCGTGTCAAGAACAAATTATCCTTCCGGAGAATTAAGTTAATTGACTCCTAAGCAGGTTTAAATCATCCGATAGATCAAAGGCGAGCGGATAAAAAGAAACACATCCGATTAATTAGCGCACTCTGAAAGAAAAGGGATTCCGGTCAAAAACAACGGCAAGCACCAACGATACGTACTTATTGGAGGAAAAAAGGACAGACGCGAGAACCACGATTTCCATAAAGAAATTAATTACCAGATTGGTGGGATGACGAGAGGAGGGGGAAAGCTTTACATCATCACAGATGCGATATTTTATGAAAGGGGATTTCTTTGACCTGCGATAGCAGAAACCGCATTGTTTTACACACATAGCCTCGCTCCCGTGACCTGAGCACAAAAAGAGAATGGGTACTGGGAGGTTTAAAAGTAGGCGAAAGAGATGAAAGGCGGAAAGAGAGGAGGTAGGCCTAAGGCCTCTATCACCGGGTAAAAGGGAAAGAAAATAGCGGGATTCTGCGAAAATGTTTGAAAACGACTAAAGGGCAATCCTGGGAGAATAAACCAACGAGGGGGTTTACAAAAGAAGGAAAGGAACGAGATAAAAGAAGCGAGTGGGTAAAACATCAGAGGTTGTGGGAGGGATGCGAAACCACGCCGGGATCGCTGGGGAATGATAAGAACCCCTCTCCTAGTCTCTCTCTAAACTCGATGAAAAGCGAAATAAAAAAAGGTTCTCTTCCCTTGTTCTTAGGAATGAAGACGCAAAGGTAAAGCAGAGGGAGAGAGAGAAGAAGCAAGAGGCGCCGCGTGCGGTAGTTGATGTTCCGGACGCCAGATGGGGTAGATATCGGTAGTATTGTTGCCGGCGCGCTGTTAATCTCGGAGAATGTAGCAGACGAGCAGACATGGAAGGGAGAACAGGGATACGCAGGTAGGTGTCGGAGAGAGGATAGGGGATGAGGCGAAGTAGGGGAGGAGTTATGACGACAGGACAAGTTAAGAAGTGGGAAGGAAAGGAAGTGATAGCAAAGGAAGTGCTGCAGCGAATTCATTTCAAATTTCAACACTTGTTCAGATTCTTCCCCCTATCCCCTAACTGCATAATATATCCCTCCATCATGGCACTCAAATAATATTCATCCTTACTACATGGAGGAATATTCAGGAATTAATTTACCATTCTGAGTACTCTTCAAAAAGGTTTTGCCCCGCTCTACATCTATATCAGTTGTGTCCAAGGTTTTAACTGCAGTAATGCGTATTGGCTTCCTGGGTCGCTATATTTAGAACAATAATAACTCATGATCTTAGAGAAAAATACATAAGATATAGCGACTCCTTTGATAAATCTAACGTGGGCTTGTTCTGCTTATAGCATTCTGGCTCAGTGAGGAAAGCAAGGACAAACTACCTCACTCCTCATCTTGCCTAGTTAACCTCATTTCCCTCCCCTAGCTATTCATAACTGATGGTAGAGGGGATGAGGTCCCAAGCGGCCTTCGAGCTGAATACTTTGCAGACAGATGTGATAATTACAATTTTTTTTCTGTTAGTTAATTATGCCTTTCCATGAAGTCCGGCCAGCGTTGATAGGTTAGTTAATAATAACTCATGTTCATTTTTTTCATTTAACACGCCCGTTTTCGCTTGTAACTGCTAATAATTCATCGATGACTGTTAATTTATTTTAATAAAACAATAATAGTTAACACAACATTGTGTTCCCTTTTTCGAAGTTCTAACAGAACCAGAACTTACTCTTTTCCGCCTCACTTATAAATCTTTAGGGCATGAAATCGAACGAAACTTTCAAGAAATCATTAGTTCTTGCGCCGCAAGGAATTACTTATATGGCCGCATGCGACCCGTAGGCTGCTGGTTGGACACCTCAGACCTACATCTACATATATATATACCCCGAACCACCTTTGGAAGCGTGGTATGGGGACCATACAGTAATAATGATAACAATACTCGTAATTTCCTCAATGGAAACAGGAAGGTAACTCCTTGCATGCATACAAGTATATACTCCTACAAGTACATACGAGTATATTTAAATAATTATTACTAACAAACACCAACAAAAAGTCAGATTCTATGTCCGCGTACGCATAGATGCGAAACTGAAATGAATTCCGAAAATAATTCCGTTCAACGAGAAATGATAGAGTAAAGTGCCTTCCTAATGCGAAACGTGCCTGAAATTTCCACGGAAACGATACGTAAACAAGGAAAGCAAGACTCGTTTCCAACGAAAGTGACTCCGGTTTAGCAAACAATAAACTCTTCAACGCGGCGTGCCGATAGCCCATTTAAAACACCCTCTTCGTGCGCAGATGAGAAGAGCGAGCAAAAAGACAGAGGTGGCGCTGTTTCAAAAGTTTCCTCCATGGCGTGAAACCAAAGCAAATACGAGAGAGATATTGCCGCAAGAGAGAGGACCGAAGAGAAAGGAAAGGAGTTGATGAAAGGGAGGCTGCGGGGGTGGACCAAGAAAGAGATGGAGTTAATAACGAGCTGCCTTTGCCGTAAAGAGGAAAGCGGAAACCTCACAAACGTATCCATGCCACACATGCACAAACACTCATAACGTATCAGTGGGCCACGTGATAAGGATATTTCCCATCCAATCTCTCTCTCTCTCCGATTTCCCAGTGCGCGCATCTTCGGTTTCAGAAATTCTGATGGCATCACGTTCGCAGCGACGTCTCAGGTGCTTTTAGGGTGTCAACGATTCCACGCCCACGCGACTCGAATCGCTCCACTATGGTATACGAACGAAGAAAATTGTCGAAAAGGGAAGTTGGGATGGGTGTTGTCAGAAGTCAAGAAGGTGCGGAAACTCCGGTCTCCTTAGTGATCTGATTGGCATCACTCTCAAGTTCAAGGAGAGCAGTTACATTTCCGGGTTGCTTTTAACGTTGTCTCAACCAAGAGCAGATCTAGACTGTACTACATATCGTCAGTACCGGTCTCAGGGAGTGAGTTCCCTTTACAAAGAATATTTTGACTATTTCACGTCTTATTTTCATTAACTCTGTCGCACTAATTCGCGGATTTTCATAGGAACATTTCGATAAGAAAATCTTAAAATTGTGGATTTTCTAAAAATTTATCGATTAAAAAATTTTAATCCTTCAAAGGTTCATGATAGTCTTAATAATTGACCAGGAGAAAATTTTTAACGTAAACTAAAATATATTGAAAAATTAATTTTGGAAAATTGCTGAGAAAGTAAGATCTATTATGCTTTAAGATTGGCGCCAAGTAGATAGTTCCTGAAACTTTGATAACAACGATCCTAAGAACCGATATTGATTGCTTCAGTAAAACATATATACTACATCAGTATTCGCGATAATTAGTGAACGCTACCACAGCCATGCAAGAAACTTAATTTCGAAGAGAGAAAGCAGGGGGCTGCTTTTATATGCACCACATCATGAGAGTATTTTCCCTCGATCGCATGGAAAAATACGCGTTTCAATTAGCTGAACTGAAAGGAAACTTTATAACCCCTATTCCATCTAATCTATCCAAAAAATCTATACGTTACTTTGAATGAACCTCACAAAATGATTTCGGCATAGGACGAATCTCTCAAATCATATCGAGGAATACAAATTACTCAAACGATCGCGGGTGAAATAGCGGAGAGACGAAAAAGGCAATCAATCGAGTCGCAATCTTCAATCGCCCTTCATTCGTTACCTTCGCTCTATTAGATATATAGTGGAAGAGAAGGAAGATGTGTAGGCAATAAAAAGGGAAAGAGGCAGAGACGGTGGGCGGTCGAGATCTTATCAGAGAGTATCCGTGAAGAACGTGAATGTGCGGCGGAGGGCATAAGTGCGAGGGAAGGGAATCGGATGAGCACTTGCAGAATAAAGGACGCTGGAGAGGGGAATGTTTTGGCTTATGTTGTGGAGAAGGGGAGCAAATAAGGATGGGGTGGAATGCAGCCTATCGATGAACTAGCATCTGGCGGCGCTTCTAAGCGATCATGAGGGTAACTCTGACTTCACAGACCCTTCCCTCCACCTCTTAACTCCTTTAATGTTTCACCTTTCATCCGTTTCTGGAATTTCTATTAAGGTTTCGTTACGAACTTCCAGATATCCCCCCTATATGTTAATCTTTACCGTACCTTCGTCGATGGAATATTTTACATTCTATACAGTCTTCACTCAATCTTTAGCGCAATTTAATTCAAGCATTTGATACTTTTATTGCATACTGTTATTTATTTATACATAATGCTACACATTCATTTAAATGAAATGTATAAAGGCAGTTTAGAAAGCAATTTAATTTTTACTTTTACATGTACTGATAGGAAAGAAAAGGCAAACTATCACTCTCCATCTTGCCTTGCCATATTTTCAACGTCTGTGCTTTTCTTTACTTTTCCATCGTCGGGACATTGAAGTTGTACTTGTCCATTATTAAAATATCATATACTTCAAAAGACAAAGTAGTTACCAAAATTGTACATACTTTTATTTTGAATCAGAGAGTTACTTAATAATTTGCTATACATTATCATGTACTTCAAAAGACAAAGTAGTTACCAAAATTGTACATACTTTTATTTTGTATCAGAGAGTTACTTAATAATTTGCTATACATTATTAAAGATATTCATTGTAATATCTTTCTTGTTAGAATGTATATTTCAAATAATTGTCACTCTACTTTTACCGATATGATAGAACATTTTAGAAAGCTAGATTTTTCCCTCTATGATTTGAGCACTCCCAAAGAGTATATAGTGAAATTCCCCTAGTATTCATACTTGTTCCGGTGTATAGTAAAGAATCGGAAATGAAAGATAGTATACAATGGCTACGTTAATACTAAAAAATTCCTTCATGTATTCTTCCATTAGTATAAGATTTCATTGCTCATGGAAATAAATGCATCTGCGATAATGTAGAGTCCCAACAAACGTTTGCAATCATTTTCATAATCAATCATCGCGG
Organism: Ladona fulva; assembly: GCA_000376725.2. NCBI lineage: Eukaryota > Metazoa > Arthropoda > Insecta > Odonata > Libellulidae > Ladona > Ladona fulva. The sequence continues at coordinate 28,904 of KZ308163.1, forward strand.
AATTTGGCTTCATATGAAACAGTCAAATCCCCATTTTACCCCGAGATAAAAAAAGTCCGCCAGCTCCAATCCATACCTCCCACTCTTTACTCTCGTTCTCCCTGAACACTTTCCCATACCATCCTTGAGCCCAAACCCCCAACCCATCCGAATACCCTCCATACTTCAGTTCCACCCCACCATTTGTCTCGATATCTCTTCATGCAGGCACCCCGCGAGAGCTCAACCTCCTTTGCCGAGGAACTTCTTCCATTTCAATCCTCTTGGCAGCATCGCAATCCCTATATCTTCTTCCGCTCTCGATCCATCTTTCACGATTTATCCTTGTTCGTCTCCTTCGCTCACTTCGCCCGATAAATCTTCGAGAGATGCCCCAAAGGTACATTTTGCCCGTAAAGATTCACGCGGTGATAACTCCGTCCAAATATTAAAAAAGACGTCTGGGGTTTTTCTGCGGCCTGTCTCTTCAAGTCGATAACGGAACGAATTCTAGGTTAGAATCGCGGGGATGATCCGATGAAGCAAGATTCTTGCGAAGGTCTATGGAGCGATTTGTCGGGAGTCGTTCGGAAAGTAATGGTTCAAAGGCGGAGTTGCAGAGATGATCTGACTGGGTTAAATATTTGAACAATTCCCGCAGTTATATTTATAATGGGTAAATTAGGCAATGGGCGTTGTAATAAATCTAGATCTTCCGGGGACAAACATCCAGGCTATGTTGAAAAGTCCGGGCAAGTATTTTATCTTTCGTTTGTTGACATATAAATCTCTCCGGATTCGACCAATGTCAGGTGTTCGTAGAGTTATAAGTAAATAAATAACAAAACAGTAATCTTCCTCTGCTGTAAAAAAGTCATGAAATTCAGGAATTCATCACCAAGCTAAGATTATGTGGCGTAGATTTTCATTATTTTTGGGAAAAGTTGCTATAACGCAATAATAGAAAATATCACATCTCGACCTTTGCCAGTCCCAAACTATCATTCAAATGACTTACGAAATGCGTTATATAGTTTAGTTTATATAGTTTATAATACGAATTGTTATGAAACGAATGCGAAAAAAACGCCAGTATTTTGCTACTTCAGCTCAGACAGAAAGTATATTACCTTTTTTTGCTCAAATCTAGATGAAAGACTAAAAATAGAAATTTACAATATTAAATAATAAACGTCTGACTAATAATAGACGTCTGACAGAGCTGATCGAGTAAAACTGAACAAACAACTTAATAATTGATGAGCAGCTGAATAAAATTCATCAATGGCCAATACCTAAAGAACCTTTTCGTTCACATTCGATAAATAAAGAGGGAAATCGCTCGTGGCGTTACTTCATGGAGATTTTTGAGAAAGAAAGACGTAAGTAATATAAATTCAGAAATAGCACGGTAGCATTTTCCGTCGGAAAATGTTACCTATTGACAGAAATGGAGAAGGACTCCATGGAGGGTAAAGTTGGGCAGGCAAGACTTAAATAAGCGGCAGGAATTTGGGGACAGAGCTCTCGCAAAGGAGGACAAGGGATCGCTGGCGCAAAGGTCTTCAATCCAGAGTTAATCAAAGCAAGGCGACGCAACTCACTCTCTCGAAACTCGGCGTAGAAAACATTCAAATGTGAAGGATGAAATTGTCTACAGCACTACGCTCGAGTCCCTTCTCTTTATCACTTACTCCTCATTCCCCATAGCATCGCTCCCGCGACGAGTTACATACTGTGGTGTCTTCGATAGAAACATTTCGGAGTAAAGTAAGTATTTCATATTAACTAATTACCTCGAGTACTCGATATTCGCGTGAGCTTTTAGTGCAGATTCTTCAAGCAGACATTTCCTTACTCCGGCAGCCATATGTGTATAAAATGAAATTATATTTAGTACAGGATAGGGAGTGAAGAATTAATGTTTGATCAATTTTCTTTCAGTTTGGCTGTGATAATATGAAAGCTACTAGGTTATGAGCAGGGCACCAAACCGGAGCGGATCCGAAAACCGAAGAAACCATTATTGCTGCTAGAGTGAAAACAGAACCCGAACCAATAAAATTTAAATATTTGAACCCGAATCGTGACCGAAAAACCGTTATTTATTGGTCTTCCACCTTCTTCCATTGAACCGTCATCAGAATTTTGCACAGACAAAAATATATAATGTTATAAGATTTTAGACTGGAATACACACTGATTTTTAACAAACACAGTGGATATGAAAATAAAAGAAGGAAAGAAAGAGTGGTTTTGTGGAAAAATAACTGTGATTTTAATAACAGGAAAATGTTCCCACTGCAGGAAAACACCTACAAAGAGAAATGGTGTCGTGAATGATTTCTTAGAGCAAAAAAAAAAGAAAAAGATGAGGGTAATACTTGAATTAACGCATAACTTCTACACTGAAGCATACCTATAAACTTAAAGCGATTTGAAATGCTTGTAAAAGAATTTTGTTAAAAACAGCGACTGCGCAAGGCGATGAGTAAATGGAAATGAGGAAGGGTAAAACGTTTTACCTCAGCTGCCCGAGAGAAAGGTACTTTCGGACTCGCCCTTCCTTAAGAGTTTCAGAGTTAATTTCTTCCGAATGGTGCCCGTTGTTTGTCTTACTGTTCCCTTCTTCGTTTAACTCTACCTTGCTTCCTTCCTTTTAATCCCCCATTCCAACTCTCCCTCTTCTTCCTCTCACTCCTTCCAGGAATTTTCGTACTCTTTGTCTTGTGTAGCGCAAGGACATTAACTTGTGAACTTTGAGATACATGAATTTTCTTTCGAAAAATAAATCTGATACATAATGACAGGTTAGTGTCTCATTCGAGACTACTATTTCATTTACTATCAAAAATATGTACAAAAAGACAAATATTACATAACATTTTGGAAGAGGCACTGATATTAAGGAATTAAAAATATAAAAAATGGGAAAAGGGAGACAAATATCTATTATTAAGTAAAACACTATGATATTATGTGATCACAGAATAATGCTTCCACTGCAGAAAAACGCGAACAAAAAGGATAGGAATGTAAAGAAAAGAATAGGGGAGAGATTGCAACGCAGAGGATTATAAAAACCCCATGAGCTATCCGCATTACTGATAATACATAGCCTGGTAGAAAAAAAAACAGAAAATAAATTGTACTTCAACAGTCTGCTGGCCAATGTGTGAATCATGCAATAGAATTTAATAAGAAAAGTTATTGAATTTGAGTTTAAGCATAAGTGTCGACGTAATATCAAATTATAAGCACATGGTACTTCGGAAATTGTACGGCACCCAAATCACGTCCTTGCGGTACACAGGTTCGGGAAGAGTTGCCCACGGCAACGAAAAGAATCTCACGAACATATTTATATCCCTCCGACAATCACCACTGCATTTCTTACACAGCATCCTTCCGTCACCCTCCCCAATCTGAAGCGAGGGACAACACCACTTCACTTTCTGCCAAGAAACCATTGCACGAAAACTCCGAAGGGGTTAGACGCGTTACGGGGGCGGAGGGAAGGCCTCGGGTAAACAGCCACTACACGCGAGAAAAGATAGCTCATCCTCTCCCGGAATAGTTTTCCTACTTCTCTCAGGTGCCTCTCCTTGAGGCCATGTGTTTGCCAGAGGTGTAAGGGAGCGGAGGATTAATTACAGCGGCCCTCTCACTCGTGGATTGTTTCCTTCTTGGCTCTTTGTTCCCCGCTTCCCACACTGCCCCCGGGGGAGTGGATGGAGAGAGAGAGAGAGGGGCCTTTTTAGGAACGGTCGGCCGACTACGCGTTCCCCTTTCTTTCTGCACCCGCCCTTCCCTTCTCTTAGGGTCACACCTGGACGCGTTCCCAAGCCGATGGGAGATGAGAATGATGCTCTCCCGCACCGAGCAGAATTGTTTTGGCGAACTTCTAGCGAAGATTAGGGGAGGAGGGAGAGGTCAGGGAGCGGCGAAGAGGGAAAGGGCGTGAGAGGTAGTTGCCCCGCTGCTTCTGGTAATCGGAATCCTTTGTTGGCAGATGCGATTGTTTGAACGCATTCTCTGACCCTCAATCTCTCAGCCGCCACGCCGTCAACGTGTGCACAGTTTCTCAATGCGAGGAGATAGCGCGCGGAGCGAATGACGATGCTGAGGTCGGATGCAGTTGATGGGTTGCGGCGCGGGGATGGATTAAGGGAGCACACGCTCTTGTTAGCACGTTGACACTTTAGCTCGAAGCTAACTTCGTTAGAATCCGCGGTTATGTGCGAGTGGCCCTCGAAACGCTCGGATTAAGATGCTCACGGGTGGGTACGGGTGCTAAGGAGCTAATCACCAACAGTACGTGATACATTACGCAAGTCAGCGCTGGAAAGATCGCATTTAAGACCGCTGAAAGTAAATTCAAATCAAGTAGAAGGAAAACACGAATCTAACCGAGGTTTAGCGACAAATTACGTCACAGGACAAGAATATCACAACACAAGAATATCTCTCTCTATACTAATATATTTTTTACACTAACATGGCACAAAAGTTTCTTTTACGAAGTTCCCAATGCCTACAGCTGCAGTTCAACTACCACCAAAGGCGGAAATCATTTTAATCAAACCTTTATAATTATGGTATTACAATTCATTTTTATTTATCATAACTGAGTTGTACTCAGGAAGCTCGCATTGTTTCGTATGACAGTTCATTGTTATAGTTAGAATTGCAAAATATCAGTTTAATTCTTAATATATTTATTGTATCATACACATTTTCAACCCCTTTTTGTGAGATTGTTTTCCTCCAATGCGCATTGTCTTCTTAAATGACCTTTATTTATGCAGTCATTTGCCGAAGAATTTCCGACGACTCAAATAATTGATAAAAATCACTTTAAAAAACACGTGTCGTTCATAACGCCAGGTCTATTTAGGAAGAAAAGAATTTTATTTTATTGGAAGAATCATAAATAACAGTACTACAAAGAAGGATTATAGTTTGGACTCGGCTATTTTATTTGTGTTACTTTTATACGTATATTTTAAAATTAGAGTGTGGTGAATGAGTTATTTTTGTCCCATAAAAAATATCACAACATCAATCTCGATTTCGGTAAGTAATCACAACACTCTCAAGTTTAATCATAAATGTAATAGCTCGAAATTCAATATTGCGAGGAGAGTTCGTACGCTGCATTTCTCCCAAGACATTGTGACGTTAAATCAGCTACTATATTTGGGTATAATTCACACAAAGCGAAGAATTTCAAGCAGAACTCAGTCAAACTTTAGCTATGTTCTTTTTTTAGTAGCAGGAATTCGATTAATATTCGACTAAATCAAGGTTTGAAAGCCAAAAACATAAATATCGAGACCGATTTACAAATCTTATTATGGAAGTTTCTAAAGAAAGGAATAGAAGGATTCTCGAGGGAAGAGTTTTGCAGGGTATCCTGCTGAGAAGCACCTATTTAACCCGTTTCTTCGATTCAGTCGCTACATGCTTAAAATCGAGTTCCAAAATTATTAATAAAGGAACATTAATCATCAACTTGCGAAGAGTAGTTATTTTTCATTCATCGAAATTATGTTTATAATGAAAACTCTGACTAAAGTAAATAAAATCATGTATTCACTGGCGTCGGTTGAAGTTCTGACTGTAAGCAGAAAGAAGTATCCTTTTTAGAGCGACAGAAAAAATATAATGGGTAATATTTTCGAGTATTGTACTGGAGTAAATTACGTGGAGAAACTAACGCAATTTCTCGTTGCATAGCCAACCTAAGTATTTGTAAAATCGAAGAGTAGAACGATTGTATGGAAGAAAAATCTGGAAGAGAGAGGCAATGGATGATAATGAAGGAAAGAGAGTAGTCGTGCCATGGAAATTGCAATGAAAAGGGTGTGTCGCGTGCTCCAGATGCATTCCCCGTCACCCATAAAGCTTTCTTCTAGATTTCCACCCTTCCGCAATCCACTACCTTTTCTTGATTCCGCAACAGCTAACGTTATTTTATTTTTCTCCTCTTGATTTTGCATTCCCCACCTAGTTCATCCTAGATCGCTGGCACCAAACGAACGCAAGAAGCGAATGATGGGTAGTATACACTTCAGGGGTACCTTGTACTGGCTCAACGTCTTGGAGCTATCGAGGTAAGAGAGCAGACATAACTTACATGACATATTGGTTACTCGTTTCCTTCGATATCCATCCAAATTAAACTTTATCATCTCTTTAACGATACTGTATCACTTTAATACCTCTCAAATAAACGCCCAACGTAAAATAGCACAAATGTTATAAACCCTCTAAGTTAGAACAAATGTAACCAATAGACTGGGGAATATACTTTGGGGAAACTAAACTTCAACTTCATTATATGATATTAAGAGTATGCCTGTCTCATAGTCACCAAGAATAATCAACAAAAAAGAATGGAAGAGTAGATCGAATTCTATGGCTAGAATTCGATGGTTCGAACCGATTATCGAATTCTATGGTTTCGTTGGTTGTGTACTTCAATTGCAACGACTCGTAACAATTTTGGTATTATCGCAAGTCAGGAGAGCAATCTGTATATCGACAGATCTACGGATATACGGATTTAATGACATACGGGTTGATTTCAGCCAGTCTATTACATACGTTAAATACGTTACCTAAAATATACGTTAATACATCAAATATACATCCATAAATTCTCGTTTTCTCATCAATTTTATCCTAAATATTTCAAGGGTCATGACAGACCTTCACTCGGAAAATCCCCACCTTACATCACCATATCAAACAACCCCTTATTTAAGGATAAAGAAAGGTGTTTTCAACATTGCACGGTAAACCTTGCGGCTGATTACCAATTCCCAAACACTGTGGAAGAGACGCGGTAGTTCAGTGGTTAAAATACCTGCCCGGAAAGAGGGAGACCTGGGTTCGAGTCCCAGTTATGTCGCTATTTTTCACACTTGTTAATCCTTGGAATCCCTTATTTCTTCCAAAACTGTCGTAGCTACGGTCAAAAATCCATACCAATGTTACCTCAAAACAAACGGTTCTTTTCAAAAGACAAAACAACTTCAGGCAAAGGATGTATACAAAAGTGAATCGATTCCGACGGGACGCTCCGGATTCGGGACCCCTTCCAGACGGTTTCCACGCATTTAATTACCGTCGATCGGGCCAAAGATAAATTTCGATCCCGTCCAAAATTACATTCAATTTACGAATTCCTCAAAACTGGAATCCGGGAAAAAATACGGGAGCGGAACGATATAAAAATTAAAACGCTCCAAAGATGGAGCCTCGGCTCTCGAAAAAAGCAAATGAATAAATAAAAACAGCCCCATTGTTTTGTCATCGCACGGATCGAACTTGGAAAATAATCGCGGAGAGAGGAGGAGAAAGTTAACCATTTTGATTCCGGTATATCGTGCGCGGAGAGTTTGATGGAAAGCAGAAAGAAAGACGGGGTAGACTCAAAGGCATTCGACGGCCCAGGGGCGGTCCTCGGTGGAATGCGACTCGGAGAGACGGCGCTCGGAGAGAAAAAAGGAGATGGGGAAAAGGAAGAGTTGCGCACACACTCATACATGAAGACACGGAGAGACTCGCTGGAGATGATATATGCCGCGCGCGGGGACTCACACCGCACAAGGGCGACATCCGTGACTCGACTTACTCCGCCCGCTCGGCTAAATCTTAACATACCGGAGACGCTTCCCGGTAATAATTCACGCGGCGTCGGGAGCTTCCCTTCGTCCTTTTTTGCATGTACATAAAAGACGGAGGCGCAGAGCCACCTTCTTTCCAGCCCTTCTCTGCTCCGCGACTACGTTGAGAAGCATTTTATTAATTTGGCTCGCGGACGCAGATTACGAATTTAACCTCGTTATATTTCCTCCGACGCTGAGGTAATTCCCGCGGAGAATTTCGCCAAGGCGCTAGAATGTTATTGCGAGCATGGAACGGCGTCGAATTTCGTGAGAATTAATTAGAGAATCCCTGTAACTAGGGTGTTCCAGGGTATCCCGCCCTTGATGTAAGCGGTGCAGGGTTCCATTCCTGGAGGCTCGAAAAAGGGAAAATACATTTGGAGTTGAACGAAATACGAAAACCAATATTTCGTCCGTAACTTCATAACGTATTCCTTTCGAATGCTGTATGCGGCTTTGCCTTCATAATGCTTAAGAAATCAAGAAGGGTTAATATTAATGCAATAAAAACTATGGAATTTGAACAATTTGTTGAATTATTACCGACCGCGATGGCTGAGTGGTAAGCGTGCTAGCGTTCCAAACTTAAGGTCCCGGGTTCGAGTCCCGGCTAGCCATAATTTTCCTGTTAGGGAATGATTATTTGTATTTATACATAATAATTATTGAAATGGAGGTAACTGCGATTATCTTCCTGTTTTCATTAAAGAAGTTATTATTATTCGAAAACCTACAAACCTGAAATAAAAATAGGGGTCTCGAGTCGAACTATTAGGTACTGGACCAGTAATTTTCTTTTCTGTAGATGGCAAAGTAGCTGCCGAAACACGCATTGAGAACAATACTCGCAAAGCACGACCACGGAGAACCCTAACCCCCGCTGGTTTGAACTTCCTAACGATAGATTTGCTTGAAAACTATGGTTTTTGGAGATTTACTCAAACTCCACTTGAAGATTTTGGAGCTTTTCAGAAACCACAGCCATGCTCCTTTTCCTAATAGATTTTGTTATAAATAGGTATCAACAGCATGAAATAAATCACTTAAACTACCATTAGTTAGTAAGACAAAAAAGCAAGAATGTTGACAGAATAACTTTCGTCATGTTCCTCATTTCAGGCGTAAATTCAAGCTTCTCGCATTCCTGTCAAAACATACATCTGCTCATCTTGAGCATTTTCTCTCATGCTTCTAAAACGTGCCGAAGTTTGATGCCAGCGAACCGCGAGTCCTTAACATAATAAATTATCATCTGCCATTTACAAGCGGTCGAGGGAAAGATCTCGGTAGAAACCCGCAACTTCCATTAAAGAAAAAAACACAGGACGAGAAAGGAGAAACTTGAAGCGATACGCGCGCATTACTCTCTCGGTAATAGAGGCTAATGGAAAAAAATCAAGTTAAACACTTTCGGAGGGAACAAGTGATTAGTAGCGGAGCAGGAATGCGCAAAAGGGAAGGGGACGGTGTGTATGATAGTGATAAATCTGCGGGAGGAGAAGCGGGGGGCAAGGGTGAGGGAGGAGGAGGAGGGAAGCACGAGGTACTTATCTGAATGATAGCGTTTAGAGGAAGGGAGAGTGGGATGGATGCGAGACAACAAACGAGGCATTAGGAAGGAACGAAGGGGAGATTACGGTTCCAAATGGGGTTCAGCGGGAAGTGGGCGTAGAGAGAGAGTTTGGAAAGGGCGAAAGATTCAAACGTCTCGCAAGTCGCTTTCGGAAGAACGAATCGGCGAATGGGCGGATCGCCCCTTTCCTGCTCGGGATTCATACACGACGCGCTCCGCCGATTTATGAAACTGATCACGTAATGTTTTAATGTTTTACCTGAAGTTTTCCGCAAAGGAATTTGATGAGGTATGTTTTAGTGAATGTTTTCGTAGGTTTCGATAGCACTGTAGAAAGAGGAATGTAAATATCTAAAGCTAACACGGGACATGCGTTTAACTAATTGTTATATATTTACGGTGAACATTGTTGCTAGGTGAAAATAGAGGACTACTGCGGAATGAGCTATTAATAATTGACGACAGTAAAAGATATGAATTTAATTCGTTTCTGAGAGTAATTTAGTCATACTGTTATCATTTTGTTAACTATAACTCTACCTGATTATGATTCCATAACTCATGGGGTGATTATAATTCTAAAACTCACTGTTTTCATTATTCGTTTACTCATAGAATTCTTGACATGTTGTAATGTAATGAAATTTGGGAAGAACTTCCCTCTTATATGTAAACATTACATAATTTCGGCGGTCCATAAATACCAACAATGGTTAAGTCAGTGTTTGTATTCATTCCTTTTCAAACCTTAATCTTTCGAGCCAACAAAAATTACTTCCACTTGTCAAATGAAGAAAAATGACAAAAATGTAAAGGAAAAAACTTTGAAATAGAGGACTGAACTAAAGATTTTATTCGGAGAAGAACCCTCAATCCAGAGAAGGGTATAGTATCTTCAATGTGAAATTCCGCTCCTTTACAGAATTTCTCGTAAAACTAGACACATGCATAATGTAAAATTTTAATAGTGAGTTGCTCTCTTTGAATATGTAACGACTCAGTGTACCCATATTCAAAGGTTATTCGGTCGCTACCAATAGTATACCTTTCATTTATATCAATTTCATACCAATTTATATTAACTAGGTATACTTAACCAAATTAATGCAGCAGAAACACCTCGAATCACAATCAGAAAAAAAAATCTTCAAATAGATGATACCTAAACAAACTGAAAAGAATGAGTCAGAGACGGAGAAAAACTTGTTAAATTAAAATCAGAAAAACGATAATCTTCATCGGCTAAAATACGGTTGGAAACACGTCTAACAGCGACTGTAAATCAGATAGATTAATGATTAACCTTAAGCTCTACCATTCATTCATTCCTTCCCTCTCCGTCTAAGCGCCTTATTTTCAATAAATGGATATCATCCTAAGCGGAGCAACTCTAAATCGCAACACTGTGCCCTGCTAGAACGACAGTCAAAACGACGCCCTTCGGTTCTCTGTATTCGCTTAGTAAAGGAGCGATGGAATGGGAGGGAGTGCACCGCACGAAGCACATGAAAAGGACTATTCAGAAGTGCTCTGGGTGCGCGTGTAACTCCGCCGGGTAAATAAGCGTAAGGAGAATCGCGAAGGGCAAAGAATTCCAAGGGCGCACGCGGCGGGAGAAGGAAATCGATGGGAGGATTCTTGGAGGAGTCTTTAGGAAGAAATGGGAGTGTGTTGAGGAGGCAAAATCTGCGGAGGCGAGGGAGTGGGAAGGCTGTCACTGAGGCCTAAATGGTGCAGAAAGAAGAAGTTCCTTCTCCTCCCACTCCGCCGACACCGTTTCTCCAAACAGAGCCACTTTACTTTAATGCCGCTAATCAGAATACTAATGACAACTCTCAGCCTCCTGTCAACACCCGAGCGCAAAAAGTTTAAGTTACTGGCATCATAACGACTATTGTCCACAAGGCGCGAAGAAATAACTTCCAGGTGCATAATGTACCTCTCCTCAGTTGAGGCACGGAGAGGAAGGGTGGGAATTAGGTATTCTTAGGTGGCTGTCATTACCGGAATTTCTAAGGACCTCAAAACATTCAAACCGTTGAGAGCTGTTAACGATTCCTGGGTCCAATGGAAAAGATTCGATGGCTTAACGAGCATCTCACGAGAAACACTGCAGAGACGAGATGGTGTCTTTATCAAATTTCTGATTAGCAGAATAAAATGAAGAAGACTACCGAATTATAATTAATTGCGGAGAATCTTACACTCCCGTTATGTCGAGTAAATTACTCTGCGATAAAGTTCTTTGGTAAATGTAAGGCACTTTGATTTACAAGAAAAGGGATAAGAATGTTGTTGTGCGAAAAACCGTGCGACTAGGAATACACTCAAGGACATGAAACAGCACGAGAATTCGAACCCGAGTCCAAACTGCCTTCATAAATGTATTGGCAAGATAGTGCAATGGCTAGAGCAGTCGTCCAGAATTCGGAAGACTCGGGTTCGAGTCCCGGTCCCGTCAGACTTTTTTCACGTCCGTTACTCTTTGAGGACTTTGCTTCGTCTAAACTTACATACATAGTTTTAGCTGTTTCTCCCAGGTACAGAAAACCAGCTTACCTTAAAAAGAAAATATTTTTATACCAACCTATGTAATAAAGCCTTCATCTCTTCTCTCCAATACGTAGCAAGGAAATCAGAAGCATTTCTCGCAAAGAAGGGAACCCACAGAGTGTACGTAATAGGCACGGTGGCAGTGGTATACCCCTTAAACGTTCTTAAAATGCTCAGTGGAAGCTCGGGAAAACGAACCCTCCAAAAAATTTCCAGAGGTAAAGCTAAATTGATAGAAAAATCGTTGACCTCATAACGGCGATCAGTCGCAAAAACTGGATGTGAGAGGAGCAAATTGCGGAAAAAAGCACGACCTCTTCTCCATTTTACGAGAAAATTCTTGCCGAGAAAAGTATTTCCACCTCCAGAGGATACACCCCTTGGAGGGGAAATCATTTCTAGATATAAAAAAAAACGATGAGATAAAATGCTGGGGAAGAGAAAAACTCGCGGAAAAATCCGTTCGGAGGAAAAATCTGATGGGGAAGAAAAATATGACGAAATGAGGGGAGAAAACACCGTGCTGTGTGGCACTCCCTCCCGAAAAACATCATCCCCTTGAAGGGAGAGTCGGGAGGGGCGTAATCTGTCGCGAGGGGGTGGATGTAGAAAAGACGGAATGTGACGTTCGGGGAATTATCTTTCCCCCTACCCCGGGAAACGAGAACGGCAGGAAGAGATGGAGGAAATATTGTATACACGTACCGAGGAGAGGGAAATGGCTGTCACTCTCAGGCACGTGTGCAGCGGGAGAGCAATGCCACCCCCCGCATCTTTCATTTCGCAGATTCCGTCCGAGTCGCCAGTTCACCCATCGTCCCATCCCCCTGCCTTCGCTCTCCCATAAGCTGATGCATCGTCCCCGACTTGGATTCCTTCCACGTCAGAGTCCGCCTCTGGAAACCAGAAGTGGACTCTCGAGAAATCCCTCGCACAGCGTACCCCTCCGCATTCCCCAGAAATTCTTCGCCGATATGTACCCTTGTTCGACTTCATGCTAAAATCCTCGAAACGAGTGGAACTTTGTTGAACCGAGTCATTAGCGAAAGAATCCGCTCGGGTGGAATAATTTCACGGCGGGGGAGAGTAGGATTCCGTGGACTTGGAAATGCGGAATGCTGAAGGCGGCGGATCTTCATAGACGTCGTCCTCTCTCTCTCTCTCTCTCTATACATTATTCTGCATAATTGAAGCCCGGATGCTTATGGTCTCTCTGGCGTGGTCATGCTGATTTGCATGGCTTCTAAAGGAAGAATGCTCAGAGGCTAAATTCAGAATCCGAGCCTTTCTTATAAGCTGAGAGACATTCCGCCAAGTTTCAAAAATGTGCATATTTCATGAGAAGTGAACCATCTACATCTGTCCTAACACTGGACAAAGCAAAAAAAGATGAGATACGTATGTCTTTTTTAAGCGATTATGCCAGGTGAGTGCGAATCAAAATTTGTTTCCGAACTGAATTTCGAGTTGAATCTATGGCATCAATTAGAATTCATGGCGCGGAACAACTCGATTCGAATTCGCAGATTGTTCTCCGTTCTCATTGGCTGATTTTGATTCTTACATGATTACAAATACATGTGAAGTTCGTATTAATAGAGTACCTATTGAAGGCAATTCTTCATCTTGTTAAAAGCATACATTCCACATAAACCGATCGTACACACGAGTTCGTTGCTGATTCGGAATTTGCGGTCCTTAAATCTTACCACCCTTGTCATCTTATCCATACCATCATCACCAATGCAGAGGAAAAATATTTTTTTAAGCTCCCGGAGAACCAAGTGGGTAGCGCTTTCGCCAGCGGTGAAAGCGGTCTCGGGTTCGATTTCCGTTTGTAGCCTTCATGTGCGGAATGGCATAAGCTTTTAACAACACTAACACAACTAACAGATCCAAAAACGCTCGGATGGTCATACTTATTTTTTTAAAGACATTGAAAGGTTTATCTAGAATACGGATGAAATATATTTATCTAAGCAGAAAAACACCAACTATTACTCAGAATTTGAAACCTTCCAACTACTCCACGAGAAACTAAAAGGAAAGCTTTAAACGTATGGCGACCTATCAGAGAGCTTTGGCATATTCCTTGAAACCCTTCCCGGAAGCAAAAGGCAGAAAATTAAACTTCACTCCCTATTGACTCGCGCAGAAAAAAACTCGAAACCCCGAAATAGGTTAATATTTAACGCAAAGAAGACAAAATCTCCCCTCAAAATATTATAACGCAAAAAAGGGAAAACCGCGTCTCTATCCAGGGAGAGATGGGGAGAGCGAAGCTTTTTATAATGGCGAATATTCCCCGTATCTCTTTCCCTTCCTTTATTCCTTTCTGGAGCACGGGAAACCTCGCCACCATCCTCCCTCGACCATTCTGACAGGGGGATTAAAAGGACTGAGGGGGAGGGCCGACTCCGGATTACCACTCCATTTTCCCCATCCACCGCCCACGCACTCGCGGAATAAAAAAGAGACCCTCTCTCGACCTCCATCTTCCCGCTTTGAAACCCGAGCTCGATCGCCGGGACTAAACTGCTCTTCGGGAGAGGCTTTCGAATTTATTATGGCCGAAGGAATCACAGCGAGCACAAGAACCTCAAATTGTGAATGCGGTGTTCCCCGGTGAATCGCACTCGTAAGCTGAAGCGATTTCATTCGGTCGGGAGCTGAATGAGTTTAGCTTGTTATTAATGCCTGCGAAGACCGTTAAAAGGGAATGAGCGGCGGTGAATCTTCCTCTTTAAACCCTTTCTGCTGGATCCTTTTCAAATATAATACTATTAGTTTTTTTTGGAAATTCAGACGGCTCCGAAAAGTATGACTTGTATGTTGGTTTCAGTGTCCATTTCCATTAATTTTCAGAGAAAATTTTTTCAATGATACATTCTATGTTTCTTCGTGTGATTTACGATTGTACTATATCAGTACTATTGTAATGTATCAAGATTTATAGATCGTATCCAACTGAGCGTAGTGTTGATCTCGTTGCAGCATAGTCAAATTATATAATCATAGAAAAAATATCTTGAATAATAACTTACTAAAATAACTGAGAATCTGAAAGAGGAGTAAAAGGAATATTAATGTTTAAAAAATTAGTATGAACAAAAAGAAAGTAAGTCTAAGGATGTCCATGGAAGTTAAGCAATCAGCACGCAAAAATACAATTTTTTGTTACTGACACTTTTCCATGCGAGATCTTGAAACAACTTTCGGATAATTTATACTATAATTTCACGATTATAATCGTGATCAACTTAAAGTTGCTAAAAGCAAGATTCTTACATACATTACGTAATTTAATTTTTGTTAGTGTTTCGTGCATCTATACGAATTATGAAAATTATAATCTGAAGAATTTGATAATAAGAAGGATTTTATGATTTTTTGTGCAACTGAATAATTGTACTCGCTAATTCCTCTTTGTGTATGAATGAGCTCATCGGAAAATAACTTCATAACAATCGATCGTTGATAAAGGAAAGAGGAAAACCCTTTAACAAACCAGAAACCTGACAGAAAAGTATGATAATCTAAAAAATTCAGAATAATGGTAGGATGAGTCCAAAACATCAATTGACTTCAAACCCTTTTACGGAGATACACAAGTATATATCGGTGGTGAAAATGAGCAATGTTGTAATAAAGTTCTTTCGTTGGGGTTAACTGAGTGTTGACTTCTACGGAGAAGAGAGGACCTTCACCTGTGCCAGAGTTCATTCATAGGTTTCTTCAGATATTTACTATTTGAAGAACATAAAGAAGAAATATCCACAACGAAATACATTACAGGATTCCTGAATCGCTTTATAAGATAATTAAAAGAAGTTAATATATTCGGTTCTTTTAAATAACATATTCTAAACTAAACTCCTGCAGTATCGAAAGACAACGTAATTCCTGAGATCTTTTTGAGTTCATTATGACTTACGTATTTTTCCGGTTATTTAAAAGGAACTAGAAAACAATAAATATTCTATATATGCTCATTCTAAGGCCGAGCTACTTCAAAATAGCTTCCCGAGTCTCACGATAATTAACACGTTCCTCCCCTAATTAAAAATCAAAAGAGTAGATCCTTTACGAGAAACGCGAAGCCTTAACTATTTCGCCTGAGATCTCATTTTAGAGCCTCAAAGGGGAATTTCTTAAGTCTTGATCTAATAGATCCTAAGTGGCTCTAAACGCCTTAAAACAAAAGGAAGTTTAAAATGCTCTTTTGTGATGAATTAACTGGTTTCGTCTAATGTTTGCTCGTTAACGCATATGTGAGATATGTAAGGTCAAAGATAACACAAAGAATCTCTGAGTTTTATTTTTAGAACAAAAATGCTCGAAAGAACCAACTAATCCTGTTGTGCGTCGTGGGTTTATTAATTATTCTAATTGTGGTTTTAAGAAGCGAATTGCTAGGATTTCTAATACAAATGCTCCAGAAAGAATAGCTTCAGAAAAAAGTCAAGTAAGGACATATTAAAGCACAGGAGTTTTTCTCTGAGATGAATTGCTTAGTTAAGAAAACGATCATGTCTCAAAATTTACATCAAAGCAATAGATGTATCCGAATTAATAAAGCAAAACTGTATTTACACTAATTAATAACAAATATTTACATTAAGATGAACATTTACGAGCAATGCTTGCTGGAATTGCATAATTAAATAACTAGTACAACTGTACTAAAAGAACTGTTTAAACTATAACTATTTTACTGACCTTTGAACATATTTTGTGATTAAATTATTATTTTAGTCTTTATAGACTACAACATTAGTTGTTGAGGACTTCATGAATGGACTTGATCAGCATCTTACAGGTAGGGATTTTACTGAATAATTAATAACAGCGAAAACATTGTAACCCGTGCTATAACCAGAGCTCCCTTTTAGGTACGCGTAAAGCATTACCAAGATCTGGAATTAAACGAGATCCGGAATTTCAATGTTTTACTGAGTTACGCTAAGGCCTGGTATTATAATGTAAACTCAAAAGTGGACTTTAACAAAAGTTTACTTTACGGCGTGATTTCATTATGTTTAGTTAGATGTAAAGTGAAGATTAAAGTTAATCTCCTATACATATGATGAATTTGCATGAAAATTAACCGTAATCTTCCCTTAAACTCTAGTAATACGATACAATAATGGGCCCAAAAGTAAGCAATACTTTTAGCCCATTCCAAGTTTACTTTATAATACCGGGTCTAAGTCTTTCATTCGCTTACAGGAGTTAGATAATCTCTCGGACAAAAAGCCAAAAGAATACATACTCCCCCTACCACGTGTCGTGCGTTGGCTAACAGTATAACGACGCGAAAGTAAATTCTTTTTTATTCCGTCCACTAACATTTCAGTCTTACGCCTGCTTTATATTTTCCGGGAACTGAAGGCGATCGTCACGAAGTAATTGGCGCTCCTTCTCGCACACGCGTTTCCCCATTTTCACGCAACTATCGCTCGGAAATTCCCTCGAGAGGAAAGACTATTCTCGTCCACAAACGATACACGAGAGAGAGGGATCCCCCGAAATTGCCGGAGGCCTCTTCGTTCCGATCTCTCGCATCGCTAACTATTATTACTCTCCCGACGAAAAAGTGCGTCAGGGAGGGATGATCCCTTCACATCAGTCTCTTCCTGCGGATCCCTCGCAGTCTCAACCATCTGCGCAAATACAATGGAAGGGACCCAATTTGCGGGGAGGGAAGGGGAGTGCAGGGGCGAGCGGGGATGTGACATAGGCTGGGAAATGGGATGGCGAGCGGGGATGGATCTGAAAGGGCGCGAGAACGATTAAGAAAACGTTATCTTCGGAGCCCAAGCTATGAACATATACATGCGTGGAAATGACGCTCACATAATTTATGAATAAATTTGCGTGGTGACTAACACGTTTTGACCTTCTCTGGCGAGATTTGGTGGAATTCCATATATTCCATTTGGTGGAATATATATTTGTGGAAAAGTATAAGTACCCTTCTCTGGACTACAACCTTGTCGTGGTGGAAGGGCTTGCGTGTTCCTATGACCTAGAGAGCGTAACTGGCGGGAACTATGTTCCTGGTAGGGTCACCCATGCCAGGATGGTCAATAGGTAGGGGCCTGACGAAAGGTAGTCCACGCAGTGTCTGTACCTCAGTGAGGCGGCTGCAAAGGCGTCTGTACCCCAGTGGGGCGGCCATTATGGGTGATGGTGGTGTCACGTTAAGAGAAAGGTTGAGGAAGGCAACGGGAAACCACCTCGACTACCACACTTATCCCAAGCAATCATGATGTGCCAATATAAGAATATTGTAAGTGGCGTAAGCGGGACTCAACCCTCTACGGGGAGTGTCGTGCCCGGCAGTGATAGGAGTAAGGCTATCTCGGTCGTCATTCCACGAAACCCTTACCCAGGAAACGACAAGAAAAGAAGAGAGAAGATGGCCAAGGAAACAAGGGTGGGAACCTGGAATGTTAGGACAATGCTTAGGAAAGGAAAGTTGGAAAATGTAAAGGTAGAAATGAAGAGGTCCAACATTAACATACTAGGGCTATGTGAAGTGCGATGGAAGGATGGGGGTGATTTCTGGAGTGATGATGTCAGAGTAATTTTCAGTGGGGGAAATTCTAGCCAGAGGGGAGTTGCGGTAGTGCTAGACAAGAAAGCGGGAAAAGCCGTGATAGCTACAGAGCTAATAAGCGACCGGGTTATGTCAGTAGAAATAAAGGCTGAGCCAGTAAACACGGTGATAGTTCAGGTGTACTTGCCCACTAGCGAACATAGTGATGATGAAGTAGAACTTGTTTATGAACAAATAGAAGAAGTAATGGGAAGGGTTAGAGGCAATAAAAACCTAATTGTAATGGGGGACTGGAATGCAGTAGTTGGGCAAGGCAAAGATGGAGAAGAAGTGGGAGGGTTCGGACTAGGAAATAGAAACGAAAGGGGACAGAAATTAGTAGACTTTTGTAAGAGGAATAACCTCTGTATCACAAACACACTTTTTCAGCACCATAATAGAAGGAGGTACACATGGAAAAAGCCAGGAGATACGGATAGGTACCAAATTGATTACATTTTGGTAAGAAAAAGGTTTAGAAATAGTGTTAAAAATTCAAAGAGTTACCCTGGTGCTGATGTTGACTCAGACCATAACCTGGTCATGATGAAAACCGAGCTAAAGTTTAAAAAGATATTTCGAGCAAAAATTACACCAAAATGGAACCTTGAAGCCCTTAAAAATGGGAAAGCGAGAGAGTTCCAAGAGTCAGTCAGTAAGGCCTTAGAGGATAATGGGAGGGAACTTACTATAGACGGAGAATGGGAAAAGATTAAAAACAGTATCAAGGATAGTGCGCAAGTAACTATTGGAAGGGTCAAACAAAACAAAATTAGGAAACCATGGGTGACGGTAGAAATGATAAATAAAATGGAGGAAAGAAGGAAATGGAAAAGGGTTAACACAGAACAAGGACGTAGAATGTATAGGGCTCTCAACAACGAACTGAGAAGGGAAACAAATAGGGCGAGGGAACAGTGGTGGAAGGGACAATGTAACGAAATAGAAAAGCTGGACGAAAGTGGGAGGGTCGATTTAATGTATAGAAAGGTGAAACAGTTAACGGGAAATAAAACACGAAACAGAACAACCACAATAAAAGATAATAATGGTAAAGTTATACGAGATCCAGCCAGCATAAGGGAAAGGTGGAAAGAATATGTCGAGGAACTATATGGGAAGGACATGAAGCCAACAAACATAATGTTAGAAAGTGAACAAGAAGTGGAGGATGATGATGTTGGACCTGGGATATTAGATAGTGAAATTGATAGGGCCTTGCGTGATATGAAAGGAAACAAAGCAACGGGCATTGACGAGATACCAGTTGAGCTACTTAAAAACCTGAGGGGAAAGGGTAAGAGGAAATTCTATAATTTATGTAGAAAAATTTATGATGAAGGGGAATGGCCAGAGGATTTTACTAAGACAATCCTGATTCCTTTGCAGAAAAAGAATAATGCTTCTGAGTGTAGGGATTATCGTACAATCAGTTTAATATCTCACGCGGCAAAGGTTATTCTAAGAGTATTGAATAGAAGAATTGAAGGAAAAATTAAGGAACAAATAGGAGAAGACCAGTTCGGATTTCAGAAAGGGAAAGGAACGAGGGATGCAATCGGGGTAATGAGGGTGCTAGTAGAACGAAGCCTGGAATTTAAAAAGGATATATGTGCATGTTTTGTCGATTTTGAAAAGGCTTTCGATAGAGTTCAATGGCCAAAATTAATGGGAATTTTAAAGAAAATTGGGTTGGACTGGAAAGATAGGCGTTTGGTGCAAAATTTGTACTTAAATCAAACAGCGCGAGTTAGAATAACTGAAGGAGAGTCGGAATGGGCAGAGTTAGGGAGAGGGGTAAGACAAGGATGCCCATTATCACCATCGCTTTTTAATATATATGCAGAGGAAATGGTGAATGAAGCTTGGGAAGAAATAAGCAAGGGAGTGATAGTTGGAGGGAAAGTAGTAAAGTCAGTAAGATATGCAGACGATAAAGCTATTGTGTGCGATTCCGAAAGGGGTTTACAAATACTAGTAAATGCACTAAACGATAAGGCAAGGGAATATGGAATGAAAATTAACGTAAGTAAAACTAAGGTAATGAGATTCACTAAGGGAAAGAAGGCTAAATTAACGATCAGGGTCGATGGGGAAAAACTAGAGCAGGTGGACAAATTCTCGTACTTGGGTAGTGTTCTATCTTGGGATGGGAGGTGTGGAGATGAGGTTCGAAAAAGAGTAGCATTGGCCAAGGAAGCTTTTATGAAGCGAAGGGAATTAATGACAAAGGGTCTCGATAAAGGAATCAGGAAAAGATTGGTAAAATCCTTGATATGGAGTGTTTTGCTATATGGGTGTGAAACGTGGACCTTACGAAAAGAGGACATCAAAAGATTGGAGGCATTTGAGATGTGGGTGTGGCGTAGAATGGAGAAGGTAAGCTGGGTGGATAGAAAAACAAACATAGAGGTGCTAGAAATGGTTGGGGAGGAAAGGGTTTTAATTGAAGTAATTAAGCGTCGACAAAAGAAATGGGTGGGTCAGATATTGAGAGGAGAGGGATTGCTGAAGAATGTAATAGAGGGTAGAATGCAAGGGAAGAGACAGAGGGGAAGGCAAAGGCAAAAGATGTTAGATGACATAAAGGATGGGGTTAGTTACCACGTAGCGAAAGAAAGGGCTATGAATAGGGAATATTAGGGCACATGGACCTACCGAAAGGTAGAGCACTTATGTATGTATAAGTTATATTTATTATTTCACTTTACACGTTTTATTTAAGGAGCCTGAAAACGCAACACATATTCAGAACAACATATAATCTAATTTTTTGGAAAGGTAACTATCCAAGAAGGAAATTTTTTAATTTTTCTTTTGGAGAATTGAGAGCTGAATGCATTCGTTCTCTTTAACCCTCATTGAATGCAAAGAAAGTTTTAGTCGTGAGTTCATTGAGCTACACACAGGAGGACTTGTGCGCTTATATCATTCTGGCTAAGATGGAAAGCAAGGGCAAACTAACTTATCTTGCTTAGTAAATCTCACAGCTTCTCCAACGCTTTCAGCGGTAAAGGGAATGAGGACCCAGCTAGCCTACGGGCTGATGACTTTACAGACAACAGTCTAGGATGATCAACGCTGGGGCAACTACTTTTCTGTGACTGTAATCTACTGCTTTACGAGATCTACCTCGTAGAGTCAAGGATGCTCAAGGATAAATTTCAAGTTACCACCAATATATCGAAATTGTCAAAATCCTCAACCTGGTAAAACCACTGTGCAGACGATGGGTGAAAATTTTCTACGGCATTTGCAGAAGTTAATGAAGTTCTCTGTACAGTCTTCAGCCTGAAAGCTGCTTTGAACCTCATCCCTCTCTCATAAGCAGCATAACGCTTTGGAGAGGGGGCTGAGGCGACTAGGCAAAATGAGGGAGGTAGTTTGCCATTGCTTTCCTCACTGAGACAGAATTCTATAAGCGGAACAAGTCCACGCAAGTGAAGCACAATTACTCTAACACAATAACACTTTTGTTAGCATTCAAAAAGGAGAGACCTTAATCAATGTCATTATTCAGCATTATTCATACCTCAGTAGCTTTCATATTATGAAGCTCTTATCAAATTATTATAAAAGTGAAAGATACATTTTTCTCTATCCTCATTCAAAATACAAATGAACATATTTCATTCGTGAGGATTTGCTAGCAGGACCAAGCATACTAATTCATTTGTACAGGTATACGTTTGGTTAGTTCAATCACTAGCTATTATTATTTACTATGATTATTTCTTTAACGGAAACAGGATTCACCATATATTTTCGTTTTAGTAATTTCAGTGGTCATAGACAAATAATCAAACACACATATCCTAGCCGGGAAAAACCCAGTTAGCCGGGACTCTAACCCGGTACGTATGTGTTAGAAATCTAGCAGGCTAACCATTCCTCCACCGAGGTATGCTTCCAGTTCGGCCCCTGGTGACCTCTTTCACACTAAACCCTCCAATTAATTAGTCATCCACCAAATTTTACATACGGTCTGAAATCTTCCCCGAAATAACAACAGGAGGCTATAAGGAAGTCTTTCTCTAAGAAAGAGTAATTTCGAAAATAAATACGTGCGAAACTTCCTTGCATCCGGTTATATCAATATGCGATGCAAAGGTTAACGATTACTCTATTGACGGCAAATGAGGAAATCGTTAACTACCTCAGACCGACCGTAAAGCTCATATTAATACTGCCGCTAAATGCCTCTAATAAACCTCATCCCACGCATAGCGAAGAACTCAAATTGGCAATCACGGTCCTTTCTCGACGCAACCGTTACGAATAAATATCCTCCTGAATTCCGCGCAGATGATCAAAACGACGCAACGCTCCTAAATACCAATTTTGGCTGGCGGAGGTATTAAAATGCGATCAAGAATCCCTCCGTTCCGAAACGGAAATAAATTGCGGCGGCTGAGAAAAAAACGATACGTCAATTCCGGGGAAAGAGTACGAAAACAGTTTCATAATTTCCTTTCCAGAAATCGCCCACGAGGAAATTACGGACTTGGCGTAAAGAATGGGGATTATTGTTTCATGAACTCTTTTTAACCCTTTGGAAAAGCGGGGGACGGTTTATAGGACGACAGTCCGAAACATCCGAGCGCTATCGGGCGACAAAAACGCCAGTTCCCAACTAATCCCCGAAACCTCCGGGACACATTTGTGGAGAGAGAGAGATATATACACACACGAAAACGCGGGCGATACCCGGCGATAAATCTCGGCGCCTTCCCCTCGCTCCTTTACGGCGAGCGGCACTACACCACCGCACCCGACCTCAACGGACAAACACCGGTCCCCATTAGTGAGGAGGATTTCCCGTCCCAACTCCATCGCTCACTCGACTCATTTCATTAAGCCGAGTCTCGTACGAATTTCTCTAAATCAGTGCGGCGGAGGAAAGGCGAAAGAAGGTGCGCGAGAGATGGAAAGGGCGACCGCATAAAAACGTCTTCATCGAATCTGAATGGAGGTGTAGCGGCCTCGTCAAGAAATTCAATTTAAGGATCAAGAGATGAGGAGCGTAATGTGATACGCACTTGTGGTTATAATTAAAATAAGACGAAGGCGTATACCTTATGAAGACCGCTGACACCTCTGAAAAGCATGCACCCCCCTGAATCATTGAATTCTCAGGTTACCTCCTGCAGCCATAAGGAGTATCTCTCAGTAATTATTCAATCCAAGCGCCGGTGTGAACCTCATAGCATCCATTAGCTAAGAAAAACCTCGAGGGGAGTGAGCCTTAGTAAGCAAGATGAGGAGTGAGGTAATAAAAATTGTGGAGGAGAAGAAAGTAATAACTTTGTTCTTTCAGAGCAAGACCCTATGTATAACACTTTTCCCAGCACTTAGAAAGTAATGATCAAGTGCCATTATTTAGAACCATTCATACCTCTGTAGATTTCATACCAGTATTAACATTGTTAAAAGTCCTTCGACAGCAGAGATAATTTCGCACGTGAGTCGAACCCGAAACCGCTTTCACCGAAGTCGAACGCGTTGCTGGCTATCTGGGAACCCTGATTTCCGGCCATCATACCCAAGAATAAGCCTGAGGCAGAAATTAATTGAACATGCATTTTTCTTTATGAAGCAAATCCTGATGATAAAGGTAAAGCTGAAACAGTTTACGTAAGCATACAGTATATTACCAAGATACATAACGCGTAAAGGATAAACCGAAGATTCAATCAAGAGCAATGAATTGCGTGGGAATTCACAAAATTGAAGATTACGAAGGTACGTCCACAAATACAGTATGAGCACATAAGAACAATAAACAGAGACATGAAAACAATAAAATTTGTAACGATAAAAGACTACGAGAATTCGAAAAAGTTCGCTAATTCCAACCCAAAATAAAAAAATGTATACGAGATACTTCCTCCTATTTACACGTCTATTTATATCTAGCTTAGAATTTTTATCGCATAGTTACACTCGGAGATAAAGATGAAATGGCTTAGCTGTTTTTATCCAGCTAAAAGTTCCGATTCTGTTTTACCGGAAATGATACTTTGATTCGACCTTTCCTTTTTCAGCAGCCTCAAAAGTGGAGGCAATACGTAAAACCAATCAATGAAATCCTTTATATCTCTGAATTTGGAGGTAAATATTTGCAGTTGATGTTTGAGTGAGGAGATACCGCGTTACGGAAAACATTCGGAGCTCCGATCTAAATCGAAACATCGAAACTGTAAATTAGAAGCCATTCAGTTACATATCAAGCATGGCAGAGATGCTAAGTGACCAGGTATAGGTTAAGAAAGTGGAATTCGTCTAAGGAAAAATGCCATATTTCTCTCCCGTTACTAGTACCCCTAGATGAGACCCAATCCAGAAACCATCCACTAACCACCATAATCCTTTCCTCTCGTTCCCTTTGGAAAAACCGCTTCCATCAACGACTCAGGGGGATAGAGGATCTCTCCCCCATCAATAGAAAGGGAAAAAAATTGTGGGGGAGAGCTGGATGCTCTTGCTTCGATGGATGCAAGAGAGATGAGGGCTTCGAGAAACCATAGACGGTGGGAGACCCGTTTAATATGAAATGGGAAAACTAGAAATCGCGCTTAGGGATAGGTAAGGCGGAAAGGAGGGAAGTAAAGTGGCTTCGAAAAGAGCGAAAGCTACAAAGAAAGAGCCAAGGATGGGGAGAGAGAGATATTAAAACAGCGAGGGGTTGTTTTGCTGCGAGTTGCCTGTTGGGTGTCGCTCGGATGAGGACGGTTTTTTCGGATGGACTAGGGAGGGTTACTGCTTGACGTTTGTTTTTTTTCGGCAGGAGGGAAGTGACGTAATCGTCGGGGGTGGAGGTTTTTTCGGAAGCCGCTTTCGGCAGGCGGCATGTGCTTCATCAGTTCCCTCGCCCTGCAGACTCTCTCTCAGGGCCAACCCTTCTCCCTTGACCCCTTCCCCTTCTCTTAGACACACCCCGTTTCCCTCTTAATACCCGGCGGGAGTTCAATTTATGCCACGTTGCCCAACCCTCCCCTGCCCCGTTCTTTTCTCTTACAGGCGTAACTCACTATTCGGCAGCCCCCGCAGAATGGCAAGTTTCGTCCCTCCGATATTCTACGAACCATTCGTCGGGATGTCAAGATAGCAAGCAAAGGAGCGCGAACGTGCGGAAAGCTGGGGCGTTTGATGCGTTAGTGCGATAAAAATGACCGCTGATGACGCTGAACCCTATGACAAAGCGGAGGATGATGGACCGAGAGGGCCCCGATCCGTCCAAGGCCCCCTGTCACGTGGAATCTGCTTAGATGCCACTCCGTGCTGAGATTTCAAGTCATGGAGAGAGTTACTGCAAGAGTAAGATGAGTGAAAAGGCAGAGTACTAAATGGTTGATAAGCAGGAAGTTATAAAGGACCACTTGGGTCCTATCTGTACTGGATTAAACGAAAACTGAATGTCAACAGAATATAGGGCCCCCGCTATGCATTGCGAAGGTCAAACCATGCTTCGTTTTCGAATAACTCGAGCTTCAATATCATAAGCAGCGTTTCCAAAGCTCTCACCGATTTATTATCTGTTAAATAAAATCTCGCGGCATCTTTCGGGATGGATACCACACAAATCCTATTCGTTAAAACTAAAGTTACAGATGAGATGGAACATTTCATCACTAGTAATTATAATTACTTGATGGATTGTTATCAATGGTATACATACATACATAATAACTATCAAACTGACGTAGAAGAAGACTTATTACAAATAAGCACCCATTCAGCCTGTTTGCTTGCGATTCCACTTCTGGTGAAATCAATAGAAGCGGTCCTGGGTTCCATATACAAAAGTGGGTGCCCAAATATATAGGTACCTAAAATTCTTAAGGTGGCTGAAAATGCCAGGTAATTAGAGCCAAAATAGCAAAAAAAAGTTAATCGATCATATTCCCCAGCATTAACAGCGACAAAGCCCATGTAAATGAGACAAAGGAAAAGAATTAAAGGGTTCTTTCCCCGCAGGTGCTCTTACCAATCAAGCTATCCCGCATAGCAGCCTCCGTTTTGTAGAGGAAAGCTGTATTTTTAAGTCTCGTTAGACTGTTTCACATCTGCTTACACTTCGTATTTATTCCAGGTAGCGCGCCTTTATATGTTAAGTCCAATATCCTTTCCTTTCATTACACTGGGACAAATGATAAGGTGAAAAATAATCTAATTAGAAGCATCACCAACATTCGAAACCCTACTTCAACATAAATTCTGTTCATATTCACCTAAACAATTCAAAAATATACTCCTTACCTACTGCACACCTCTTGAAAAGCGGTGGTAATGATAGAGTTTTAATGCTACTATGTGTTCACATAGAAGCAAAACAACCCCACCTAACAGACAAAAGTTAGCAATATACGTCCACGGGGCCCCTTCTGTCGCACCCCTAAAACCAACATCCCTTTCAGGGGGTTCTTTCATTAAAATAATTGATATCTCAAGGAATGAGAACTAAAGAGACCCTTTCGTTTCGTTTATTTTTTCTCTCAGAGAACAAAACCGGACGTAAAACTGCTGGTTATGATAATGTTTTGACATTCGGTAACGACGGTCGCTTTTGGCTCGGCCCGCTGCTCGTTTTTTCCTCGAAAGCTTTGTAATAAAAACGGCGGAGATGAAACCCGAGTAAAAGAGCGTATCTCGCACAATTTCGCTGCGGAGCTTAATTATTCTCCATAAATTTCGGACTACGGAAAGGCCGTTAAAAAGAGGGGCGCTAAAAAGCGACGAAAATGCTTCTTGAGAGGAATTCAAGTCGGAGCGTTTGCAGTGTCCAGCAGTACCGAGTTAATTCGTCACTTAGCCTTCGTGACCGAAAGGAAATAATTGGAGAGCGATGAGGTTTTTGTCTTGAGTTGCCGAGCAACTGTAATTTACAGGTATCATCTTTTTACTGGATCCTTAATATAAATCTTTTAATGGAATAAATTTACCCAAAAGAACCATTCTACGTGGAGCGTGTGTACTAACGTGAGGGGGGGGGGGGGTATTAGCGAATTATCATCCGAAAAATTCAAGAACGAGATTCTCGTATCGTGAAACGTATATATAGTGACCTAGTTGACGGTTCCCTTGCCAACAAGGGCATAATCTGGATTAACAAACTGGTGGTTAAGTCGAATACAGTTAGCCAATGACTTTTGTACGTTACAAATCATATAAATGGTGTTAAGAAAAATTTTCAGGTTTTCAAACAATATCTTTCAATAGGCATAGACGATGAGACCTTTGAATCAGCGAAGTCAAAATAAAAATGTTGGACCTGCCAACGGTATTTAAAACAAGATCGAAGGAAGGTTCCCACATATATAAAATCGCATCGAATACCATAATCTGCCCTTGGCGCACAAAGAGAAAAGCAAGTGTTTCGAGCATTAAATCAAGATGATCCTCAGAGACTTTAATTTTTTACCTATATTTAAAAAAATACTGTCTCAAAATTACAGCCACCAGTTTCAAAGCGTGTCATGAAGTTCTTTTCAAATAAAAGATGTTTTCAAGCTGTAAGAGAAAAGCTATGTTCTCCCTTTGAGAATGTACAATGGTAATTTCTATTGCTATCTAACAAACTGGCCTTTGTTTAAGCATTAAAAATAATCATGAACTGACTCTCATTTCACTATGATCAGCAGGTAGATGTGAACAGGGAACAAGGACTAATACACAAGGATACTCGGTCGGCAAGGAATTGTAACAAGTCAGCCTCAATTAAACTTTTGGCGTGCCGCAGTATTTCAGGTCATTCTTACTGTTGGTAAGATAACTCACGCTCGCTCTTGAGCTTAATTGTGCGATTTATTTTATAGGCTTGAGGCAACTCAACGTATCTATTGTTAACTAACTGTCACCTTCTTTATATATGCTAATTCAATCCAAAACAAACGAGCTGGGTGTGCTAATAAATTGGCTTCATACCGTTGTGAACCGTGGAGGAAAACAGCACTGACTGGCGATATAGTCCCTTAATATTAAAGCGAACCAAAACAAACCATCCCTCATGATAAACCTACATTAAAGTTCACTACCTACTTAAACGCCTCTTCGGGAACCCATTTCGAGCGTCACCTGTTACTCACCTGCCTCACCCGCGAGGAAAATCAAAACTTTTTAAAACGACACCCGGAGAAAGAGACTCCGCAAAATGTCCTCTTGTCCAAAACCCAGTTTCGTCTATCAATTACTCCTCTCTTTCCACCCCCGCAGTTGCCCTCCTTCAAACCTCATCTGCGCGACACCACCTCGTTCCTCGGCACCCCTAGGGCACTCGAGGGAGCGGGGCCCGTGTTGCGGTCTACTGCTTCAAATCGATGGCAACGCTGAGGGAGCCGCTCGTTGCGGAGAGATAAGGGAGGGAAAAGCCTTGGGGGGGGAGTTCCGTAGGGCAAATCCTATTGCTGGGCTGACATCAAAGGGTAAACGAGGCGAGGGTAGATGAAGAGGGTACGGCGGGAGGGAGAGGAGAGGAAGAAGATGGAGATGAAGAGATAAAAGAAAGGATGGCAAAAGAAGAGAGAGAGGAAGAGTCGTCTTCTGAAGGAGCGATAAATTTCCAAAGGAGATTTGTTGGCGGAGGCGATTGGGAAATAAAATGATTCGTTAGCGGGTAATTGGAGAGGAGTTTTTCGGAGGAACGCGTGAAGGGGAGGCGAGGGAACGGATCCATTTGAATATTTCGAGCTGAGGGACCCTCGAGAGATCGGCGGAGGGTTTTGTTTTCGAATTTCGACGGAGGATAAAAATTTTCGGGCGAAATGGTCCGGTTAATTTGCGGCGGGAATCCTCGCGTTCGATTTATAATGCGGTGGAGAAGGGATCGTAGATCTTTCGTGCCATAAATGATTACTGGTATTTGCCTCCGAGTGATACATGTGATTCATAATGGGTAAC
This sequence comes from Ladona fulva, assembly GCA_000376725.2. Lineage (NCBI taxonomy): Eukaryota > Metazoa > Arthropoda > Insecta > Odonata > Libellulidae > Ladona > Ladona fulva. Next base: position 58,182 of record KZ308163.1, read on the forward strand.
TAAATCGCGCTATATCACGAGTGAAAGTCATCCCTTCCCTCGAGGATCGAGTTTGTAAATAAACTTTGCCTACCAAGATGACAAGTATTGCATTCATCGAATCGTCGAATGAGGTAGTAGGATACGTATCCGTAATTGAATGCAATGTAACCAGCGCATCGGAACATAATATTTTCGTTCCGTTCGACGAAGAAACCGAGTTCCGGTTCGATTTCAGTTTTGCTCCTACTCCTCACGACTTACCGGTTAGAACCTTTTAGTTCGCTCTGACCGTCGTAATGGTTCTACTCCTAATACTCACTTTGTGAGTAGATACGTTATTTCACACATATAATTCAGAGAAAAATTAGAATTAAGAGCAGCTTGTCCCCACAGATCTACTTTTGGTACCAAGATGTACTTTTGGTAAACCTTCTCAACGAAGGCTGATAAAAATCGTTATGTATTTCCAGATTCCACAGTAAATTAATTAGTATCAATAAAAGATAATTCTTAATTCTTAATTCGCATTTTCCTTGATAAAATATTACTATACGAAAAGCTCTGCTTAAACAGTGTCATTTAATTATAATCACTTTTCAGATCATAGTAAACCTTATCTCCATTCCAGATCTTAAATAGAGATATAAAATAACTAATGATATACCATTGTAATAGTAATGTTAATTTTTCCCAGTTGTACGATTTAAATTCATGCTCTTGGGTTAAAGGAAAATAAAAAAAGCTATGGACGGCGATGGCTATATTTATCAAGATAATGATCATGACAATCGTGATAATTCATTCCTTGGATTAATTTGAAGTATCAAATTTCAACCAGCAATCTTTCCTGGGCAGTTACACATCGGTATGACCAACTTACACTCCATGACCTAAATAGAATAGGAACCTGAGTCCTCAGTGTTAGTTGGTAAGCTACCTACCACTAAGACACCAAAGCTGGGAAAGTAAAACAGTTGAACATTGTAAAATGAACACGGAATTCGTTGCGTATTACAGCCTCTCCCGGCATACAAGACAGAGAGCTATCGAGCAGATTTATAACAGACGGTGATGGTTAAAAGGTTAAGAGGATAACCCAAACTTCACTGAATACACCCTTGAGAGCATGCGAGAGTGCCCCGCAAAAGATCGGAATCTGCCGTCACGAACAAAGCATCGGCTCCCAAAAATACCTCCATAACGCCAGAAGAGGGAAAAAAGCAAACGACGACGACGAATCCCGACTAATGCCCATTAGCGCGTCGTTGCGAAAAGCGAGCAAACGAGAAAGAGATACAAAGAGAGGGACTGGGATGGGGAGAGATAGATGAGACCGAGGCAGATATGACGGGGATTTCACGGAACAATCCAGAGATGGAATCTCTCTCACGATTGAGCGCTCTCCGGCGAATAGACGGATAAATGTCCTCCTGTGATTGGTAATGTAGTTGGAGACGGAGGCTGTGAGGGGGGTGGTATTGGGGATGGTAGGATTGTTTCTCGTGGGTGTCGGTAGATGGGGTGACCAGGGCAAATATGGCGTCCTACGCTTGGGGTGAACTAAGAGCCCCTCAACCTCTCACCTCCGTGTGCATTTACATACATAAGTGCTCTACCTTTCGGTAGGTCCATGTGCCCTAATATTCCCTATTCATAGCCCTTTCTTTCGCTACGTGGTAACTAACCCCATCCTTTATGTCATCTAACATCTTTTGCCTTTGCCTTCCCCTCTGTCTCTTCCCTTGCATTCTACCCTCTATTACATTCTTCAGCAATCCCTCTCCTCTCAATATCTGACCCACCCATTTCTTTTGTCGACGCTTAATTACTTCAATTAAAACCCTTTCCTCCCCAACCATTTCTAGCACCTCTATGTTTGTTTTTCTATCCACCCAGCTTACCTTCTCCATTCTACGCCACACCCACATCTCAAATGCCTCCAATCTTTTGATGTCCTCTTTTCGTAAGGTCCACGTTTCACACCCATATAGCAAAACACTCCATATCAAGGATTTTACCAATCTTTTCCTGATTCCTTTATCGAGACCCTTTGTCATTAATTCCCTTCGCTTCATAAAAGCTTCCTTGGCCAATGCTACTCTTTTTCGAACCTCATCTCCACACCTCCCATCCCAAGATAGAACACTACCCAAGTACGAGAATTTGTCCACCTGCTCTAGTTTTTCCCCATCGACCCTGATCGTTAATTTAGCCTTCTTTCCCTTAGTGAATCTCATTACCTTAGTTTTACTTACGTTAATTTTCATTCCATATTCCCTTGCCTTATCGTTTAGTGCATTTACTAGTATTTGTAAACCCCTTTCGGAATCGCACACAATAGCTTTATCGTCTGCATATCTTACTGACTTTACTACTTTCCCTCCAACTATCACTCCCTTGCTTATTTCTTCCCAAGCTTCATTCACCATTTCCTCTGCATATATATTAAAAAGCGATGGTGATAATGGGCATCCTTGTCTTACCCCTCTCCCTAACTCTGCCCATTCCGACTCTCCTTCAGTTATTCTAACTCGCGCTGTTTGATTTAAGTACAAATTTTGCACCAAACGCCTATCTTTCCAGTCCAACCCAATTTTCTTTAAAATTCCCATTAATTTTGGCCATTGAACTCTATCGAAAGCCTTTTCAAAATCGACAAAACATGCACATATATCCTTTTTAAATTCCAGGCTTCGTTCTACTAGCACCCTCATTACCCCGATTGCATCCCTCGTTCCTTTCCCTTTCTGAAATCCGAACTGGTCTTCTCCTATTTGTTCCTTAATTTTTCCTTCAATTCTTCTATTCAATACTCTTAGAATAACCTTTGCCGCGTGAGATATTAAACTGATTGTACGATAATCCCTACACTCAGAAGCATTATTCTTTTTCTGCAAAGGAATCAGGATTGTCTTAGTAAAATCCTCTGGCCATTCCCCTTCATCATAAATTTTTCTACATAAATTATAGAATTTCCTCTTACCCTTTCCCCTCAGGTTTTTAAGTAGCTCAACTGGTATCTCGTCAATGCCCGTTGCTTTGTTTCCTTTCATATCACGCAAGGCCCTATCAATTTCACTATCTAATATCCCAGGTCCAACATCATCATCCTCCACTTCTTGTTCACTTTCTAACATTATGTTTGTTGGCTTCATGTCCTTCCCATATAGTTCCTCGACATATTCTTTCCACCTTTCCCTTATGCTGGCTGGATCTCGTATAACTTTACCATTATTATCTTTTATTGTGGTTGTTCTGTTTCGTGTTTTATTTCCCGTTAACTGTTTCACCTTTCTATACATTAAATCGACCCTCCCACTTTCGTCCAGCTTTTCTATTTCGTTACATTGTCCCTTCCACCACTGTTCCCTCGCCCTATTTGTTTCCCTTCTCAGTTCGTTGTTGAGAGCCCTATACATTCTACGTCCTTGTTCTGTGTTAACCCTTTTCCATTTCCTTCTTTCCTCCATTTTATTTATCATTTCTACCGTCACCCATGGTTTCCTAATTTTGTTTTGTTTGACCCTTCCAATAGTTACTTGCGCACTATCCTTGATACTGTTTTTAATCTTTTCCCATTCTCCGTCTATAGTAAGTTCCCTCCCATTATCCTCTAAGGCCTTACTGACTGACTCTTGGAACTCTCTCGCTTTCCCATTTTTAAGGGCTTCAAGGTTCCATTTTGGTGTAATTTTTGCTCGAAATATCTTTTTAAACTTTAGCTCGGTTTTCATCATGACCAGGTTATGGTCTGAGTCAACATCAGCACCAGGGTAACTCTTTGAATTTTTAACACTATTTCTAAACCTTTTTCTTACCAAAATGTAATCAATTTGGTACCTATCCGTATCTCCTGGCTTTTTCCATGTGTACCTCCTTCTATTATGGTGCTGAAAAAGTGTGTTTGTGATACAGAGGTTATTCCTCTTACAAAAGTCTACTAATTTCTGTCCCCTTTCGTTTCTATTTCCTAGTCCGAACCCTCCCACTTCTTCTCCATCTTTGCCTTGCCCAACTACTGCATTCCAGTCCCCCATTACAATTAGGTTTTTATTGCCTCTAACCCTTCCCATTACTTCTTCTATTTGTTCATAAACAAGTTCTACTTCATCATCACTATGTTCGCTAGTGGGCAAGTACACCTGAACTATCACCGTGTTTACTGGCTCAGCCTTTATTTCTACTGACATAACCCGGTCGCTTATTAGCTCTGTAGCTATCACGGCTTTTCCCGCTTTCTTGTCTAGCACTACCGCAACTCCCCTCTGGCTAGAATTTCCCCCACTGAAAATTACTCTGACATCATCACTCCAGAAATCACCCCCATCCTTCCATCGCACTTCACATAGCCCTAGTATGTTAATGTTGGACCTCTTCATTTCTACCTTTACATTTTCCAACTTTCCTTTCCTAAGCATTGTCCTAACATTCCAGGTTCCCACCCTTGTTTCCTTGGCCATCTTCTCTCTTCTTTTCTTGTCGTTTCCTGGGTAAGGGTTTCGTGGAATGACGACCGAGATAGCCTTACTCCTATCACTGCCGGGCACGACACTCCCCGTAGAGGGTTGAGTCCCGCTTACGCCACTTACAATATTCTTATATTGGCACATCATGATTGCTTGGGATAAGTGTGGTAGTCGAGGTGGTTTCCCGTTGCCTTCCTCAACCTTTCTCTTAACGTGACACCACCATCACCCATAATGGCCGCCCCACTGGGGTACAGACGCCTTTGCAGCCGCCTCACTGAGGTACAGACACTGCGTGGACTACCTTTCGTCAGGCCCCTACCTATTGACCATCCTGGCATGGGTGACCCTACCAGGAACATAGTTCCCGCCAGTTACGCTCTCTAGGTCATAGGAACACGCAAGCCCTTCCACCACGACAAGGTTGTAGTCCAGAGAAGGGCCGTGTGCATTAAACACTACAAAAATTTGCTGTTCTCAGTACCATATCCTTCATAATCCATCAATTAATTCGCATTTTTAAAAAGAAAGCAGAATTAAATTAAGAGTGACATTATGGAAATGCTGGCTTAGATATTAAATGCTCAAAAATTTACGCTAGTAAGTAATGGACCATAAAAACGTTCTAAACTATAGGAATTAAAATAATTAAATAATTAACAACAAATTTTAAAAATAGGGGTTAAGCAACTAGGATTTGTGCATCGTCATCACGCTGTAAATTGGTGAAAGAAGATTAGGAATTAAAAAATAATTACATTTATTTTTCATATTCGCATTCTTTTCTTTAATGCGGATTTCATTTTTCTAAGGTTGCTTTTTGCCCAATTAACGATATTCACAACATTTAGTGCCAACTGTACTCATTCACAAATAGTGCTTCATAATTAGTCGTCAGTAATAAATAATTTCAACCAAACGCTTTACACATTTTTCTACTATTTTGAGCGTATATCGTCATTAATCCTGGCGTAAAATATTTGAATGTCTTTTGCGGGTGATTTTAAGTCAAACATTAGGTGAAACTTGTGTCATATGTATTTCAAAGTTTGGGGTACATCAAAATAGCAGTAAGAGCCAAAATTCCCACTGTCCTCTGTCCTCTTCGTAAACTAATTATCTAATTTATACTATCATTAGTAGGATTTATTTAGCTTTTTATCCTAAATTTCTATTAGGCGAGTTTGAGGACAGCATTATTAAGGTTGATACAGGTTAATTCCTCTATCTTGTTTACAAAGAATGAAATCGTGGAAAGATATTCATAAAATACTTTAAATACTTGCCCTTACTAAAATTGTATGCTATTAGTTAAGTTAAAGTTTAAACATATACAGTCGCCCAATTATCTGCAAAATAATCGAGTTACGTATTAAAAGAGACATAAGTACATCATTATTGATAGCTATGGAGCCGCCAAGTCTGACTTACTCCTAAGTATGTCCTGGGCGGTCGTCTAGCTCTCCTTACCCTAAATTCGTCTCCGTCCTGCGCATTTGGGCGAAGGTAATGGAGGCTGATATGCACCGAAAAGGGGGAAGGGAGTGTAAGGGAAACGGAGGAGAGGTTGGTTACTTCCGAAATCCGTTTTGGGAGTTCATCCAAAAGAGGCGGATTAAAAAGACCTTTTTGATTGACGCGGCGAATCGAGTTGGAAGTGTTCCAGTCTTTGACCAAACATTCGCGTGGCGAGACGGAACTTCAAAGTCAACAAAGGACGGAGCCACGGCCTCGCCACGGGAGCCCTATCCCTATAATGGCTTTCCTTTTTTTCGCGTAACCGTGAAAGCGGCGCGGAAAAAAATCCCTATAAAATATAATTTGGTCCGCATTTAGCGGCTATATCGAGAGGCTGGAGCTTTTTCATTCGCGTCCGCCCGACGAAAAGCTTTATTAAGTCTTGGAAAATAAAAATATAAAAATAACGGAGATGCGAGGTCATAAAACGTTTCATGAGATCTTTGATGATTCGAGAGGGTTACAAAGAGGCCTTCCGATCCGCTGAATCGCTCACATAATGAAGTGGTGAGCTTGATGCAGTTAAAACCGTTTCCTCGGAAAATGGCTCTAAACGGGAAATGTCACTTTTTTCGAAGCCGAGAGGGTTTTTCGTTGGTAGATATGCATTCCGCAAATAGTGGAATCCAGCACCCCGCTACAGCGAAATATTTCCCGGAACGTTTACCAACACATTATTCTTTTTAGAATCAAATCCTTTTGATACGGGGAGCGAAAAATACTTTCCCAATTCCCAATTTATGGTAATCTCGCGTCCGAAGATTTTTTTGCGAACTGAAGAGAAAAGTCATTAAGTAAGGTTCAAAGGGAGAAAATAAATGGCTGGAGCAAGCAGACACGAGATGATATTGTATGAATTAAGGCCAGCGACGTTACGCCCAAGAATATATATTATTATTTTGAACGCGGATTTGAATTTTTATCGCATTCTGAATTCAAGACAGTGCCCCGTTCCACGAGAGAAATTGCATTAACTGACGGGTCTCGGAAATATAACGAATTGCGCCGTTTATTTCCAGAGGCGGACGTCACGGATTCGTGATTCGGCAATTAAAAAGTACAGGCTATTAGTTCTACACAAAGGCTACGGTAACTTGTTACCGCTCCTTTTTCCCCTGGAATTACAGAAAATCCCAATTCCGTCGTTTGATCCCGGCAAACAACTGCAGTAATGACATCACGGATTTCCTTAAAATAAATTGACCTTAAAATGGAGACGAGCCTTAGCCGCGCGCTGCACAAATAGAAAGTTGACGGGCGCGCACACATAGGAACTAATAGAGTGGAAGAGAGGCCTCTACGCTTCCATGAAACCGTTACCGGATTATATCCTTCCTTTGTTTTCCGCGATGTATCTTTTTTTTTAATGGGGCCACTGAAAGAAGCGCCATGCCCTCCTCAGATAAACCCGGCCGTAAAAAGAGAGAATTACAAAATGCTTAATAATGCGGATTGCGCAGGGCTGCCATCTTTCCCTCTCTGGGAAAATTAACGTTTTGCTATCACGAAGAGGAGAATCAAAGATGAAGAGAGTAACGAAGTGAAATAAATAGGAGAGAGAGAGAGAAACCGAGCAAAGGCAGAGGGATTTAATGAGGGTAGAAGTGGAAGGTGGGGAAAGATACGCTTGAAAAGGCAGAATAAGAAAGATGGCGGGAAACAGCAAAAGGCGCGAATGCTCTAGGGAGGACAGAGACCTCACGCGGACGATTCCACGACTGCAATTAACCCATCCGCGTCTCTTTGAACATTCTTGAGGGAGATTAGAAGTTTGATGGGGGAGAAACAGGGGAAGTGGGTAACGGAGAGATTTTACCCATCTCTCCACTTCCGAATCGCATAAGGACATCTGTGAGCTGGATTGAGTGACGCTAGCTCCCAAGGGACGAAACGTCACATATTCATCTCCGGCGAGGGGTCTTTGAGCCTGCAGGGGATATTCTTTACCACAACTGGAATGAGTTCAGCACGAAAGGCATTTTCTTCCACCCACATAAATCTCCTCATTATGCATACCGTATAAACAACACAGCTCCACTGTTATGTATTCCACTACATGTATATGCATACGTCACGCCCGAATTCATGAAAATCATCTATAGTTGTGGCCGAGGGGTACCGATAAATCTCGATGTCTGGAGACGAAGAAAATATACTTCTTAAAAACGGGAAATAATTTCTGTTGAATGACAGATTCTGCATCGTTGAAAAGTGATATGTTACCAATGATGATGAAATTAATGAAATATGGCTCACTTTGTATTCGTTTACATGTTCTTCAAAAGGAATAGAAGAACGGGCAAAACTGTCGCCAGCGCAGAAATGTTAATACATACATGGTAAAGGATATGAGGGGCAATAAATTAAGGAAACATGGACTGATAAAGAAAGTGTTTTTCAGAACAAAAGCGCACAGATAGACTCTCAATAAGGAAGAAAAACAATAGCAAAGGCTTAAGTAAGTTCAATTCACTTACGCATTCAGATAATTCCTATAGATCACTTAGCATGCACCGTGCTCTTTTCCACTTTAAAAATCCATGTAGCTGTTTACTAATAATTTTTACTCTTCCATAAACCTTAAAACAAGGCCAAATTACATGACTAATATTCATCTACATCTACATCTACGTAAGTACCCTGCAAGCCGCCTTCCGGCGTGTGGCAGGGGGTGTAAACACCAAGAGTAGAATTACTTCTTTAATTTATTATTATCGCGTATCGTTCGCGGAAAAAAAGTCTCTAAAACGACTTGTCCTCGCGTCTATTTCTCTTATTTTACGCTCACTGTCGGATCTGGCAAAGTAGCAGGGGGGTCACATGATATCAATTACGTCATCTGAAAATGTATTTCCTCTGAATTTATCTAACAATCGCAGCCTTCTAATATCCTTTCTTTCAAGGATTCCCAACCTGCGTCTGTGAGCATTTGCGTTACTAATATTCGATGTTCGATGATTCGACATTCGATGAGGATTACGATTACGCAGGAGAACGCATAATTATCCACATAATTCGTCTCTTCGCTACAATATACTTCACCATACCTAACACACACAAGTCGCGGCGAATCCAAACAATCGATTCGCAAATGATAAAACAAACAAGAGTTTAACTAACCAACCTTCAACGTACGTATCCACAGGCAGCATACTGTTTGCTCAAATCATCCGAGCTAAAATATTTACCTTATGGCCCGCAACACCAAAAACGAAACGACCAAAGGACTTCAGCCAGAAGGATATTGCGGATAAATCCCCGAAAAAAATGATTCATCCTCCCGTATAAACCAAAGCGACAAAGACAAATTAATTTCCCGGATTTATCGGGCGGACGACGCGAACAAGAAGCCCAGCGGTCAGCGGTTTTAATTCAGACGGACGGCCGATACGTAAAACGTCCTCAAAAAAAACATCAATTAGCCATTCATTCGAAAACAACGATATTTTAATTATAAATCTTCGATCGAGAGGGGGAAACGGGGGATTTCTGGGGACCACATTCCCCGAGCTTCCCCAACGTTTCCATTAAATATTTCCAAGGCGCACCGGACTACGCTTTCTTCGCAAGCAAGCCCTGGAACTTGGTCAGGGGATTAAAAATAAAGCATTCCGGCGCGTTTTTTCCGATAAACGCATTTTTTCCCGAAGACCCCCTCGGACGAAAAGGGGGCAGAGTCCACCTCCGTCGCATTTTTTGCTCTCAAAAGAGCGACCGTTTTTTGGGCGTCCCGTTCCGTGCGTTTTTATTTTATAAAAAGGACTTATTCGTCCAATACCTACGCCGCCGTCTCTTTTGATATTCTCTTTCGGGGCCTCTTGACGCCCGCCCGTCCCAGCGCCCCCGTCGTTTTATTTTCCCTGGACGCGAAATCGGGAAGAAGAGCAACTGATGATTGTGGTCTGGGGAAAAAAACAGTGCGGGTTGGGGGCGCATGGGGTAGCGCCGGGAGGCGTGCGCCCACGCGAGGAAAAACGAAATAAGGGACATCAATGGAGGAAATGAGACGAAAGGAGAGGAGGGATGATTGGGGGAAGAGAGGGAAGGTAGCGGAGCAAAGGGACCTACAGGGCGTTGGATTGGAAGGAAAAGAGGGCACGAAGAAAGAGAAAAGGGTTGTGTATGAAAGGGAAGGGTGATGGGGAGAATAGGTAAAAGAGTGGTGCGGTTTTGAGGTTCCAGCGGAGAAGAGCTCAAAGAGGAACGGAGAGATGATTCCTCGGATGGGATATCCATGAAAGATAAATGCAATGACAGTATGAAGGGCGTTGGAATAATGCATAATTTGGAAATTTTGATACCTGAAACCTTGACAAGAACTAAATAAACATTTGGATTTAATAAATAATGTATTGAAAAATGCGCACAGCAGATCAACTGATTTTTTGCTTCATTAGGGCGTGCTTTCTGTAATACAGCGAGAGGTTTTAAAGTTATGGCGAAAATTCTCGCAATAAATATTATGATAATTGCAGATTTTATTATATTTAATGTTTCTAAAATGAGATTACTTCGTACAGAGACCTACATGGTTGATAGGTTAATGACATTTATGGGTATGAAAATAGATATATAAGCACTATCATAAATACAAAGACCTAGGAATTGTTTCGCTTTAATAATGCTCTAACGGGGATGCCAGGTAGATTTAATGGCGCGTAAATTAGCGTAATATTATATATATAAAGGGTACATAAAATTAGGGCGATGAGTTGTCTAAATTCAAACTAGCAGCAGCATCAGCCGTTAAGAATGAAGATCCTCGCATAATAAAACGAAAGGGAGGATCTAAAAAACACCCGCCAATATTTTATCACATACTTTGACAAATGCTGAACTTCCCAAGAAATTATGAAATGATGAAGGAAATATTTAAATATTGTAACAATAGTCTCCTTAAAACCATTTCTCCATTTAATATGTATGAGATGCGAATGAGAATCTATTGGAATTACTCTTAATCTAATAAAAGAGAGCCGGCATGATACCCTCAAACTTTCAAGAGAACGAGAGAAACTGAATTTGAGCCCAACATGATAACACCCACAACAGGTGTACCCAATACAACTCAAATGAGAATCACTTGGCTGCCTTTATAGTTGCTAGGGAGTAGCTAAGAAAGAGAAATGCTTCTTGACTGCGCAGATGATAAGTCCACCACGCGCGAAACGTCTTCGGAGAATTTTGGATACTGTCCACAAAATGAGATCGATGGCTCATTTTCGAATAATCTCCTCCACCTCGAGGAGCGAAGCAGACGACCTATTTACCATTCATTTAAATTCTCCTAGAGCATATTAACCCTTTGTGTAGTGAGTTTTTTTCATGCAGGCTAACCCCCAGGAGTGAGTTTTTTTCTCAAAAAATTAAATTAGGTCCAGTTTCAGTTTCATTGGCTTTGGCTTGAATCATGTTTTGGTCTTATCTATCTACGTAAACATGTTTAACATACATTTATAATATTTTTTAAATATTTAACGATCGTACTCCAGATGGTCAGGAGATCTGAGGACGTACATACATGAACGTTTGCACTACTCAAAGGCAAGGCAAGCTCATACATTCGCGGCAGATGCGGAGTTGACGTCTTCGACTCGCAGGTAGCCGTTTTCACAGGGTCACGTGACGCTTTGCGCATCCCTATGCCGCCAGTCTTTTGCGCGACCATACATTTTACATCGACTTCGCGCAACAAATAAATCTAAATTGGGACTCCCGGAGCGGTGACGAGGCTGGAGGAGAACAATACGAATCCACCAGGATCATTACTGCACGGTTAATGTTGAAGTAGTCGCGATGGATCAAGACGGAGAAAGGCATTTGGAAAAGGACCAAGTTTATTCGTCGAGCATTAAAAGATATGACGCAACCGCAAGCGCGCATTAAATTTAAAAACGCACCACCTGCTATCTCCTCCTCGATCCCCACACCCCAGTCCTCCCGTTTTGTCAATTCCCTCCGCTAACACAGCGAGTTTCAATCTCGCTTGGAAGTTATGCGCCAAGCAATCTCCTTAAACGTCACCGAGGGCCGTCCCCTGGGCTGAGCGAGACCACCCATGACGGCCTCCATCCCCGTCTCCAAAAACTGCCCCCGACCCATTCCGCCCCACACCACATCCCATTGAGAACGGCGGGTCCAAAACGCTGGCCCATCACACGGGTTGCGCTGACGGGACGTACCCTCGCTATATTGACATTTCTGGCAGCGGGCAACCCCTGCTTCCCGAGGCGTCATGAAATATTAATGCTGAATATCTCTCCTCCACCCACCGAGACCACTTTTGTCCTTAGCTCTCGTCCCCTTCCCGAATACCATCTCCATCCGAATTCTGAACGTCCCCGCGGCTCTAGTCATGGATAACTGGTCACTTCCAAAGACTACGCATCACCGTAACTCGCCGTTTCTCTTTTTTCTGCTCGGACCTGGAATCCTCCTTAGGCGGCGGTATAAACAGCGCTTCAGACCGTGGATGAAACCCGGCGATCCGAGAATGCGTGGAAACGAAAGGAGAGGTTAATGGAGGCGATACTGATGCAGGGGAGTGGCACAATCTGTCAATCGGCCAATCTCCCCGACAAAAACCCGATTTCAATTTCTGATTGGATGGGCTTTCTTTCGTATGTTTATTTTCAAGATAACTTCGATTGTAATGAAAAAACGTGGCTTGGACGTAGAGAACAGTACTTTTCGACCTGACAGTACTGATTGGGCTAATAGAGCTAGAGTGGGTCTTCTAATACAGAAGCTGATATGGATTATTCTCGAAGTTACATAATTGGAATCCAATCATAAGGTATTGTTTCAAAGTTATCCACAGAACTACTTATAGATCAACTCAGTTAGAAAAACAAAATAATTGATGTATTGACAGTCACTCAGGATAATGGTTCGGAATACAAAATTATCATACTGGAATAACTGAAATAAACAGTTCGAAACGCATCGTCGATTTCTTTAACTTTTTTCTAAGGACGATTCAAAATAAGGTTAGGGTTATGCGAAGAAAGTAGCACTGTAGAGTGTTTCAAGTATGAATTACCCAACCACTATTCAAATTATTGCGGCACTGTAGAATTATTTAACAATAAAAGAGGAGAGGTCTGAGGCAATGCTAATCAGAGATTCCAATTTAATTTTAGAAATCTAGCTTCATCCGCCAGGAAGAGGCGATGAAAATTCGCTCAAATCGGAAATGAATATCGCTGAAAAGTATGTAGTAAAAAATGTAGCTGCCTGAATTCCCTTCTCGAAGTAGAGAGTTTGTTCAGAAATTGCAGAATATTGTATACAGTTAATATAGAGTCTTTTATGAACTGAACGTAATGCTATTCTGATTTAAAGTACCTAAGTCAAACGTATTATGATACGAGCACGTAGAAGATGGTCGGTACAGACCTTGCTCCACAGAAGGCGAGATGTCACTGAAACATAAAAAAGGTCGCTAAAAGAAGGAAAAAAGTCCCTAGATCTATCAACAGGGCGCTAAATAGGGGAAATTCTAACTCACATACCGATTTTTTCCTCATAAAGAATCACATTACTGCAGAAGATGCGCAAACTTCAACATTTATCTGAATCATTTCTCACGAAACAAGATTTATAGCAGCATTCATCGAAACAACAAATTCGCCCGGAAATGTCAATTTGAGACATCCAAAAGTTTTATCTGAACAATAAAGAAAATATATTAATTCGCGTATAACCGTAAAATAAGTAGAAAAGTAAGTGCGGAGAGAATCATGAAAATCGAAGAAAATATATTAAGTCGCGTAGTGAAATGCGTGGAAAAGTAATTGGGAAGCGAATCGTGCTCAAGTACTTCAGGAGATTAAGAATTTGGTCGCGCGACGCTAGATGACGTCACTTCGATGCCGCGACCAGAGGCCTGATGAAATCACCGCGAACACCTGTGGAGAGAGCGATTTGAAGAATATCAGGGGAAAACAATTTCGAATTTTGCATGCGGTGTTTCTCCTCTTCAGATTTGGCCATATTTCAGGCTTTCGATCCGCGCTCACTTTATGATTTAGTTAGGATTAGGAGTGCCTGTGAGAAAAATAATGGGCGAAAGAGGCCCATTGTTTCTCTTTTGTTTATGGGGACGTTTAAGACCGTTGCTGTGCCAAAGCGAGTCTCCGGTACGAATCGCGATCCCGCATACAGTCGCCGAATGAGGGAGTCGTTTGTCAATCGGGAGATGGCGCACGCTGGGAGAAGTTATAATACACCAACGTCGTTTCATAAGGAATGTTTCTCAACCAAAAGAATGGGGATATTATCTCGTTATACTCTGGAGCACGAATGGCCAATCTAAGGCGCGTCAATCTGTGGTACCGCATTACATGATTATAGGTGAGACATAACATTTAGAGAATAACCGAATTTTATATGTACTATTTATTAATTTTGGTTATTTAGTACGGTTAGGCAAGGTTTGGTAGGTATTTGTGAGTATATAATATATACCAACCTACTCATGAAACATAAAGAGAGGAATTATTATATTAGTTTACTAACATAATTGTATAAAGATATTGTTCAGAGTGCTTCGACAGTTGAGGTTATTTTGTATATTGGTTCCCACTGGGAATCAAACCCGGTACCGGTTTCACCAAAAGCGAACGCGTTGCCCTGATGACTATCGGGAGCTCTTTGCTAACATAGTTCGTGGCAATAATGTAATTTCTGACGCATCATAGTATTTTGTGCACCTAAAATAAAAATGAGATATTTGGCGCATAAACTGTAAAAGATTGGTCAACCCTACTCTGCAACTTCAATGGTACTGATGCATAAATGAAAAACCAAAGAAATATTAAGAATGAAAGCAGGCTGTACTTAAACGCCTTGGATACGGTAAAATTTGACCAAAGAAAGCTCTTTCTTAGTCCGAGCAAAGCAAGAAGAAATAATGAGAGGCCCGCTTAATCTTCACATCAAAGAATGCGAAAATGAGACAGTTAAAAAGGTATTCTAATTCGAATGAGCTTGCTTCGTGATTTTCTGCAGGTTTTCGACAGGGTCTGCGTTAAAAATTTTACTGTATTATTAGGTGAAGATAAACATTTAGAACAAATATACCAAGGTTAGATCGAAGAAGAGACCTTCTAGTCTCGATCTCGCATTAATAAAGACCTTAATAATAATAATTGTAACCCAGCCGTTCTCTTAACTAGCCCAAGGACCTAACGGTTACCTTTACCGTACCTCAGATATGACACTTGAAAAATTGAGAATTGGTAGGATAATCCTGCAGGAAATAATCAAAACTTCCTCGTTAGTTTAAAACTCGAAAATAATTGGAAAACAGTCTCCTCGGAAAATATAAATCTACTACTTCTGAGCTGAATATACATCACCGTGCATCAGAATAAGAATTTAAACCTATAAGGCAAGGAATTGGCATTAAAGTCTGTTAGATAAGTATTGTAGCTATGGTGCAATTGAAGTAAAAAAACAATATTTGAACGAAAAATTGAGAGATGATCGAGAAAAAAACGGAAGCTTGAATTAATCCAAGAATGACATTAGAAAAACGTTTTGGAGTAAAAATAAAATATTTAAATAAGGCATACGACCCGAGAAGATTTGGAGACATCCATTGTTATCGTAGAGATGATTTAAGATGATTGCGATGGTTTAATCAAGAGAGTACTAGGATTGAAAGAATGAAGTTGACGGAAGAACTCCGCGCTGCATTGGTAGAGGAATCATATAGTAATTAACAGCAACAGGTACGCTAAGTTCAGAGCGGTAGGGATATCGTTAAATTGCATTGGAGGAAGAAAAAATGAGCCGCGTTCTTTTAATTATCACAAAGCCTGCAGCGTAGCGTTAGGTTTGAAAAAATAAGGGAATAAATATTTATCGAAATGGACTAAAAAACGTACGGAGAGCTTAAATACACTTGCAAATGAAGGAAAATAGGCAATGCAGATGAGATCAAAATTCCTTACAAATTTGTCTTATAAATAAAGTTGGTCACATAAATTAACCAAGTATTCCTTTGTATAAACATGTACAGTAACGAATGACAAGTATGTAGATAGAAAGTATTGAAATCCCGACTGATATTTTACTTTCACGCTTTCAATTAATGGGATTCTGGAGTGATTTGATTTTGCATTTATAACAGCGTCAACAAGATAGAACAAAAACTTCAGTTTAGTTAAAATAAACGGAAAAATATACAAAAAATCACCGACAACAACAATGTTCTTACTCAAGTTATTATTCAGAAGCCAAATGACTAACAAAATCAAATGTTCAACAGACGAGTTCTATTAATCCAATTCATACATCAACTTTGTAGAAGTTTTCCCCACCTAGCCAAACATCATCAAAATATCTTCTTTCGTGATTTCGCTAAGAGAGATTTTTAACATCTTTTGAGCTGCGAATTCTCCGGTCTGCAACGTTTAGAGTCGTTTTCTTTGAGGAACTATAAAGGAAACTCGTTCGGTACTGAGAAGAGGCCATAAGATTACGATCTCGTAAATGAAGAGACGGAAACGATAAAAGCGAGAGAAATAAAAGACACTTTTCTTCGAATGAATTTGAAAACCAGCGAGAAGAAATTCCTGAAAACGATTAACTTCGTTTTACCCACAATTTGAAATGCATAAAATGAGTCACGGAAAAGAACTGCTCATGACAAATACTGGTTCACTCTGTGAGTTATGTGGTGTGGGAGCTTGACGGTAAAATTATGGAAAAAGATTTAAAGCCGTGTTTCGCTTATTCTTCGTCTCGATTCTTAGCTGTTTATTTCAGTTTTTTGACCACTAAATTTTGAATTACAAACTGCAATACATATTGATTTAATCGAAATTAAATTGAGTTTTAGCAACAAAAATGAAAGAGCACAAAAATTGTATAAAAATTGGTATTATGTCCTAGGAAAAACCCAAAAATTGGAAAACCTGGGTTCTAGTCCCAGCCACGTATACATTTTCCACTCGATTTATGCTTTGGTTTATTACGCCTTTAAGGTTCAATATAATACCTTTAACCTGATTCTAGTCTTTCAGAGGTGAAAGGATCGAGCCTTTAGCTACTTGTTTAAAATAAAGACTCAAAATAAAGTCGTTATATCACGCATTTCTATTGGTTTTAGAATACGGAAAAAATATCCAAAAACTATCAAAAGTAACTTATAGTTACTTATATGCATATTTCGCCTCCAATGGGGGCGGCATCCTCAGAGCAAGAACGCCGGCAGTTAACTGCAACAAGCGTAAAGAACCCAACTTCGAAGTAAAATGCGGAAAAAAGAGTAGTTAAAAGTGAACTAGTAGTAAAGAAGTTTAAATAAAGTTTTATCAAAATCTAAGTCCTGGTTCATCAGCTTGTCTCGATGCTTATAAATACATACATTTTCTAAGACGTTCTACCCACAGTGCGAAGAATTTGCCAATTTTAAATCATCAATAAAAATATTATGTCCAGTGTCAGCAATATATTTTGCGACACTGTAATTTTGTAGACGGCCAAAGCTGTAATGAGCTATATGTTCTTTAAAACATGATATTAATTCCATTCTAGTTTCCCCGATGAATTTTAAACTACACACACAGGACAAGTGATATCATAAATACCCGATTTTTCCAAAACTCAGTTTTATCTTTGGTGCTCCCGAGGTTTTATAATGTATTACTGTTACTAGCGTACTAAGGGTAGCATATCCTGATACCCTTTTGCTTATTTTTTTCTATTGGTATGCAATAAAACAAATCTAGCAGTATTTTTTGACTGATGATGATAGGATGAGGAGGGGAAAATGGCCAAATGAGAAGTGGAAGGAAATAGGGAAGAGAGGCGGAGAGGAATCTCGAATAAAGAATTCCCAACGGTTGGGTAGGGGTACCTTCGATTAAGATTGCTCTCCAATTCCCTTCCTCCTGAGAGAGCGGGAAAGAACAGTGGATGTTCCGAAGGCGAAAATGAAGACCGGGCGGGAGATGAGGGGGATTGGGGGTGGAAGATACGTGGGACGTCGGAAAAATATCACACAGAGATGAATTATATCGGCGAAGAATGAGAAGCGGGAAATATCAGAGAGACGGATAAGGAAAAATCCGCATAAATGGGGAATTATATTTCGAAAACTTGGAAATTTTTATCGACACATTTTTATAAATATTGAACACTGTCCGTTATGGTATAATGAGGCCAACGAAATGAAAGTATGCGGGGAAATAATGTTTTAAATTCTTGTCAGAGAACTTTTTGGACAGCCATTTTATTTAGAGGTCTGAAATCCCTCTAGTTATTTCGAAAAAGACACTTTTGAAAACGACAGAAGAATTATAGCAAGACTTCAATCTCCAGAAGTTTTAATTTCAATGTGATGTATCTAAAAAGCGGAGGACTGTAATCTATACTGAAATAAGTATCTGTATTAACGAGATATTTTACATGAGCGAAACATGAGAGTAATTATTATTTTGCTCTACTTTTATGTTGTATAGAATATTTTAATAAAATAAATCAGTATATGCAGAGTACTTGCAAGTGCATGTACCAGAAATTCTTTAAGGGTTCCAAAATGATTTACTTGCAAATCCCACACTCTCTTCGTTCGTAAATTTCTTGCCACTCATGCTTGAAGTCGAACCTAAGTTGGGAGGGTGGGCACGCCACCCCCACCCGATACGCCAATGATATATAGTATAAAAATACATGAAATATATAATATTATATATGTATTTTTTTCTTCATACTTAGGTTTACATAATACCTGAATATGTAAAGCTACAGCAATAAAAGTACGTCAAAGAGAAAACCACCTTATGCAATTGGAATGAAATACACAAAATTTATGAAATCATAAGTATTATTTATGAAATTCATTATTACATAGCAGTATTTCTGCGTCAGGAGTCGCATCCACATTATAACAGCTAAAACAACCAAATATCGTATTATCTACTTAATGGCTGAAATTGTTCCATTTAATTTTATTTATTATCACTCTACGACTGATATTAATACTCTTTCAAAATCCATAAGGCTACGTATAAAAGACAGCAATGACTACAGAACGAATCAATCAAGCGAAACTAAAGTAAGAAAAATACAAAAATTTGAAACGCATTTTCTATGCGACACCGCAACCCGCTTCCAATGATCCACGCGAAGAGATCATTTCTCTGGCCGAAAATCCATTTTACAAATATATCGGAAATCCCTCTTTCAAGTGGTTCCATCTGGCACCATTCCCCCGAAATATTGAGCTACCCGACGCTTCAGAATGGGTTCCGAGTCCGCAATTTCCCGTCCTCCCACGCACCCTTGACACCGAACGCTCCCATATCCCAACTTTCGAACCCTAACCTCTGCTCTTCCTCTCCTGCGAACACCGATCTATGCCTTAAAGGAAAAACAGGACACAATTTCCCTTTCTCGTCCCGTCACGCCACCAAAGAGCTTCCTTTTCTTGTTCCTTGAATAAATTCCCTTTCCGTCCCTCTTTTCATACACCTCTCTCTACTTTTCCTGCGACAGAAAATGCTTTATCGAAAATATTCCTGCAGGTTATGAAAACATTCTTGCGAGTCTCTGTATTTGAGTTAAAACTAGTACTCATATACCAGATATATTCTACTGTTAGGCATGAAAAGTTAAAAGTAACAGATATACCGGGAAAAATTTGTTTGCTAAAACAAAGAATAGTATTCCGATTCCTAACCACATACTCGCCGATCCTAATTCTATCGTAGCATTGTTAAATAAGTCTCGACAACTACGGTCATTTTGCACACATGGGCCGCCACTGGGAATAGAACCCAGGACCGTGTTTCCCAAATGCGAACGGGCGCTTGGCGTATCTGGAATCCCCTATCCCAATACCAGCCATATCTACGGTGATACAACCAGTTTAAGCTCGCAGTAAATAAATATTATACCGTTAAAGATGATTACATTTGTCTCTTTTCGTCTCATGCTTATTGAAAATGGGTTACTTAAATTTCAGGACGATTTCATGTGCAGAAATGGAGAAAAATTAACGGAAAACATATCGAGAAAAGGAAAAAAAGGACATGGCGAAAGTCTGACAGGACCGGGACTCGAACCCGGTACTGTCATAAGTTTTTCATGTCAGTTTCTCCGTGGTAAAGAAAGAAATCATGTCAAAACTTGCCTGAAAGTCTGTTATGACGCAGATGCACCAGCAAGGACTTTGATGTAAAGAATGACCAGAGCTATGGTGGAAAATTCTTAATGAGAATGTGACTTCAGATAGGCGAGCTAGGATATTTACGTTTAAAAGCCAAGATATATAATTCGAAACTTTGGAGACTACAGCAGGAAGAAGAATGTATCAAGGAGTTGAATCATGTAATCCAAAATCTCTCTAAATATAGGAAAACTATTATATCATATTAGTTAGTTAATCGTTTCATGCTAAAATGGAATTATCAATTAGTCTTTTACTGTAAACCTTAGTTCGAGTTGTCAGTTTTACTCAAAGTTAACCATTAAGAAACCATCTAACGCCTAAAACACTCGAAAGAAAACATTCATGGGGATTTATAGACGTTCCTTTCGTTACTGAGATAATCATACACATTTAAAAAATGTGAACATTTTCTAGGAGGCAATAGGTCAAAAATGATACCATTAAATAGAACGTAATTATGGATACACAAGCGATTTTCAGTATCACAATCTTTTACCATCCTTTGTCTCAAATATACTTGTTGGAGGATGAAAAGACCGGATTCACACTTCTAAATTGGAATACGAATATCCAATTGAAAAACTCTACATCGTACATGTCAGACGAAAGCGTTTTCCCCGCCCATTTTATTCCATCCGAATTCCTCGCTTTCCGATGCCTTGCATACGCGACTTTCCAATCGTTCAGATAGCTAAGAATTATGAGGGAGCAGAAAGGGGACTAACGGGAAGGAAGACTCCTTCAAAAACTCCCCTTTTGCTCGAATAACGGAGGAAAATGTCTTTCATTCTCCAGTAATTATGCGGAGCGTCATTCCTTAAATAAAGCCACGGATTTTATCTCCGGGAGATTTCTTTGGCTCCCGTAGATACGACAAATCAAAAGCGGCGGCTCCTGTGACTCGCGTAAAAGGAAACTTTTTGAGAGAAAAATCCGGAATTCATATCATCCGATATCGCATCAATTGTGTGCTCGAGATCACCCGGACTCTTAGATTTCCAATTCCTGGAATATCTTCCGATTGAAGGCTTTGTGACTAGTTACCGCGGCATCTTTTGAGACCGCGTTATATTTTTATTTCTTTCGAAATCCTTTTGGTCTCAATGGAAGCTTTGGATTAACAATGAGCACAAGGAGGAATTAATATAGGACTCGCTTACCTGAATAATGATTTCGATCGGCCCCACAAAGGATAGAAACGAATGATTCCTCTTACCTGTGGAAAGAGAAAAACACTAATTAATAATGCATAAAAAGCGGTAATAGCCCGTTTGATCTACATCAATTATTTGCAGATATTTTCCCTTTAACAATTCGTTGATTGTTTGATCATCATAATCTTTATACGCTTTGAGATTAAAGTCCAACACAACATTTTTTGAAGGAATTAACAGCTTATTATCTAACTAGTAGGACATATAAAGAATTATGCAGTAGAATACAATTATAAGTCAATTTTAAATAGTATGTAATAATGATGACAATAATAATAATACAACTTCTTAATTTATGGGTGAGATTGAGACTTCTTAGTACCTTATTCCTTACCTCTAACCCTAATATGATTCTGTGCAACACATAAGCTCTCTTAAGTATACCTCATTTTTTTACTTCAAATCCGACGAGTTGGTTTACTAATGCTGCCACTGTTTACGGTCAGAAAAGTTTGGAATCCATCATGTTTAAGAATCTTAAAGATGCTAGCTAACAACAGCAGTTCTAGCTAACAACAGCAATAAAAAAATTTAAAAGCGGTACTTACTGAAATGTAGCACGATAGGTACTAAGTAAAACTCACATATAACAAATACATAATATGACCTTATATATTGGAATTATAGAAGCATTTCATTCATTCCAAATTCACCGCTTTAACTTACCAGCAATTGACATGCATAATGCAGAAATCATGGACAAACATTACTGGTCATCTGCAAACGTACCTATGTCGCATGGAAACTATCAAGTGCAAAATATTATATTATCTAGTAAAGTTATAGTATTAACAAAAATATCCAAACCTACAAAATAAGTTGGTAAAGAAATAAAAGAGAAAAAGACTCGAGGGTCCGAGAGCCGAAGCCGGAATGCTCATTCGTGGTAGATTAGCTGGTTAGAGAAACCACCCATGAAGTGGTAGGCCCTCCATGAAGTGGTACGCTCCCTCATTACTTCGTCTGAAATCAAGCATATGAACCATGGGGTTTTCAACGCTTACTTGCAATTTATTTATTTTACCATTTTATCGAATAAAGAGGAATTTCGGAGTAGTAATTATTTAGTAGGTAGTCAGCGTAACATCACTAAGATTATTTGCAGGAAAATATTCTGAGGAAAATTATAGAGGAACAAAAGCGTTTCATGTTGGAAATGTTAACAGAGAAATTTTAATACAGAAAAAATATAGAGCTATGAAAGCAGCTGGAATTAAAAACCAATTTTAAAGAGATAGCCGGTTCTATTTTTGTTCCCTATGAAGAAAAACGCTATTCCGACCACGAATACATTCGTTGTCCGATTTGGGAGGTAAGGCAAGAAAAAAAGAAATTGGGAAGGATGATACAAACATCCCCTCCTCTCCTTTATATTATTATTTACGTCTATTAGAAATGAACCTAAGGAACGATTCAAAAATAAATCATCCCTTTTGACGAGGCAGTTTTTATAAAAATGGAAATAGTCAATATCCTACCAACGAATTGAGAATCATTGTACTCCATTTCTATCACCAATCGACACTAGTATGCAGTCGTTGATTCTATTTACTTTTGAACCTATTTTTCTTCTCTCGTGTTACCAATCCTTCAACTTAATTTTTAGAAAATCATGGAAGCTCAAGTTGAGATTATGTATATACAAAGCAATATCATATCATGAAAATAGATAATATTTCAAAGGTTATTTCACTTTCATTGTTAAATGGTGACCATGAAATTTACGTCTTTACATTAAACAGCAGAAACATCAAATCTGCTAGCCATGTCACAGTGAATAACATTATTGGGCATGAATCTCGAGCCCCGCAACCCGGGTCATACCGATATACTTCCGTTTAAAAGGATAACAAATAAGCCAGGGGATATTTCGTAAGAAGCATTCTGGGAGTGTTAAGTAGCAAAGAAATAGCAACTGCTTAAAATGTTGAACACACAAAGTATGGTCCAGAAGATGGAATGAAGCAGCAATTTTGTTTATTTAATAATTAGATGCAATTCTGTCGCCGGACGAGGTGGCAATGGTCAAAGGGGCGAAGGAAAAATAATAATAAAGTTTGTCCGGCATTCGCCCAAATACGGGAGAGAAATTTCCCGTGGACAGTACACATCTTTCCAAATCTAGTTATGTACAAACACCTAGAGAAAACACAGATAGTCTACAAATAGTTGATACATACTTTTGTGTATTATACGTATAAGATCTGAATTTTAATTGAGTAATTGAAGTTTGACTAAGAATCTGATTGAATAACCTCAATCAAGGCTACACCATGCTCCATCAAGTATAGTTGAAATCAATCCCTGGAAGAGTTCTAAAAAGTTTCAGATCCATAAGATATCAGAAGGGACCAGAAAAGAAAGTTCCGATTGAAACGTACAGCCATTCAGCCCATCACGGTCGTAAAAATCGACCCGAATCGAAGTGTTAAAGCACTCATGAGTTGAAGCACAAAAACAATCAAGTACCAAAATCCTCACCACCAATGAAAGATTCTTCTTCGGGAGCTGTAATCAAAACATCAGATCGATCGTTAATTGGGCCACCGATTCCGGGAACTGAAAAATTGCCATTAAGTCAGCGAGGGGATGAAAATGGGAATATAAAGAGGTGCGGAGAGGCGAAGTGCCGCTTTTGGTAAAAGCGAACAAAAACCGGACGCCGCTAAGACGGAGACACGGAAGAAGAGAAAGGTTAATATCCCGAAAAAAGAAGAGGATTATAAATCAGGGAGAATTGAATTTGGCGCTGGGTTTTTAATTGGCGCTCGGTTATTTCCTGAAGTTGAGAGGGCCGGAGAATAAAGAAGAGATTCAGCTGTTTCCTTTCGTAATCCCACCGAAGAACGATAGGCATCGATATGGAAAGAGGTGGAAGGGGGCGTGGCGGGGTTGAATTGGGGAGGCGAGGGCTTGCCCCCAACGTGACTCGATTACCAAACGTGGGCAGAACCTGATGCTGCTAAATAATCGGTAAAGTTATTGAGTGAGAGGAAACGCTTTTTCTTCGCCAAATTATTTCGCTCTTTAACCTAGATTTCAGTCCGATGACCATTAACGGAAGTCGGCTCAATTGAATTTACTTCCCGATTGGAGATTAATATACACAAGTAATAATATAGAATGGTAGTATTGTTAAAACTGCTTCGACTGCTTAGGTCATTTCACACGTAAGCCCCAGGGGGGTGGGAATGGAACCCGGGATCGCTTTCACCAAAGTCGAACGAGTTCTTCACTTGTCTATCCAGGAGGCCTAATCTGGAATACAAGAGTGAAGTTTGCTTGAAGATAAAACGAAAGGAAAACTGGATGAGCAAGGATCATTGCAAGCATATCAAATGTCACAGAATTCCAGTTGTAATTACCTATGGCTGCGGAGATCATCTTTTCTTCATATGCCTCTTGAATTCATAGGAATACAGCTATGGCATATCCTAACATGATTGATAAGAATGTTAATGTCAGTCTGATCTTAACATTTTATTTAAAAAATAAAATATCAAAGATACGATTAGGAAAAATTACACCAATATATTATTGAAATTAACGAAATAGTTTTAAAATTATCTTAAATAAACATCTAAAAGTAAGATAAATTTATTTTTATGTTTCTTACGCGTTTGCGTTATATATCAGCCTGTGTTACGAACTGTTCTTGTCCTGTTATGCTAAAAGGTGTGCATTAAGGCAATTTCTACTCTCTGCAATAAATTTTTTTGCTCGTACAAGCTTCACATCGAACTTTCATTCCACAAAAATATAATTCCGCCCTGTTTACTGTGAAACGACTCATTAATCCCGTGAAATTTTGCGAGAGCACTACAGTGGAAACTGTTTGAATGGAGCCTGTTTGGAGCGAAAACTTGTCTATTACTGAAAAACCTCTTGGTGCTGGCATGCGGTATTGGTATTTGTGCACACGTGATTGCGGACAATTTTTACGGCACCATGCGATTCCGCTAAAGTTTCACTGTATACAATATTGGATTCATCGAAACAAAAATTTTCATTCAGTAGAAACGAATATTCCGCGATTTTTATTAAAATTAGAAAATACTCTTCGGTCATCCCTTCGAACACGCGGATATTAGTTCATAAATCAGCCCAACGAGTAACTTTTTAATTTGCTAAGTAAGGCATTAACTCCACAGACTAACACTGGGAAATCTCTCTGAATTAACTTCACGCTTCACTTAGTCAATTCGTAACGATCCTCAACCTTCCGGCTCCGATTTCCTGAACAGATATCTTCTCTCACTTCTTCTTCGCCTGCCTATTTCTATCATCTCTTCATCTCCTTCATCACTCCTTCGTTTCCCTCTTCTTCTATCCTTGGCAGACCTTTTGTAGCCGCCCGAAGACGGACCCCTGCTCCATCTTCCCTCGACACACCACGCTTCTTTTGATAGGGGAATTCCGGGCATCATCGGCGCTGATGAGGAATTCCTCTCCCCAAAAACCAGCCTCCCCGTTCGATGGCGCAAGGAGAGATCACCGCCAAAGAGACTAAGCTGGGGAGGGTGAGGAATGCGTAGGAATCGTCCCACTGCTTCTCATCTTACACCTTCCCACGTCTACGCTCCTTACGGTAGCACACCCTTTTATACCTGCCCACACTACTCGTCCCCTTCCTCCACTTCTGCGCTGTTCCTTTTTACGATGCCGGACTGTGGTGATGATCCCTTCTTTAACTGCCACCGACGACTACGAGATTACTTCTGCCCCATTTTGGGGATTTTCTATCCTTAGCTCACTCAGAAATTCTGGGATTGTCTATTGCTGTATTAGAGACAGGATGGGTTTGTTTTTTTTCACATACGAGGGTTGAGAGATAATACCTTCGAAAAAAGTAATCATCAGCGATGGTTAAGAGGAAA
This sequence comes from Ladona fulva, assembly GCA_000376725.2. Classification (NCBI taxonomy): domain Eukaryota; kingdom Metazoa; phylum Arthropoda; class Insecta; order Odonata; family Libellulidae; genus Ladona; species Ladona fulva. The sequence continues at coordinate 84,424 of KZ308163.1, forward strand.
CGGCTGGAATTCTGTGAAAAAAAGTCAACGAGGTAAGAGGAGTGGTCGGAGATTTCAAGTTGAGTGTATTCTTATTAAGGAGCTCGGAAAAGTTTCCATTTAATACCAGCAAATACTCCTTTTGGTAAAAAATATCTAATTGGAACAGAAAATATATCAGTGCATAATCTGTCATCTGACATTTCCGACGCATATATAGATGATTTTAGAGCATTCCATAAACTTTCATCCTTACAGTAGCTATATTTAACTATTTTCAAAATTTTTATTCATAAATTATACTTAATCACACAAAGTTATGAAAAGGAGCATGTATCCTAAATAATATAACTAACAGTAATCTAAAATATATGACCAGTAAAAGATATCAAATAAGCTTGAATGAGCGCAAGAGGTCTAAAAGAGGTCTTTTAAACGGATATGCTAAGAAAAAATTTCTTCCGATGATAAATATAAGGGGAATATTATTTACAGAAAACATGTACGCTATTTGACATAAATTATAAACGTACTGACCACTCTATTTCATAATCTGACGTACTTGTAAGCTGAGAAGGAGAAATTGCAAGCAATTAATTCGAAATAAATTTTAAGCTTTGTTTGCTCAGAAAGGGCCACTACATTTAACCGCTCTCTTGTTTCATCCTCGACAAAACGCGAAATCGATCGAAGAGAAAGTGATAACTGCCAATTTCTGTACAAGTTCCGAAATGAAAAGGTCGCTCCGTAATAAAACAAATGCTTGACCAGAACAGAGAGAGGCGAGGAAGATGTCCAATAAATAAATGAGGATCAAAAAAGCGACCGGCAAAATCCTGCACCTCCAAAAAAAAGGAAAACTCACTTCATCAATCCACACAAAGAGCATTCAAAGGGATATAAACAAAACTCGAATCCCTCTCCAATTCGCATTTTTTCCCGGCCGCCGTTAAGTATCTCCCACACAATCGCAGGAAGCGCGCTCGGACCTATAATAACGCGAAACCGTTTCGATCGTCGAGAACCATTTAAACGCCATAAAAAGAGCCAACATTAATGGGATAACCGTGCACTTATCGCTAACGACCTGAAGCTGAAAGTTTAATGGAAGGATCACCGCGGAGCGTTTGGAGAGGAGGAGGAGAAACTGAAGGGGATGAGGTGAGAGGGTAAATGGAGAGAAATAAAGTGGGAATGAGAGGAATGGAATGGGAAGCTGCACGCTGATAGTGGAAATCAAGAAGGGAATGGGAGTGATTGGAGGGGGTGAATGGGAAAAGAAGAGGAAGGAGAAGTGATGAACGAGATGAAAGGGGCTAGATTGGTGTGAGAAGAAACAATGGTCAAGTCAGATAATGAGTGATTGGAGAGAGGGAATGAGGGTTGGAAGAGGGGGAATGGAAAGTTGGAAACAAAGGAATGTGAATCTAAAAAGGGATGGAATGAGAAGTTTGGAGGGTAATAAAAAGTTGGAAGGTAGTGGATGAGAAGTCTACGATGGAAAGGGAACGATTGTAAAATTGGAGGTTGGAAGGGCGGGAATGACAAGTTGGGGTAGGGGAGGGTATTAGGAGTTGGAAGGGAGGGAAGGAAGCGTTGGAGGGGATGGTAAGAACAGTTGGAGGGGAAGGAATGAGAAGTTGGAAGGGAGGGAATGTAAAGTTGAAGAGTAGAAAAGGGAAAATTTGTTAGCCAAAGAACGTGAAGTTGGAAGGAAGGGGTTGAGAAGTTGAAGGGGGGATAGATTAGTTGGAGGTAGGAAAAGGAAAGTAGTAAGCTAAGGAACGTGTAGTTTGAGGGAAAGGAGTGATATTTTGTAGGGGAGGGATTGATATTGTTGCAAGAGAGGGAATGCGAATTCAGAAGGAAGGAAAGGGAACATTTGTAAGCCAAGAAACGCGAAGTTGGAAGGACGGGAGGGACTTGAAAGTGGGAAGGTGGGGAATGAAAAAGTTGAAACATCAGAAATGGGAAGACGGAAGGAGAGAATGAGAAGTTCGAGGAAAAAGGTAAGATAAAAAAATAAGAAAGAGGAATTTAGAAAGGAAGGAATGATGTGAGTTTGTATGAAGAGAGAGACCACGGGTGTTGAGGAAGTGATTGTAGAAACTGAGATGAATACTTGTAATAATGAGGAATTGCACTGAGAATTATGATAAGACAAGAGTAAAAAACTTAAATCTAAGAATGAGAGAGAGGAGAACAATGAATGAATTATGCAAGAGGATTGAGAAATTTAAGAAGAAGAAAGAGGAAAAGGGGCTTAATGATGAATTAAATCAAAGAAATAGGAATGGAAGACGTTAAAAGAAAATTATGGAGAGAAAAAGAAAAATAGGGACAATTCAAAAGGTAGAATAGCAATGGGGAAAATGTAATGCTCATTATGAGGATATTTGCTAAGGAAGTAGAAAATTTACGTCAGGAAATAACACTTAATGTGAGAGAGAACGAAAGAATGAAGGTAAAACATGATAGATTATTTAGAAAAAAAAATTGAAAAATAGATTCGTAAGAGAAGTTAACACAGGCAGCATTAACAAACTTGTAGTATTCGGTTTATTAACAAATAATTTTGAGGATGAGAATGTTTTACGGAGGGCAAATTGATAGAAAGCTACATAGAGATATCGGTAGGCAAAAATTAATTCAGAAGTATTGCGATCGTGTAAGGGTAATGCAACACAGTTACAGAAAAGGCGGAATGAATGGAATACCACTGAGGGATGCGATGCTCAAGGGGAAAACGCTCGGCTCACCCAAAATGGACGCATGACGTCTGTGGAGGGGAGAAAGCAGGAGATATGGAGATAAAAGGAGTGGCCAAAGATGGGAAGATAGATCGAAGCCTCTTTTGGCAGCGGTCGAACAGATAAAACTCCCAAGACGAGGAATCGTTAGGCATTGAAAATACGCGAATGCCTTCTCTGGCGATGAGTTTCTCTCCCGTACTCTAGACGAATATGGAATACTTGCCTAATTACGAATTTAGATAAATATACGTATATTAAAGGAGAATAGGTGACATGGGCGATAACTCAGTCCGGCTTTCATCCGTCGTTGCCAATTAAACGTCTTCTGAAGGAACATCGCTCTTCTTAAAAACCATTCTGAATCTCTTCCGGGTTAGGCCTCCAAAAAAGTAAATGTAGCCGTTATGCTTTGAACGAGGTACTAACATAGGACTTCAAAATTCGAATGAATGATGAATCGTGGACGAATAAATCATATCTAAAAGGAAGGAAATTATGAAATTAATCGAAATAAATAGTTACCTTCTATTATCATCATCATAAAAGATGTCTGAAGATTAATCAAAATTCTGCCATCTGTTCAAACTGAATCTCCTGACGATTTCTCATGATATTGTTAACCACCTTCTTTTCCTACATTCTTCTTATTTTTTTCTTGTTGATATCTATCCTCCAGGACTCAAAAAGTTGTATTTTCTTCGATATTTATCGTTTCGAATTGCTATCAAATCAGCATAAATCAAGGTATGCCAAATTCAACAAGCTTTTCTTTTATGCAATAATTTTTTCTCTTCTACTGGTATACTTATTCACTAATTAGTCTCCATAAGGTAAATTCGCTTATTAATGAATCAATTATTGAGTCTTTACTTCTTACTTAAGCCTTGCTTGCAGGGGAAGGACTTAGGCTTAGATATATAGAATCAATTAACAATGAGCATATGGAAAGAACAGGGCATACGGAAAAACAGTTAATCAGGCTTCATTTTATAGTAACAAATATATCTAAAAGCAACTAATAAAACTGCAAAATCTCTTCATTCACTCGTTGAGAGCTCTTTTTACTCTGAAAGAAAATTCAATCTGTGGAACTCAAATTATAGTGGATGAACAAGTACTTTTCGCAATGGTAACCGCAACACTTTCGTCAAATTAATGGAGAGCACTAGCGATTAACCTCATCCGGCAGGTGCCAACTACGATTTCATTCGCCGCTACGTGAAAGATATTATGGGAACTCAATTTCACCGGTGAAGAGTTACCCGGCTTCATAAGAACTCGTTCCAATATCCTGCAGGATTTTCTTTACCGAGACGGCACCTCTCGCCTTTGGACACGGTCCAGTGAAAATGATCGTTCCTTGGGATTCAATGCTGGAAAGGGAACACCCAAGTGTTGGAGTGGTGGACTCGGGGGCATGATGGGACAGCCTCTCTATCCCCATCCCTCATTCTTTCTCCCCCTTTACGAAGGCGGCGATTTCCGCTCGTTATCGCGTCATCGGAGGACGGGAAACTCGCGAAACGTAACACGGTCGATGAAGTGCACACGAAAGGAAGGCTTGGCCAAATCCCCTCCCCACTCTTAGAGCAGGAAGTGAGTTGTAGTGGAGATGGAGCGCTGAGGAATGAAGAGCGCTCCGGAATGAAAAGAAAGGAAAAGAGATTGAAGGAAAAGGAAGGAAAAGCAGATTCGGGGTCCTTCACAAAAGAACTCAAGGAGACCTATTTTGGTGGTCAAACCGAATGAAAGGAGTTATTCTCGATCATCTCGATATGCGGATCTCTAGCATGATTATCGCTCGTCAGAGAATTGCTTAATTTTCGTGACGATCATCAATACTGTAGAGAAATTCCATGTTTCCAACAAAGCCAATTCACTGTTTTTAATCAAGGAACTTCCAACAGGTGGTGTGGGTGATACCTATCACATTTCAAACTAAGTTAACATACAATTTTATTATGCTGATATGGAAAATATCGTTTAAGTTACGTAAGTAATTTTAGTATCTGAATTAGTAATTTCTATTAAATTAGAAAGTTTTGGGAAGCAATGTTTACAATTTCTTGTACTTTACCTTGGATAACGGAATATTTTCCATTAATCTCTTGGTTACTGGATAGAGGAAGATTTATACTTTGTTTAATTTGGTTCGGTTTTGTTCATGGTCGTGGCAGAATGAAAGTTACCAGGATATGAATGATCCTGATTAAGAACATTCATTCTGGTCATTTCTCATTGACAGCTGGGTAATTTTTCAGCCATAGATTAATTATATCCTAAAGAATACGCAAAATAATAGAAGTACAACGAGAAAATGTAATGACTCAATTGCATTTAAGCCAGTGATTTCAGAAAAGGGTGAGGTCAACCCCCGAATGTCGGCGAACTCGTTAAAAAAGATAGTTACCTACTTCTAGTCGTCTTTCTGCACAAAATTAGGGAAGCAAATATGGTAGATTAGGTAAGGTGTTAATACACCCCCTGCTTTACGCCATTGGCTTCGGCTTTGGGGTATGATCTAAATCTATGGGCGTTCCTGAGGCGAGGGAAAGTTGCCCTGTACCTGTCTTCTTTATTTCTATACATGTAAAATGGTTCTGGTTCCTACATATAGAGAAGATTCCAAAAAATCTATTTTTATTGATTTATCACATTTTTTATTATTTTTGGACCTATTAACTCTACTTTCGTAATGTTGGTTAAAAATTTTACAACTGGTGGTCGGGTGACTCCGTCTATGGAACCTAGAGAGCGTCAGCACGAAATAGAAAGGGTTAGACTAACTTAGATATAAACTTTTTAAAATTTCGAAGTATTTTGAAGGAAACATAGATGTCACTCAAATCATTAAATTCGCCGAAATGCGATGGGAGACATTTCGACATCAGAGACAGATGCCAGAGAATCGAATCGGAGCGTTCAAATCGCCGAGCTCCCCCAGTCGGCAGTCGCGCTAATTACAAACCTCCGAGGCCCTGCTTCACACTTTTAGACTGGCGCGAATTGAGACAGCCTCTCAAAGTCGGCGCGTGATGTAACGAGGGGCGACGTGGTTATTTGCGAAACCCCGGCGTAACGAAATGAAACGGGCGAAACGAAAATAAAGGAAAGGAGGGGAAGAAGTGGAAAAGAAGCACTTCCCTCGAATGTATCGAGTGTCTCATTATACACGACGACAATGTTTCCCGCGGAAAATTGGGGCGGCCAAGGAGGATGAAGAAACCGAGAAAGAAGGAAAGCGGAGAGAGAAAAATGCGAAACGTTGCGGATTCCTTTGATGGGAGTTTGTTCGGAAGGGAGGAATGTTTTCTGTGAGGGGTGCACGCTCAAGAGGGGAATTAGGGACTTAGAAGGGCGCGATGCGAGTACAAAGAAACCGAAAATATTAAGGGTTCTGGACATGAAACAGACTCGGGATCTCCGCACGCATTCACAGCCGACACCTAACTTCCCTTCTCATAAGCTCCCTGTCTCTTCCATGAAGCTCTTCACTCCCTCTTCATTCCACTTCCATACATTCCCCCATATCTCTCGCCTTTAGATACTTCTCTTCCTCTACATTGCTACGTTGTATGTTTTTCGTCCTACCTTTATTTACACTGAATTCAATGTGTTATAAATTTAAGAAACACTGGCGGATCAAATGGAGGAGCCATACGCCACTGGCGGCTTGCAGGGTACAAATTTAAATCTAAAATCTAAATGGAGTGACCACCCAATTGATGACTTTGTAGTACTACTAGATCTAATATTACATATATCCCATGGAAAAATTAATCTTTACGGAGTACTGACTAAAAATATTAACATATAAAAATGTTTTTCTATTCAATGTCATTCATAACGGCTCAAGAATACTTCGAATGGTAAAGTTCTTCGAATGGTTTTCCTCAAAATTTATTTTTCGAACAAATTCGACCGATTTCTATGGTGGTATGTCATCATAAAGGTTTGAGACACTCTTACAACAAGTATTTTAATAGCAGAGGGAGGCGATTGGGGATAAATATGGAACAAGGATGGAAGAAGAGAAAGGGATTTCAAGTAATGCTAGAATCTGAATAAGAAATATTGCCGTAAGTGGAAAGCGTAAAATGGAGCAACTAATAATGGAAAAAATGAATAGTTTCAGGCGTTACTTTGTGGAAGTTCTTCATGGTAGCAAAGAAAAGAACACACTTTGTAACTTCCACATACATTTATTAAAAACGACCCGGGTTTCGTTGCAGTGCAACATCATCAGGTAAAGAAAAAGATTACCGTGTTCCTTATATACACTTTGANAATACTTGTACGCTTACAGTATATTTTTATTAGCAATAATATCAAGATTCAATTATTTCATAACTGAATGATACTGGAATGGCACCGTAAATTGGAAGAAGTTCAAGAGATTTTTGGTTACAACCTTGAAGTTCAGTCCCCCTAAGCGAAAATTCTGGTGTGCCCCTGGTATTACAGTTTTTTCTATAACAGACAATTTACTTGTGTAATACATGAAATTCTTCGGCAAAGTCTTCCTTGAGGCCCTCTTTCGGATAACGGACAGTTTAAAGAGGACCTTCAGCCAGCAAGGTTAGCACTAGCTGAAAGTCTCACCATTGGGGGCCCCAAAAAGGATATTCTGTACTTTTTTAAGTAGAATTATCTCTTGGTGGGGCTTCAGAGTGGTCCTTGCGCAAAGGTCCGCTTATTCCTAAAATTCTCCCCTGCAATTGTAACAAATCCAGCGTGGTCTTAAAAAGCTTGCAGCATTCAGTACAGAAAGATCAGCTCTATTTCCAGCCCTTATTTCCTCCATCCACCTCCATTCTTTTTCGCCTCACTCTCGACAGCTCGCTTCGACACCTCCCAAAACACCCCCTCTTCCCATCGTTATCCCTTTCAATCTCCCGCTCTTATCCCCTATATCTCGATTCCTCCCACATCCATTTTTCTCAATCCTTCCATTTCCATTAATTCGCTCCACTCCGACCCCTCAGTCTCTCCATTTTGCGCTCATCTTCGCACCCACTCCCCCCCTTTCATCTCCTCCACAACTTCCTCTCGTCAAAGTCGCCTTATCCCTGGGACTCCGCCCTCTGCGACCGCCTTCTCATCAGTCACCCTCTCTTTCGGTCCCTTCTCCCACCCTACAGCAGACACCACTTATTCTCTCCCTTAACTACCTCGGCTCTCTCCTTCCGAGAAGATTTCCCCTTCCCTGTGACCGCTCACAGCACAAGGAGACTGCCTCAGAAGTCATCATCATCTCCTCTCTTTTTACTCCCATCTCTTTAAAGTCCTACTTTTTTCCTATTTTTCTTACTCTTCGTCCCTAAATAAAGTATCCTTTTCTTCTTCCTCGGCACTGATCTCTCTTTGCCTCCTTTTCATCATATACGCTCCGTTCTGCTTATTGCGATGTTACCTTTAGAGGACTATGCTAGATGTTACTCCGTAGGATTCCTTAATAAATAAAACACTTGCAGTAGCACATCAGGTCAAGACGGTAAAATCAAACTAATAACTACAGTGTTTGCACAAAATGTGGCGCAGTTTTCAGAGCTGCCTCTCTGTTGTGTACGCTATAATCGGGGATTTTGTATTATGATGCCCATAGCTGGCGTCAGTGACATAGGGGATAACGTTGACGAAGCCTTTGACTGGAACTCTTGTTAGGGCATGGTTGTTTACGTATTTTGAAGGGTTAGCTGTAACGCTGGTCTTACTAGAATCTATTCAGCACGATAGAAAGGTGATTGGTATTATAATACTATTATTACACATTTATATTACACCATTCCTCAATTTAACGTTACTTTAAACAATATTAGGAGTGTTTTTTTTGTGAAATATATAATATTACTGAACTGTTTTCATGCCTTGCTGTTTTGATACTTCCTCGTTCTTAGCATTTGCTGTTTTATTTTATTTATCTTAGTGACTTGGTGGATTTGGTTTTTAGATGCGTGACCTTACCGAGATCTGAATAGCTCCGCTTATGAGAACTTTGATCTTTCATTTTCATCGCGATCAATTTTCATTACAGCAATCCATGAATGGAGAAGATTCTTGCTAATGGATTAAGAAATGACGTGTATACGAAACGGAAAATCATTCACATTACCACGTCTTCATCAAAATGCTTTCACCCAAAATTTCTCAATTTCCCAATATTTCCTCAAAATCCTCTCCCCAGACGACTAAAGCAATATTTGCTTACTCTTCGAATCTAAAGAGTTCTGCTGTTACATTAAGAAGATATTTAATGAACCTCCCGAGTTTAGGAAATATTTTTTATGATTTGAAATGAAAGGATGACTCCTGCCTTTCTTATTACCGACATCAAAATTAACGCCTTAAAATTTTCCAGCTTCAGAGTTCCGTTAAAGTTTCCGGTTGTGTTTCTTTTGGGAGTGAGTTTTCTTCCTAAACTCTGAAACGGATAAAATACTCGAGTTTAAACGTTGTACGCCGATGAGGTAAGGGCCAGAGAAATAACAGAAGCGTGATCCATCCTTTCAGAAATCAACAGTAATCCCTTGCTCGTCCCGAGTGCTGGGTTGATGGCTGTCACAGGTACAAGGCGTCAAAGGGAGGGACACCAAGTCCAGCCAACCATTATCTCTAAAGGGACTGAGAGGATGTCCGATATTAACCTCACCCCGAAAGAATTTACCCACTAGTCTAACCAAAAGGAAACAAGAAGATGACTACTGTGTCTATAGTAGACTGTAAGGTTTTAAAGGTCGACTATTTTTCAGTTCCATACGGATTAAAATAGTGGACGAGGTGAGCCTTGACTGCATATCAATAGAAAAATACCTCGATTCACATTAAATTTGAGTACGTAAACGCATCTAACTCCTTCAGATGTCAACGCCCATGTGTCCCTAGCTTTTGCAGCATGAATCCCCCCACATGGTTTAACTGGTTGATTATTTCATCGTAAATTTTTTTATATGGCTGTCACAGGAATTGCGAATGGTGGCGATTTAAGTTAGATTTTTTGGCTGTTTGGACATTTTGGAAAATTCTAATTTTTGATAAACTTTGAGGGGTAAAAAAACTATCGTAAAAATACACCAATTTAGAAGATAATCTCAACGGCGTGGCCCAGCAATAAAGAAGAATCGCCGGAATCACCGAATCATTAACTCCCCTCAATCCCAAAACTTACTAGTTTTGTTCTTTAAAAACTTTCCTCGTAAAATCAGGAAAGAATTCTATAAGGCACATCCATGTGATAGATATTAGCTCGCACTATTTTCGATTAATCACACCGAGGAAAGAAATACTAGGAGACGAGCGCAAAGATTCGAACCTTTTGAATAGGGAGCATCTCATTTAGTCGCCGGAGGACTAATTAACTAAAACGCCTCCGAGCTCCGATTCCACCATTAGCTAGAAACCTCCTATAAACTCCCTTCCCCACAGTCACCTTTCCCATCCCCCCAACATTCGGCGGAGTGTCAAGGTTTCCCGGCGGCAACTCGCTTCCACACCTCTTCCCCGAAAAACAGTCCCTTTGCATCACGTCATCTCCGCTTCATCTCAGATCGCCTTCCATCTTTTAACCTCCTCCACTTCAAACCATTTATTTCTTTCACGGCCTCCCGACATATTTTCCAGTTCGACTTCTTTAGGGTTTACCTGCAGTCTCATTCTTCCCCTCTTTCACCACCCTCACTTCCCTTCCAGCTCTCCCATTTCCTCCTCACGAAGAAGCTGCCTTTTTAATGGGATGTGAAGGCGGATGGCTTCAAGGTTCCTTGAGGAAACCCAGCCAGCCATTCCTTGACGGGTAAGGAGGTGTAAGGGGCGTAGGATAGGGACGGGGACCCCTAAAAAGAAAACGCCTCCCAGCTGTTTTAAGAAAGGGAGAAGATGGAGGGATTAATCAGCATTCTCTCTCCTCTCCGCCCCACCACCCGAGGGGGAAAAAGCGGAGGAAATGCGCCAGTAGAGGGAGATGAGTAGTAATTAGTGAAAAATTTATTCTATAACTTAGCGTTCCTCTACGGCGCGGGGATTTAGAGAGCCTTCTGAGCTTCGCCGCTACAAATTAAAACGAGGTTCTCGATTTGGCGAGAGAAGGTCGAGGCTTAACGATCTTGACGATGTGCAGGTACGTAATACATTGCGCATTAAAGAGGAAAGTGAGCGTATTTTTAAGAGCAAGTATAAATTACATGGCTCTTAATAGTTCCATCCCAACTTGAAATTCGGTGTTACATTTTCGGTAATTTTAGTAGATGTCATTGCGGAGTGTAAAGACAAGTATTCCACAGCTTTTGTTACGAAATCCATTTATCACCTGCTATTTTTAGAAGTTTACTGATCGACTTTTACTTCCAACAGGAAACATTATTATTTTTTATTTTAATTTATTGATTTATTTTATTTAACCTGACTTAGTAAAAGTAATAGTTTCTGATGTTATTTGGTGGAATGTCTTCATAGTATAAAAAGAAATAAAAGCTAACTTTGTAAATTCCACGTGCAAAATATATTGACGACCTAGGTTTCGGTGCAGTATCAATAGGTATGAATTTCATCTATGATATAAATCTTAGATTAAATAATAACAAATAAATAATATACATTTACATTTGAATTTCAGTAATATATTTCGATACTCTTCGGATTACTTGAATGAATAAAATAAAATTTTTACTGCTCAATAATTTGATGTTTTAATATTTGTATATAGTGTAGTATATGTGTACCAGTATAGTATGTGTGTATAGTGACCATTTGGTCATCCTGAGCCACGTTTGGCTCGCAAGGAGTTAATAAAGAATATTTGAAATGTATGAATTACTAGTAATCTAGTGGTAATGAATGCACATCTTTCTCAAACTATCAATACAGCAATATCGAATTCGTATTTTAACATTTTCGGTTCTAAATTTGCCTTTTTGAATTTAGTTAATTGTGTTGTCGCGTTTTTTGACCTCTTTTCCACGTGGGTGTCTACGCGCAACGTGGGTTTTCTTCGTCGACATAAGTGTAAGTTGCGAGGGTTTTATCGTACAACTTAATCTTCCTTTTTTAGATTAATTAATTTTATTAAATGAATTTTAATGACAAATGAGGTTTGGTGGAAAGGAGGTCAACTCAGGTTAACCTTGCCGAAGGGTAAATCTGTTCTAACGTAAATACACATTGTTTTTTGACACTTTCAAGCTATTTGCTAGAAACTCTTACAATCTACATTCTATATCAAACACTAGATTTCTTTTGGGATCCTAAGAATTCCATCGCGCGCCAAATTTCCCATTTCTAACATTATCCGTTGTTATGCTCGTGATTTCACAACCTGATTTCAACTCATTCGTAGACATTTTCTCTTATATTCTTATCGTTCTTTTTCATCTCATTTGTGTATATTACTCCGCTTATTTCTCCACTATAATTATTTTTGTCTTCATGTCTTTTATAACTCTATTTTGTTATTCGTTCTTTTTTCTTTATTTCTATTGATTTGTCTTCATGTCTTTTATAACTCTATTAATCCACTTTAATCATGAAATTTCGTTTTCTATCTGTAGGTTTCGCTGGTTTTTCACACCCTCCTTCTTGAGGGTGTTTTCCTGCAGTGGAGATTTTTCCCTCTTAGCTTAGGTTTTTTAATCCACAAAGTAGTTTTCTTCTTTGTACTTTTGCAAGCTATCTCTCTCTTTTCTTGTCTCATATGACGAAGGGTTACATGTAAGAAGAGACTTGTTAGTCTCAATCTCGCCCTAAATAAAGTCCTTTATTATTATTATAATCTTCTGCTGAATCTATAAGGGGTTGCGTAGAGACAAGCGTGAATTTTTCCTCACTTTTAAGCTCCTTAATTCACATTTAAGACGAAATACTTTTCAATCTCGATTCATCAGTAGTACTAAATAACAACCCACAAGGTAAGCGGCGAATTATTCAAATCGTATGCCCTACAGCAAGTTTATGAAATGTAGGACCTAAAATCGACCAACAACCACCTTCGCCGCCGATAGAAAAGTCAACCAGAGAGAAAGAGGAAATTGAATCATAAACAAGTTATGAGGCAGAAACAGATTTTTAAATTGAGGTTTCCTGCACCCCTTCCGAATCCTGAGAAGGAGGCGTTCAGAATTAGGAGCCGCACACTAATTGGTCTCCCCCTCTTTTTCTTCCTCACTCACTCAAGCACTTTCGCCGCAAACATTTTATTCGGATACCCTTTCGAGTGTCGCCTTGGAATCCTCTTAGACTCGGCAGATTTATCTCGCGGCCGACTCCCATTTAGAACACCTTTACGACCTCACCAAGAAAAACATCCGCTGCCGCGCACAAAAAGGGAACGGAATGCAAATGGCGCGTGATAAAGTGTACCTATATGAATGTGTACGTGCGTGTTTGAGCTCGTGCGTAAATAAGCGTTTGAGGGATAGGAGAAGCTAACTCTACAGGAAAACAGCTTATATATATAACGGTTAAAGATATGTAACACGCGCGTATATACGGAACACCATGACAGCTAAATATTTTCTTGTTTTAACTGGCTAATGTCACAAACATTTACGCTCACTGCGACATATATTTAAGCGAAACTGAAGAGCAAAACGTGAGTTAATAAATTAGTCAAAAATAATCATGAGGAATTCATTTTGATTAAAATTTCAATTTCACAATGTTATGGACTAGAGTATATTATATATTTACTAAACCATCATTGATTTATTTTTATGTATTTCCCAATTCCCACATACACATTTATATTTTACATTTACTTGACTTACTAGTACGCTAACCATACCGCCACCGCGGCCGGTGAAGATAATTATATTACTCACATAATTACTGAGGCTTTCCAGGTTGGTTCCGACCAAATGAGCAACTTTACTATATATATTTTATATTATAATTGTCAAAATCGATTGTGTGAGCCTTTAGTTGGTGGTGTTCCATGACAATAAAAGAAAACAATCGACTACATTTACTTATACGAATACACCACAACAAATACAGACATACGACATCATCTTCAGGTAGATTCACCTGTATTTGTTGTGGTGTATTTGTATAAAAATTATTCTTTGTCAGTTTGCTTTTATTATGATTGTTATTACCAAAATTCCACTGTTTCGACTTCAACTTTGTGGTAGCTCTCCATGATGGGAGAGGAATGTTTAAAAGCTGTTTTTATTCCTTTCTCATCATTCTTTATTCCATTATATTATTTGTATAGAAAATAATCATGATCATGTCTTTCCAGGTCAAATTTTAGTAAAATGAACCACTCTTACTATTACTCATTAATCAACGCGCACAGTGAAATACACGCACATGCAAATAGGATTTAAACCAGGGAATTCAGTTAAAGTTGGCTATCACGTTATACCCTACGCCACCGAGACCGGTAACTAATATACTAGTTACTTCGGTTTGAAGTACAGATCATTTCTCGACAGAATTTCCAAGATTTATTTCGACACTCGATGGGTATCTTTGTGGTGCTTCGAATGATTTCGTATCCACGACTGTCTTCGACATCTAAATATGCATCCAAACCCACCTGATAAAATACTCAGACGCAAACTTACACCCGCAAGTACGGATGAAAGCACAAGAGAAAGTTATAACGGCGCAAACATTTTTCAAGCGCGGGCGTACATATATTAATTCCGGTTAAATCAAAAGAGATTTAATAGCCAAATAATTAGAGAAGATGAGTCTCTCGAAAAGGGTTAAAAGACAGCTGCGAGTGATCAATGAGTCACATCCCCGGGCTAAATGAAGTGGAAGAAAAATAAGAGGCGAAGGAGAAGAAGAAATATGGAGGAAGTAGAATGGGAATGGGGAGATGGGGAAAAGGAGGGAGATGGGGAAAAGGAGGGAGAAATGTATAAGAGGACGGAAAAATGAAAAGTGGGGCGCGGGAGAAGGAAGGGATCTGGGCTTTCGCTTGGAAAGTGCGCGGTGAGATGTCGGCACCCCATAACTTGGTTTGGTGCGCGGATGCAGTAATTGGTACAGCCCTGTTGTCGGATGGTAGAAACGTTACCCGGAAAATGAGTATATGCACATGGCCCCAATAAATTCAATCCTGGCGCAATGCATCCAATATTGTTTTCCTTAAGATATATCTGATATATTTAGCTTAATAAGGACTTTCCACAAATATATTTTTTCATATAATCTTTCTAAAACTCTCTTTTATAAACACGACAATAAATGGATTTTTCAGTTTCATTATTATTTTTACAAATACGTAAATAAATAAGGCCAGTAAAACGAATGCATTGATTCTTATCATCAAATTTGCCATTTTTCCCATTAACTTTGGCTACAGATAAAGGTGTCTGCGGAATCTCAACTTATTATTGACTGACTACAGCGGATTCTCTACATTGGAATTTGGCAGCTCTTGCTTAATCGTCATTCCGGCAGAAATATGTACCTGTTCGATTTTTTTAAATTTATAACATTATATTGAATGAACTGTGGTCACCAAAAACCTGTAAGCGAATTTTTCCTACGATATCTGCAATCAGCAGCATTCACAATCATGAAGACACATTTTCAACGCTTTGCGTCAGAGTCCTTGAGGCACTAAGTTTATCACTTTTATTGGGTATCTGAGGGAATGGTATTGAGTCGCTCCCCCCCTTGGAAAGTTATAGATGATATCATAAGGCAAGATAAAATTTCACATTTTTTAGAAATACTAAGAGTTTACGCAGTACATATTTAAAGGAAAACAAACTCATGCAAATCGGGATGTAATATGTTAAATGAGTTGTGCCGGCAAAATTAAAGAGAACAAATGGTAATGCCAGAGAATCAACTTTAGATATGATCCAGTACTATGAAATGACATGCTGATTGGTGTATGCGGCCAATGATTTTTCGGTCGAAGAAATACTAACCTACGTTCACCTCACGGATTCCCTCCTGAGTTGAGATTCGATTCCTCACAACTTCCATCAACAAATTCATCACATACTTTCCCAGAAACGTTCTTTTGGTATAAAACCGGCTGCGGTGGATAAAATCACCGGAAAGAAGAGGCAAAATGGCAAAAAATGAAATGGAGAGCATCGGATAGAGTCGGAAAGGCGTCTCGGAACAAGTGCCAAGTGGGACGCATTTGGCCTCCTTGGTAACACAATCTCAAAGCAATGCCTATCATCGTCTCATGGGCGACGATGGGGAAGAGAGAAGAAAAAAGCTCTTTATTGTTAGTTGAGGCAAAAGAGACATCTTCCGAGGAGTGGTTTCGGGGATTCCGCATTCATCATTCAGCTAATTAGCATTAAGGGGTCGGTCCGAAATTCTTATAATAAAATTTGACGAGACAAGAAAAAATTATAGCAATTATCCAAACAAAATCTGTCAACGAGATTTTCTCAGGTTTTCATAAAATGAATAAATAGAAGTAACATCGCATTTCAGGTGGTAACTTTCACGGTTGCTTTAATTATCCAATAACATTTTACTCCAAAATACGATTTCGAACAGTATCAAAAATGTCATAATTAAAAAAATATATAACAGCTTAAAGAGATATTTGTAAATTAAACAGGTCACATTGCTTTAAGTGCGTACGTGTTTGTAAATCAGTAAAATAATTTTTCTGAAAATGACCTTTCCTCAAGAAAGACTGTTTCGGACCAAGAATGAAAATTTACAATAAGCTTTAGCAAAATAAATCGAAAACATTCCTTTATTTTTATTCCTCGTTACCGAGAATTGATTTTTATTAATTACATGATTTATTCTACTTTAATTCTTATAATTTGCGGTTACAAATATACCTGGAAAATAATATCTGAAATCCGATAATATCTCCAGTTGCCTATTTGTAAAAAATAATTGAAATATTTATTGAAATAGAATAACGGAATATGAGAAATACATAGTTATACAATAGTTTCTACTAGAATGGAAAAGAAAAAGAAATTTAAAAAAATATTCTGTATCCGATCTGATTAAAAATCTAAACCAGGGGTCCACTATCAACCTCTAAGAATTTCTCGACTTTTCATCGACCTCATCTACTCTTCCCTTCTTTTGAACTATAACATAAAATGCAAAAAACTCTTCTAACATACCTTAAATACTTACTTTGTCATTCGTATTACATATATTAAATACATCTCATATAATTATACCATTCAGTTACTATTTTCTAATTTCATCAAAAGATATTTAAATACAGATTTCATTTTTAATTTTAACAACTTTTTCTCCACTGTTCCGCAGTTGATCACCGATTTTAATCAACCTTTATCAGTGTGATTTCGTCCCAATTGGTGTCTTCTTCGACCACTTTTCGGAATTCAAATCTGAACTTACAAATCTCTTCTTATAATGTATGAAAAGTTTCATTCCAAACATGCACTAGTAGCCAAGGAGGGATGGAATACCTATTTTGAACGTAAGAAGCATTGTAGACAGAAATGCAAGAACGTTCTTGAGGAAATGCAAATCTGAGGGTATAATCGGAGAGCCGCGTATCTAAAATTTCTCATAATCCCACAAAACACTGAGAGCAATGCGTGTAACCAGAACGCGAGATGTAACCTCCGTAATTTCTTGCTGCCCGAGATCTGTCTGGATGGAGGTATGGCTTCCGCTTGGCAAAAGTCGGAGTCTCTGAAGACCGAAACTTAAAGAAGGTTATAGGTCGGTTAAATTGCCAAGAAGAGTGGAAAGGAAGCTGGGGAAGGGATGGAAGAATGAGGGACGTCTGAAAGAGGCAAGATGGTACAAGAGAGGGGGAAAAAACAACTGGCAACAGTTTTGAATCACCGCCATCCGTTACGTTCTCTAGACAAATGAGTGGCGCTTAAATTGCTTAGATTTCTAATTAGTGATCCTCGAGAGGTTCATTGCGTGGATATATTTTGGAATGTGAGGTCTAATAGCGGCAATAAAGCGGATCTAATACATTATCCAGAAAGTGGAGATGGAAGATGGATTTAGGTAACACTCGAAAAGATCACAATGTTATTCGGGGTCGTTACTGATTGAACAAAACAAGTCTTAGCAGAAATGAGAGCATTCTCGTATTCCCTAGAATGAACCCAATGGTATTTGTAACCTTTACGGTTCTAAAGAAAGATGTCGTGCTCTTCAACGAAACAATCGAGGTAAATCGTAAACAGCGATTCAGTTTACCAATCGAAATGTACCTCATGCCATACTTGCACTGCAACCGCGACTCCACTTCGCTTCAAATTAAAAGCGAATAAAATTGGATTCGTGGATAGAAAAGGAAATTATAGTAAGGATGGAGGAGAGGTGTTTTTGCTTGTTTAATGTAATAACAGCAGTGAAAATCAGAAGTAAAATTTTAATGATAAGTTGGTATCGTTATCATCCAAAGGCATACTGTGATGTAAAGCATAATTTTAGACATTGACATAGATTTGCTTCATTAAATAAATGATGAGATATCATAGTAAACATCTCATTTTAGCATTGAATTCAATCATGTGTCAAAGAATATCGGAATAGAAGAAATTATTTTAAAAATTAACTGAGATAAAAATATGCCTACCTTAAGATACCTTCTACCACTTCATCTGCTAATACTGATTACAGCAGAATGTTTGATTGGAAAATTAAATGTTTGCGAATAAAGAAAACATATTAAGATATGACAAAAAAAGTATTTTATGTGTGAATAAGAAACTCTTACTCATTAATCCTCTTTGAAGAATAAACCAACATCACCGAGAAAATGAATAGAATAGATATAGCAGCATTTTTGTCTTTAAGAAGCTTTAATGAAACTATTCTGACGGAGAATATCCTGGACGAAGATAAATATTTTCTTTAATTGAGACAAATGGTGAAAATGAATGAATGGTGAAATGCTTTTCGAAGTAATCACTTTCCCTCTGGAAGATTTTCTACTATAATAGTCTAATTCCTATTGTTTACGAAGCATCTGAAATTCGAGTATTATAAATCATTCCGCAGTAAATTTCGCGAGCAGAATACCTAAGAATGAGGAGATTACCCGTAGCATGTAATGGAAGGGAAAATATTGCTGTTTCCATTTAGGGTAACCAAAAGGAGTCCTCGCGAAGGCGGAAGTATTATGGCATTCGTAGGATTTCGGTTAATACCCTCCGAAATGCCGCGGCGAGAAAACATCGAATTTGCGTCAGTCATTTCACGTGATTAAGTTGCCTCGCCGCTGTGCGCCGTGAACTTTCCTCAAATAAAAGCGCTTTGCCTTCCGTGACTCGCGCCCATCAATCCCCATCGCCGTTTCAATTAAGAGGCGAAATGGCGACCAACCAAGACGCGTTAGCGAAGCACCGCGAAAATGAATAGGGGAAGGCGGTGGAGGGGGAAAACGACGGGCTATGCCGCCAGATGCCTCTTTTTCAAGGATAAGTTCGAGTGATTGCCGTCGCGCTATTGCAGGGGATTAGTATAGCCAATGAAATACAAGCAGATAAAATACTTTAAAAGTGACGAAATTATAGGAATTCGTTGAAAAGAAGGAGCTGTTCTTCGGTACAGATGTTAATACTTAGAAATCATTGGAATGGATTTTGAAAGTCCCATTTTATCAAGGTTACAAAAAAATTTCAATTCAATTAACTACCACAGAAGCTAATCGAATCGATTAGGAATATGTATAAAACATCACTAATTGTGTGTCAATAGAGTTACTGTAACTGTAATAAATATTGTAATAGACGATGTTGTCTCAAATAGCTTTATAGATGTCTAAGCAGTACCAGAGATATGCCCTAAAGGAGAAGGACCGTAAACAAGAAACTGGGTTTTCGGCCACCAGAATAAATCGACTACATTTGTCACAAAATAATGGAATGAATAACGCTTTGTGGTATAGTCTTAGAGAACTAAGATTATGGCTACTTTAGAATGACCGTAAAAGGGTCATAAATTGTTCCCTTTGGTAAGTTATCCGTTCCTGCACGATGGTAAGTTATCTCCTGCCTATTTCAACTCTATCTTTCTAAATTCCGTTCATCGAGGTTACTCCATTACTTTTACGATTTTTATACATTTATGAAAATTTTCTAGTTTAACACGTTCACTGCAGATACCTCCATCTTCTATTTTTTCTATACCGCTCCAACGGCGGAGTGATCCTCAGTGAACGTGTTGATATTCTCCCCCCTTCTTCATCCGGTAAAATTACACCAGTAAGTTTACGCAGAATATTTCTTTTACGGCCATCAGCTTAATAATAGCAATGAAAGACGGTTTCTAATAATGAAAATCCTTGAATGGTATGAATAGTAAAAACAAGGTAAAAAATAATAAAAAATCGATAAAATTAGTGATGGGGTGAGGATGGATGGCGAACCAGTTCGGACCTCACTCCGGAGTTGTTTCCAAAAATTGAAATTTACGTAAAAAATTATGCTTTTTCATATATATTTATCTTAAATATTATAAAAATGAAATGAAGAAATTAAGAAAAGAAAGAAAATCAATGAAATAATGATTGATGGAGGATAAATAAGGATTGATTTAACCCACGAAAAATTTCAGCCGCGACGCCGAAATGGAATTCAACTGAGCAAACCCCCCACGATCTTTAAGACCAGCACTTGATGCCGGCGAAACACTACCCCAGAATCCCTGAGGATCGCAAGACGGCCGTAATGGACAGATCAGACGCCATTCCACCTCTTCCCACCAAACTAAACCCCTCTTTCGAGCCATCCTTACGGCTCCGCAAGGGAATTCTACGGCGGACCGTAAATCTTGTGCAGGGCGTAGGAACTGCTGTCTCCATGACGACCCCCACCCGAGCGACGACAGACGACACAGAGGCGACACTGTTGCTACCCGAGACCTTTCCACCGAAAACCTAGACCAAGAGCTCCCCTGATTTATGGAATTACATTCTAATTTATTTCTTTTTCCTCTTGCGCTGCGTAACGCGCCCTGAACGTGGACTGCTTTATGCGGCTTGCGTGTGTGACACACGGGACGCCATGTCCGCGTCTCTCCAGGGTGAGATTTCTTTGGCACGGATGAAGCTGGAGTGGGGGTGTCGGCAGCCCCCGGTGGGGCAGGAGGAGGGGGCTATAAGGGATAGGTGGACGAGGACATAGGAGGCGGCGGCGGAAAGGGGGAGAGGAAGAGATAGCTTTATGGGCCTCACGCAGTCGTTCCAGGGGGCATCCTAAGAGAGGTTTGGGGGCGGGAGGAGGTGGGGCGGGGATTGCGAGAGAAGAGGCCTCTTTGGCTTGCGCGGACATCTGTTGGTGGAGGCGAAATGGAACACAGACTTTCTCGCTGGTCGAGGAGGTACTCCATGACAAGTCCCATTGCTGCTGTTGAATCACGAGGTTACACCCAGAAACACCCTTATTAATGTGGTTTGGTGAAATGAAGAACAACCCGCGAACCGTGGATCAGTTTGCGCCTGCCCGTGACATCTCGTGCGCGCCGCTGTTATTAGGATAAATTAGGGGTGTATCGGATTCATCAAGCAAAGCCATTTGAAATGTATGTCTCCTGCTTACCGACTTCAAGGGGGGTTTCAAACTAGTTCGCGACAACTTAGCTTCATTGTTCACATTCATTTATTAGTAACTTATTTGTTACCTCTTTCTCCTCATACTTTCAGCGCAAGATTATTGCGATCAATGACTCTCGGAAAGTTCGTCGGGTTTTCCAGAAACATTCTTAAATCTATAAACAGTAGGGACTGGAAAACATAGAATATGAGAACTGAAAAAGAATTTATCGAGAATTCAAAGACTCGTGATTCATTGGCTGTTTAAAGTGAGACAACCGCTCAATGAATTGTAATAGTATAAAAACAATAAAATACATCGATTCCAATCTTTAGTAAACAATTTTATAATGAAAGAGACACTATCAATAATATAAAATGTAACAGCAGAGGTCGTAGAGGATAATTTTGGCCATATAGTACATTTAAATGTTTATCCTTAAATTTTAAGGATCTGAAGTGAGAGTGATCAAGCTATTTATTATTTCAGCATTTCAATGTAAACTCCTTGGAAAGGCAACCATTCATCGGCTTCCACGAGCGAATTTCATTTGATATATGTAAATGAATTATTATTATAAATGAAATTATTTCTCACCTTTCTCCTATCCTCTGCTATGAATTAGTAATCTAATTTTCTTTGAACTGATTTTGAATCTTAATTACTGCTAAATTCCTACAAATGTTGAATAATTCCTTAAAAAAGAAATATATTTCAAAACGAGGAAATAACTAAGCTATGGGTTTACTCTTATAATTCACGCATCCTAATTTCTAAACACATAAAAGCCTCTTTACTCGGCCTAAATATAGATAGAGGTCTCTTCTCCAATCTTTGGGAAAATTATGAATTAGGGGATTAATCCCAAGGAAGAATGAAATTAAAAAATGTCTGACGGGACCGGAAATCGAAACCGGGTCTCGCAATTACCCGTCGGGTGCTCTGTCTGTTGAGCTATCCCGACAGAACATTTCCCTAGCTATTCGGGAGACTTTGTGGGGACAGAGCACCCGACCGGCAATTGTCAGACTTTTATCAAGTCCATTCCTCTTTGACATTTTCCCTGGGTGCACACCATCTTTCGCTAGAACACCCTTACCCTTAGGGGATTGCTATCAGTTTTTAATCTACCTAATCCTGAGGCCACTTGGAAAATTGGTCGACTTGAAAGGAATTTCGGCAAAAACTCCTCATCGCCGGCACCAATAATTACGCTCTGTTAACGAATATTAACTGAACCCAAGTAGTTTCCCATCGTTTTAACTCACCTCACCAAACGATTAAAAAAGGATCCGTCGATTTTCCCCCGACAATCTTTCGCGCATTTTATCCTTTCAAATGCGTAGGGAAGAGGAAAGTAGGTGCCTCCGATTTCCTAGAGGGTTTGCAATAACTGAGGCATAACGACCGCTAGCGTGGAAGGGATTTTGGAATCGAGCCAATGTTCACACGTATTGGGAGCGACCTTTCGAAGCCTCGTGGATTAAGGGTTGTTGGGAAATGGTTGGAGCGTGGGTGTGGGAAAGGCTGGGTGGTTCGCTCCGGTAGATATAGAGCAATGAATTAACGTTAGAGAGACGTAACTGAAGATAGGGTGAATGGCTGAGGCGAGAGAAAGAAATAAAGTGGAAGTTTCTGATGAAGAACAGGTATTGTGAAAGATGGCGCATTGAATAGG
Organism: Ladona fulva; assembly: GCA_000376725.2. Taxonomy (NCBI): domain Eukaryota; kingdom Metazoa; phylum Arthropoda; class Insecta; order Odonata; family Libellulidae; genus Ladona; species Ladona fulva. Next base: position 107,313 of record KZ308163.1, read on the forward strand.
ATTAAGATGGCAGACTGAATTATCTCTGGGCCTCAATTCTTGGAAAGACTCGTAATTTTGTCACACTACTCACCCTGATTTCCAACTTATAAAAACATATATTTTGGATGATAATACAATGTTAACGAATGAATAATTTCATACATTTAACGTATGAAAATGTAGTAAAATCAAAATAAAATTTTATTCTTTAATATATCTAATCTAAAATACAAAGAAGTAATTTTTTTACGCCTGAAATATCTTCTCTTTGATGAAAATTGGGTAGAGTGGATTTACAGAAAACAGAAAGAAACAGAAAAGCCGCCATAATTCACAAAAACTAAATACCCATAAACTTTGCTTCCACAAAGAGTATCCTAAGAATATTCAAAGCAAAACTCAAATTAGCAGCGACATTTTGAATAGTCACAAACGCCAGGGCTACACTTGCACCAAATTATTACGACTCCAGACCATCCTTTAACTACAACCCTTTCTCTTCAAAAAATACACAAAACGCTGAAAATCATCAAAGTCCGCGATTAAATTGGCTAGAGAACTAATAATAACAGTTCGAACTACCTGATGAAAGGTCTTATTAACCTTTTGCCTGTTAAAAACAAATAAAGCCAGACTATAAACATAAATAACCGCGGAGAATTTCCTCGAAACCACCAGCAAACAGCGAAAAAAACATCTTAAAAGCTTGACTCTTCCAAGACTCTTAAACAAGGATGAGATAACAATATCCCCTCGTACTAAAACATCGGGATAAAAGGCCCAAGAACAAACGAGATTTAGTGAGGAACATTTTCCTGACGATCCGCTTCGGAAGTAAACACGCGTATTCCCGGAGGAATTGGATGAAAAGGGTTATAAAATAGACCTAAAAATAGAACATTCTTGGGTGATACCCATGCAGCGACACTGATAAAAAAGTCGTCGGCCATCTAGCTCTCGAAGACGTAGGGACCCCGTCCCTTCTCTGTGAAGTGGGAACTTTACCAAAGGAACGAGCAACCTGGCACATGAATTTGGACACTGCTTTCAGGGACTGGAATTGTGGACTGTAGACTACTTCTTTACTCCAATTCCTCCCCCACGTTCTTCTTCTCAGGCCAAAGAAATTCAACGTCGCTTCGCCGCATCTGAAATCCGCTGCCTTCTTCCGCCGCTTTCAAACATTTCGGCGGCCGAATATCTTTTTCTTCCTCTTACCACCGACTCTAACGCCCCTCTCCATCATCTTTCTCCTCCGCTCAATCACAAGGAAACCCATTTCGGCCATTTCTCCCAAATTTACCTCCCTCTCGTATCTCATATCTCCGTCACCATCTTTCAGCTCTTTCAAACACATTCCGGGTTGGATCTCGCCTCTTTTGCACCGTTTCCACTCGATTCCTCCCTTTCGCCACCTTCCCCCCTTCTTTACAGCAAGGATTTACTCAGAGGGTGCGATTCATCTTCTACTGCGATGCCGAGTTTACCAGTGACTGATTATCCAATAACGGAGCGATAGAAAAATAATCTCACGCACTGTATATTAATATGCTAACCTCGATGGTGGAATGGTTAGTGCGCTAGCTTTCCAACATTGAGGTCCGGGTTCGAGTCCCGGTTGCCGGTTTTTTCCAGGATAGGGCATGGACGTGCGTGTTCGTCGTCTATATTGGTCCAACTCGTAAAAACGGATAGTAATTGGGCTCTTGTTTCCGTAAAAGAAATAACATAGAAATAATAAATAATCATTCACCGCTGGATTATCCAATAGCATCTTTTCTTCGTTTTTTCCCACCATCATGTTTACGTGAACACAAAACAGTTATGAGGGACTGTTTTATAAATGAAGTGGCTTTCCATACTGGAACACTCACGTTCAGTCTCTGGTTTTTGTCATCCTTGCGTGTTGCAGAACAAAAAGTTATATAAGTTATGCAAAAGAGGCCGACCAGTGCCTTTTTAACTTTCTATTAAATCTCATCAGCGCCCAAGGGTGACTTATGGTTCACGCGTGTAGTACTGGATACTCTATACTACGTTTCCAGTGGATATTACGAAAGGGCGACTTTGCTTTGTCATGTATAACAGACTTCCTCAGCCTCAATCAAACAGATGAGTTCCATCACATAAAAGAATCGAGTAAAACACTGAAATACGTGGCCATCGGAATGGATCCTTACCCGATAAATCAGAGGATTGCGTAGACCAATCTTCGCTAATTTAGAGAATTAAGTTGCTTTGCCTACGAGTTTCCCTAGAGACGATAGCAGCTTAATTGCCTTAAGAGTATTCGCTAAAAAGTGAAGGAACTGGGTTCGAGTCCCAGTGAAGTATGTCTTTTTTCCCTTCCATTTATACCTTGGGAATATTTTATAGCCTGATAATTCCGTACAAAGGACCCGAAAATATTTTTTCTGAGGAAACAGTTAAGTTGCTTTGATTTTTCTACCAAAATGTCGCTTATTGAAGCCGTATTGCTAAAAATTATTTAACTCTACATTCCACATAAGTATGTAATTCAGTAGACATTACTGCTATTCAGCTCTGAAAGTACTTTACAAAACCTTCTCAATGAGCTAGATCCAGCCATTCAGTTTTGTGAGTTTCTTCCTAAAGCGTTAGCAAGAAACAATTTAGCGGTCTCCATGGATCGCCGGCGCACCGTCTGCGCCCAACAATTCACACAACGCTTCCTTGGGTCTTTTTCTCGTCTCCTCCCCGCCCCACCTTTCCGACATCCACCAACTCCTTCCTGCGAGCCACACTCGCTATTATTGTCTTTCTGTGGGACGCTCTAACTCAACCGTTTAGCCGTTGACGTCAAATTAGGGACCTCCTTCCCATTCCTCATCCCCTCGACTGCTTTATATTTTTGGGCTTTGGCTGAAATTCGTGTTTCGGGGTTCCGGGCGGTGCTTCTCTGCTTTCTATGAGGATAATATTGCGACGCACGCGAAATGGAATCCATTCCGAGATTATTCTGAGAACAGCTTTACTTTGATGATCTGTACGTTAACTGCAGGTCTTGCTTTTGCAATATGCACTGAATGGTTCCGGTCACAACATAGGAACCAAGGTTAGATATTATTCCCTGGCTAATGGAAATATTCGCCTTGAAATATTTTTGTAGAGAGCATGAAAATCTTCATTTAAATTTAGATATTTACACAGTAAGTTTGGGATAAGAGTTGGAGTGCATGCAACTTCCATTCCCCAGTCTACGCAACGTCTATCTCCACGGAAAGTTTGTGCAACTTCTGTTTGCCTAGTCATATATGGCTCGGGGAAAAAATCGTAGCGTCCGTTCAATTGAGTTTTCCTGCGGTTTCTGATGTAAAAGTATTAACACATTGTATCTACTGCATCTTCCGAGAACGCACATCTGCAAGTATACACAGCATATTTAATCTTAAACCACTACTTTTCATTATTCTGTCGATTCTCTTACAACTCTTACCGACCTATCGCACCAACACTTCACAAAACTTCTTCCGTTGGCCGCTTCGGAATGGAAAAGGAAACTATTTTAAATGTTTGGCGATGACTATACATCATTACCTAAATTGATTACCATCGTACTTTCTCATCACTAGTCATATCAACGAATGCAATATACTGCCTTCAAATCTTAGAGACGAGCGCCGGGATATGGTAATCTTATTTTATTTCTCTACTAGAAGAGAAATAACAGCAGAGATATATAGGAACAAAAAGAACAAATGGAACATGAAATATAACAATTTGACCTATTGCGCAGAGAGTATTTCTATAACTTAAATTAACTCTTTAATTATAAAGATATAACAGCCTTCGAGGATTGCTAAGTAAAGGATCTTAAGGTTCATGTCGAAAGAAAAAAAAAAGGAAATAAGTGGGGAATGAAGGATAATATTATAGCTTCAAATGATTTTATGAAGAAAAATGACAGTTAATCGAGTCCGAAAATTAGGGGGAGAGATAGGTTAGGAGAGCCCGATACGAAAAATAATCAAGGGCCTGTCGAGAGACGGGGAATTAATGGTGATGGCAGAAGTAAGAATGAAGTTGTACTCGAGAGAAATTAAAAACAAAAATATCCCAGCAGCTCCTCGATCACTCATCGATTCCCTCCACATCACCCCCCTGGAGGCCAAAATTATCTCCGGAGTACCTCTTGAAGAAAGCTACAGCTCCCGTTAGTCACTTAAATTCAGCAACGGTTAGAAAGATCCTGAAGATGATTGGGAAGGATTGATGTTTATTGAAAATTTGACAGAAACTGTCCGTTAATAAAGCATTCTCAGATGTGACGGTTATTAATGGTTCTGGAATCATTATTGGAATTACGTCAGAGAATGACTTTCGCAAATCAAAATAGTCGGATGAAAAAGAGGAGGCGAAACTGCATACTGCCGAGGTAATGCCACATTACTTTCGCATTATGAAAAGGAGTTTGGGCTTGATTGGTTTGAAATATGTGACAAACAAAATCGTGCAGGTCTCGAAATGTATCGCGAATGACGTGAATATGTAGTACATTACGCAAACAAAAGCGGACATCGAGCATAAATACGCAACTTTGTTTGATGTGAAAATCTGTGCATGTGAAATAAATCAAAATAAGCCGCATCAACTCGAAAACGCTGAAAAGGGATAAAAAGGAGAAGTGTAGTCGGTTTTATTTCCGAGAAAGACTCATCTGCCGTGGTTTGTATATAAAATCGTGCACTAGATATGCCATGAGAGATAGATACTATATGTGCTGTGTTCGTCATTAGAATACGGAAGAAATATTAAAAATGACGTTGCCCTAAAAACCTTTTAATAGTTCCTATGGACAAAAGCTTTCTAGTCACACACAAAGATCCACTTAACTCTGAAACGGGCTGGTTCACGTAGATAAAAGGGTGTAATTAAACCTCCATAGTATCAGAAATCCAAATACCCGAAAAGTAACACAAAACGATTAAAACTGAAACATTAAAGCCTTAAATTGCAAAGGCCACCAATTAAAAATAGCTGTGTCAGTACTTAGGTCGTGCAGATTGTAAAGGAATGACATTTGGAATATTTTACATGCGCTATTAACCGGAGGCTAACCTAAAAATGCCCGTAACCTCTGTTTAAACATGAAAGGAAGCAAGCCGACGATCTACAGAATGTCTTTTTGCAACCGACTGATTAATACCAACATCACTTAAATAAAGAAACATCTTCAATTGCGCAGTTCATCTTATTATTAATCAACTCCCTAACGTGACGCTCTGCTTAAGTACGCCGTCACGTTAACCGAAGAAAATAAATCATAAAACTCTAGCATCCAATTAGAAGAGAAAATTATGAAAGAGATCTCGCTGTGGAAAACAAATAGCCTCGTCGCTGACACCTGACTCAACGCCTTGAAACTTCAGGGAAAACAGATCGAGTTAGAACTGATAAAATTGGACTGCGTTCCAACCGACGGAATGCGTTACTCGTTTGTCTGGGAGCTACGCCACGAGATCCTCTCCTTTCATTTCTATCTCAAAGCATTTCTCCCACTTTCCTTTCTTCGTTTTGCGGAGATCGTCCCGAAAGTTCTCTTAACACGAATCCACACTCGCTACCCCAACTTCTACGGCGCATTACTTCCCTGACAACCAGCTACTCTTGCTCACCCTTCCCTTTTCACCGATTCACTTGGCCAAGAGACGGACGCAATTACTTTTGCCGGCTCCCGCCGCTGCCTCGAGTCACGCATTTTTGGTTCTCGCAAAAGCTTACGGCACTACTAAGCGCAGTGAGGTGGGGAAAGCGCTTTCGGAGCGGATGGACGGAGGGAAATTTAATCCGGACCGAGAGGGTGAAGTGACAAGATATAGCAAATTCCTACAGGGAACCCGAATCGGAATCAAAAGTTGACTCTTCCATACCAGAATTCATCTGCGTTCAAGTGCCTTCTGCATGATATATATCATGTTACCGTCGCTCACAATTTTCCTGTTTCGATGATGGGAAATAACAATAGTTCCAATGTTTCGGTAATGGTTACTATGTCCGATAGCAGGATTTAGTGAATACAGTTACCATGCATAGAAGGTTCGCGTTAGAAATTGGTGAAAAATAATAGCATATCAGATGGGATCCCTCGAGTTTCTTGTAGACAACTGAGAAAATGAGGCACAATGTGAATGGTGCTTTCATTAAATAGCGTTAAAAACTTTAATTTTCGTACTTATTCATTTGCTTATCGATTTCATTTTCTCTCCTGGCATGAGAAAAGGCATAAATCTACGATGCCCTTTACTTGGAAGCTGACTACTTCGGCTCCTCTTAATCGTACGGCTAATATTATTTAGTATGTAATCAGTTTCCTAACCGCATTCACCAACTTGGATTTCACTTCAAACCTCTAATACCCCCACTCCCTAATAGCAAACCCACTCCCTAATAGCAACCCCACTCCCTAATAGCAACCGAAGAAAAAATCTTATAAAATACTCTCGCTATCCAAATCATTGTTGCGCAAACTCTGACCCGTAATTCTAAGATTTCCTCTGTCCCATCTAAGGTGGTTTTCCATAGAGCGACCCCGTAATTTTATTATGGGAACATTTCATGTCTTTCTAGAACACAAACACCTAGTATAATGTTAATATATACTTATAAGAAAATAAAGTGCATGGAGTACTTGGGTACCCAATTTCCTTATTATTTACATTACTGCTTGTCAGCTAGTTTTTATTATAATTTCAATAGATCATCCTTCCGAAGTTCTTATGAAAATATGCCTCAATCATACAAATAGCTACCGAAAGAAATGTGTAGTACAAACAAGTTCGAAAAGCAATGAGGTAAAATGAGCACAGAAGAAAATACGTCGAGATTCTCCAGGTAGTAATACGACCGATTTTGAATTCCCTTTTCCCAACTTCGAGCTATTAGAACTTTCTGCAAATTGACTCCTATAAACCCTCCTCCAAATTCAACAGATAACTTTACTCTTACTTGCCACGCATCTGTTTAATCGACCACTCGCTCTTTTGGGCCAAAATCATCAACGGCCTTGCTGGATTGAGTGTTCGGTAAAGGAAGTCTCTTCCTCTTCATTTCTTCCCACTAATCAACTCCCTCCGACCCTTTCCATTTTGTCACATCAACGAGTTTATCTCTCTCCACTCCCTCCGATGTAGCGCTAATGTGTCACATCTCCCACGGAACCTTAGCGGGGAAATCCTCGGCATTCCTAAAGCATTCTGCAACGGAAGATGGTAGGCGTTCGGTGGCACAAACAAACGACATAGAAAGCAATAAAGTGCCCTGCTTTACTAAAGTGTTACTTGCACGCCTTGCATGACGGTTGAGAAAGAATAGGTAAATAAAAGGGCATTTCCTAACCGGGATGACTTCAATTGACCTAGATAGGGGAAGCTTAAAACTTAATCGCCAAAGCTCTCAGGAATTTCTTTCACGTGCCTGAAATGTGTTTAACTATGCGTAATATAACTGCAGAATCACTACTTGAAATTACTTGATATAGCTAAGACAAAAGGGAAAAAGGGGAAATAGGTATTGCGCACGTGAGTATCAATCATGACAAAAACGTTGATTTACAAAATGATCTTGGAAGCTTTGACAATCGCTGTGATACGTATTTATCCATCATTTTCCACCTTACCCTTATGTACATACTCATCAGCGTTTACAGAATTCGAATTTCATGATATGCAACCATTGCTGTATTAATGCTTGTCTTATAGACCCGGGAGTCCATTCTGGACCTAATCCCACAAAGATTTAAGGAAATTCGATAATGATTCATTGTTTTTTATATTAAGTTTGACAAGCATGTTTCACCTATTTTCTTCTAGGCATCCCTAACCTGGATTCGTGTTATAGTATGTATGACAAGAGAACAATTTATTTCATATATTACAACTCGCCGTAATGAGAAATCGCTGTAAATCACCGAAGACGTAAGAAAATTTAAATTCGAATCGCCAAGAAAGAACAACAAATACAGGAAGCCATTTAATTGAAACAAATGACAAATTCAAAGAGAATGAAATATTTACTCGAAAAACTGCGCAGGTGTATATCAAACTGCATGAAACTGACCGTAAGAGCGCTGCGAGGTATATTTACAATAATAAACTGATTAAGTTAAGGCTCACTTCCAAAAGAATCCACTATCACAAAGACAATACTGAAAATTTATCCGAAAATTATTCGACTATGGCCTTTCAAAAGACTGCCTCTTTTTAGATACATTACTTAGTATTTTTTACTTCTTAATTCATCCTAATTACTTCCATTATCATTTTTAGTCGATCAGTATTTGGCCTCAGCTTTCCGTATTTCGCCAGGACTGTTTCAGGTATTTAGTATCCGAGTCGACATTTCCGCCCCATCTTTAGGGTAAGATAAGAAATTATTACTACGATAATGATTTACGTGTTTCTAGATCAATACTACGCCCCTCAAATTATATCACCGTAATTCATATCGCGTTTATATCCTTTGGTGATCTCCACGGATTAAATTTAACGTAGCTAATTATTAACTTAAATAATTGATGGGAAACGATCATCACAGAAAAGTAACTATAACCAGAGAGAAAACTAAATAAAATGTATGACCGTGCCAAAGATCGAACCACTGGCACCATTAAGTGGCCCTCGCTTATGCATATGAGGATCCGCAGCGAGGACAGAACAAGCGGGACAACATTCGAGGACGCTGTTGTTGAGGGGCATAAATTTGAGTCGGGGATAGTCACGTCGTTCCGTGCGAACCTCATGAAACGTCAACAGATGATGATAACTTTCCACCCTCTCGAAGCTGCAAATTGTCTCTCCAGCACAGTGCGCCGTGATGGGGCACTGCTCGGGCGCATGCATGCGCACACTTGATTCTCAAGATAACTTTCGAATAGTCTAGAGGTCCGTGCTATTTAACGTCCGACTTCGTACACCAGTAGCGCGCGAGACGGGAGGAAAAAACGTTATTTTTTTAAGGGATCGTCTCCTTTGTGCTGGGACAAAGAGATGGTGCAATCCACACCGCGTTATATAAATGTGTCACGTTGAGACGCCACGGAAAATAGGCCGTGAATCAAAACGAAAACGGCGTCGCCTGGAAATTCCTTTTGTGACTCCACAAAGGGAAGAGAGAGAAGGAGCGTGAACCCACTAATGCCCTCCTCCCACTGCTTCCACGCGACAAATCCACCCAGCTCAGAAACCCATACTCTCTGAAACGTTCTCCCATTTCTCCCTCCATTTTATCTCATCCTTCTCCCACCGGGCTTGTAGTTAGGAGAGAGATCTATTCGTCAACTCTAACTCTCGAACCCCTTCCCCATCCCCCGCTTTTTTGCTACCCTTAATGCGGTATCTGACGGCGTGTTAGGTGTGGGCGACTTCCGACTTGAATTATGTGACGGAAAATCCGCGACTGTTCTCGCTAAGTGCGACACAAGGGCGAGGAAAGGCAGGGGTGGGCGGGAATGCCGCGGGTGGCCGGGGTGCATTAGGAGGCGGAGTGGGGATAAGGTCACAAAGAAACTCGCCTGATTTATGCGCGCCGTGAGATGGTCGCGAGTGTGTGAAGGCGAGAAGAGCAAGTTTATAAAGGATCCGGTGCTGCTGTAGGACGTCCGGGGTCGGCGTGATGGACGATATTAAGCGAGAATGGGGATAAATTGGTCGACGGGATTCTTGAGCAAAGAGTGCGAAGAGAAACAGTTTTGCGAAGAGGCGTTTATTACTCGAGATCGGATTCAATTGGACGTATAAATACCATCGGATGAGACGGTGACTAAATGTTTTCTCGAAACTTGGCGCAGTTACTTATATTAATCCGGATGGACGACGGATGCGGCTGATTTAATTTGGGTACTCGTTGTCGTGTGCCTATTTACCTTCCGACGTTTTACAATCCCTCAGAGTTGTGTTTCGGAAGAGTGACCAATGCGCAATGCGCAGAGGGCGTTTTCTCCCATTGAAGCGGTAGGTTGAGTGAATTTCTTCTTGTTCGACTTAAATTTAACCTTATACTAAATGTCACGCAGAGCATTATTCCTTTCCAATAAATAGTAATATTACTACGTAAGCGTACGCATACATTTTATGTGCCATAAAGAAATGCTCTAAATTAACCACCAAAAGTAATTTATAATCACATAAAGCTTCATTAAGGACAAAAGAATACGTTTTATAAAGGTAAAAATATGCTGGTTATTACAGTCTAAAAGGAGAAATTTTCAATTGCAACAATTGTCACTGAGAAAGTTTTTCTTTAATTAAAAAAACCTTCTTGTTGATGTTACCAAAAAGAAACTATTGAAAACACAACTTTAAGAAAATTTGCGGGAAATAAAAAAACGTTCGTTAGCTACGGTGGATTTTCACACCTTTCTTACGAGACCAGAAGTTTAAACATTATAGAAAACCTGCAGAGAAAATATTTTCAACGGTATAAGAGAGTACAATTAATAACTTATTAAGAATAATTAGAATTTAGGGGCACAAACGGCTCAGAGATAATAACACTCAAGAAGTATCGCAATTCAGTACCTTCGAAGAGAGTATAAGTTACAAACATTTTGAAATATCGATGAATGTATGCATACAAACTAATGTGTGGACCGAATTACACATTAGACCGAGTACAAGCTTCATTTTTTGGAAACACAAAGCAATGCGAATTAAAACAGAGCAAAATCCTGAGATTAAACAAAATTAGGAGCGCAAATTCGTGGAAGACGTACGATAATAAATGCCCTAAAATATCAGGAAACTCTTCGAGTCACGCGAGAGGAAATTATCCCGTGGATTAAATTCATGAACAGGTCGCGAGAGCCGTAATCCTTTCACGCCCGTCGCACGCAAAACGATCGCGAGGAACGAGTACGCACGCGGAGAGAAGCGTGTCGTTATTCATCTCGAGCTGGCAACGGATCCAGAATAGCGGGCGGAGCCACACTTTCGCGGAGAAGACATTTCGCAGCGAATTACAAATTATGCGATTGCTCGCGTTTCCCCTCGCCGGCGAATAACGAAACGTCTCATCGCCGAGGGAAACGAAGGGAATTCGTGCCCATGACTAAGGGCACCGCCTTCCGATTCTGGCGCGAGTAAATGAAATGTAACAGTAAACTCGAGCTACAGGAGATGGTTTCGCAGCTCTGTAGGGACGTGTGAGCGGGTAACATAAGAAGCAGGCGGATTGGGAGGGAAATGTCAGAAGGGATTTTGACGAGCGCGCCAGCCCACAAAGGAAAACATGTAAGATTATTCGACGCGAAAGCATGGTTCGAAAACGTTACAAATTACTCAACACCAACCCCCAACTCTTTGTTCCACTTTTCTCGGAAAGGCGAATAGGCGAGGCTCGACCGAAATGGTTTGTCCGATGGGAAGAGGAGAGACAATGAGCAGATGATGACGCACTCCTCGGGCCAAAAATATAAACTCGGTGTTACTTTCCTTCCAAGGGAGGTGACATACGGGTGATGAAAATCGCTGTTATCTCGATTCAAGAGGCGCTCGAAATAGAAGTGTAAAGAACGGTGTCATGCTTTATGGCACTGTTTCGTGCATACGCAATTATGAGTAGAAAGCTTAACATATCAGACTGTTCTCATTACCTATTCCTAAATGTATCTACTGTCAGATTCCGTTTATTGTAACGTATTCATTCAAATCATTTTCTCTTCAAATGTATTAGGAAAAGATACAAGGTATTCCACTCAGATTACAAGCGGTGGAAATGAGCAAGAAAGAGATTTATGGGGCACAGAGTGAAACTTGATGAAGATGTTTTTAATACACGACTTTCCGCTAAAATACTTTTTAATCCTACATTTAACCTAATATACCTAACTCAAAATCATTGTTAATCGTTAGGAAATTGACTAGCTCATCTTATGCACCAAAAAGTAAACAACTATTACATACATTACAGTTTAAACTGTTGGTTGATATATTTTAATGTATTTAACGACAAAACTTGTACAAATCCAAAAAATACGTATTTGTGCAAGTTTGGTCATTAAATACAATAAAATACAAAAATAATGAAATTCCACCTATTATCGCTTGACACCACTCATTTGACTGTTAGCTGTATTATCTACATATGAGCTAATACTCTGAAAGCCGCCTTTCGGCGTGTGGTCGGTGTATAAACACCAGCTAATTCTTTTGCTAATTGCTGTCCTTAAAATGACAAAATATGAAATAAAACTGAAAGATTGCGTCCTTAAAACGACTTGTTCTCACATCTCTTTCTCTTGTCTTACGCTGATTGATGGATCGTCCAAGTAGCATGGGAGTCGCACAATACCGATTACGTCTTCCACAAACGCACAATTTTTATTGAATTTACCAAGCAGTCACTGCCTAACTTCTAATATTCTTCCCTACAAGCATCCCCAGTCTGCTACTGACAGCATTTTTGTAACATTTGCTTTTTTATTGTAGCATTATATAACAAAACGTATCGCCTAGTGATTCACTCTCTTGGGTTTGCCATTACACATTTCATCCGCCGGATCTCACATACTCGCCGACGAGAAACGCAATTGATTCGACTACATAAATATTCATTCCACTTATTTACTATTTTTTTCCTTTCAAAGAAGTTAACTACCGAGCACTGACTCACAATATGTTCTAAAAGCCATTTTTTGCGACACCTTTGAATATGAGCTAAATCGTTTGATGGTGAAAAAGATCCTCATTCGACATTCCTCTAAATATTCAAGCCATCTGCAAAAAAAACACTCACAATCAATCTCGTCGTTCAGTTCATTATGGAATTATGTGAAAATTAAATTTCGAAAAAAACTGATAATTATTTTACTCAATATAGAGAATAAAATTTACGAAGTCGGCGAAAAAATAACTGTAATTATTCTTCTAAGAGAAAATTGGAAGGAAATTGTTTTTTTCCGTAGGACGAGGAAGCTAACAGCCTAACAAGTAATGAAGGTATGGTAGAGGGAAAGGTTACCAAATGCTATGCGCCACGAGAAGGAAATAACAATGGGAGGCACAATAAAACAAAAGACGATTGTAGATAGAGCGGGACTCTTTGTGAATACTGATCCATTCGATTAGGAGAATAGAGAGAGCGTGGGTGGAAAGGACGAGGAGACGTTCTCTAGATGGGATTAGGAAGTAGGCTAGGATGCAAGAATAAAGCGATGTAGGACAATTTAACGCAGGATTAGGCTAAAAAGTAAATACATTGAAGAGTGTTGAGTAAATTGGGCAGAAAGTTAAGCTGACCTCACACTATCTTCGGATGAGAGTGGAAAAAAGTATAACAAGGTTAGCTCAGGATGAACCTTCAAGTCAAATAACTTGAGCAACACCAAAATAGCTGGTTACGTGAATTCCTCATTCATTGAATTTCTATTCTAATAAAAATAAACTAAATTGTCCTTTCGACCAGTCAATTTACATCTTAAACCCGAAAAAATCTCCAGCGGTTGTTGTCCTTGATTAATCCATTTTAGTGCAAAAGTTACATTACTGGCATTCAGGATAAGGAAAATAAAAAATTTCAACACGTAAATATTAACTATTAAAATAATTTATAACTGTGGAATATTTTTATTTAAAAGAATTATAATGAAATTATAAAAAACGACTATACATTGTGATTTTATGAAATAGATTATTTTTCAAGAGTGAATAAGCAACACAACTTTCTATTTTCCACAGGATTTATTAACACGACCGGTTTCACTGCCGTGGAAGCATCACGATTTTATTTTTCAAGAGACTTGATTCCCGTTATGGTTTTTATACAACTATTCAGCCTTTATCATGTAGGTAGATCATACCTTAAATGTAATACAGATAATATATTTTTCCATTAAACGAATTAACGGATTATCTTCAATCCATAGATATATACGAAAAAATTTCAAATAAAAATCAAATGAACTTTAAAGGATAACATGGATAAATTAATGAAGAAGGATCATTTTAATAAATTCGTTACAATTTTAACATGTACAGTTGATAATCTAGTGACATCCAGCGAACGGGGACAGGGAAAATATGCTACTCCTAAGTCACCGATGAGAATCTTTATAGTGTTTCTCACCCTCTGCGTGATTCTAAACAGCGTATGAGGCGCCGCAGATGCGGGGACGTGCTAATACACCGTGACTCGCTTCCGGGTATCGCGCACAAACACATGAGGAGGTTGGAATATTGCGCGTTGGGCGTTTCGGAGGTCTCGCCTCTAAGTGCGGGTGAAATACTTCATCTTCTATAAATTCCAGCGGAAATCCAGTGCCTCTCCTCTTAGAGGGGTTACATAAAACGGCAAAGGGTCGCGGCCCCCGCTTCAGGCGTTGAAATCTCCAGAGGCCGCTATAAGAGGCGGGGCGCGAAACGCCCAGGGAAACGGTTTATAAATGGGAAAATGACCTCTTCGCTCCATAGAGAGGTCAAAGTGTCATCATTCTTCGCAACGCGGAAAGTATCTTGAGGGGGCAGATCCTGTCCGCCTCAACCGAAACAAGCGGCCGTGACATCCCGATAGAACGTTTTTCGAGAAATAGCGACAATTATCGCGCTCATTACTCATCGCGGAACACAATCATCCGCTGTTTCTGGCGAGACAGGTCCATCGCCGGCGGAGATAAACAACGCCTTCCCGCCCATTCGACGTCCGCTCGCGTACAAAGCGAACATAAAAGTCGGACAAGGATCGCAGTCGCCTTCAATGAATTAAAATTCGAAAATAAAGGGAAAGAGCCGACTCGCGGAGCATTTTTATGTTCCGTCAGCGGGGCCCTTGATTGCAACAATGTGTGAGGTGAAGAGCGGAACGGACCCAACCCATCCATCGCATGCACGACGTCCTGCGTCACGCCCACTATTTAATATTTTTTCGCACGAATGCGGCTCACCTCACGCTAAATCCTTCCTCTCCCCCAGGTTCCGCCCATTCCATCTCACAAAGCCTCCATCAACGCTCACGTATGCTTAACAGGGCTCTTTATCGCTCCTTCCAGACCAGTTTCCCGATGCAGCGCGCTAGACTACCTCCCGTCTCGCCTCTGGGTGTCAGTCAACCCGAGGAAAGTGCGCGGGGATAAATACTGGATGACGTCACGCGCGGCACGTTCACCCATCTCTACGACGGCCGCCCGCCCGCCGTCGCCGCGACCCACCCAACGGCCGAACCCAGGGGCTTACCAATTAAAATTCTTCTCCGGACTTCGCGCCGCTCAAAGTCCGGCGTGAGACAAACAGCTGTCGGTGTCTTTTGTGATGCGATTTAGGGGTGTTTCCCATCGGTGAGGAGTGAGTCAAATTCCATTAGGATAAGGGGAAACGAGCGTGGAAGTAAAGTCCTTGAGTTTTTACTTATAGAAATACTGATCAGTTTTGCCGATTTCGATCCAATATTACTTCTCGTAGGTTGGATTCATGTAAATGAATAACTAATTTATATTTCGTGGTAAGAAATACCTAATTGGTAATTAGGCAAACGATACATTTTATTTAAAAAATAACAATCATTCAGCACGAATGAGGTCTTTGAAAATAATATAAGAGATGCAGAAATCCCTAATGGATTTAGGGATTTCTGTGTCAGTCAGTCAGACGGGTAAGTTCCTGGAAAACCGAGATGAAGGAATGAGTTATATTCTCACAACCCTGAAGATGGCTATTTAAGTCGTACGACCCTGAAGATAACCACCAAAGTCGGCGGTCGAGACGTCAGTTTCCAAGAGCTTACCCGGCTGACAACCCGTAAATATTTTCTGCATATTATTCGCCGGTGTAGTGTCATGCCCCTCTAATATAAGAGAATTTAAACATGGACATAATAATTATATCCAAAAATCATACTGGGTAAAATAGAAAACTCAATGTGGATGTCATCATATAAATCGAAAGTATACAATAGTGTGAGTATGAATAAATATAACCGATCCAGTAGGGTATTAAATGCATCCCTCATAGCTTCCGAGAGCTTGCTTATCAAAAGATGAACGTCGTGCTAGTAGTAACTATATTGAATTATTGACGAAACAAATAACGAATTGAAGGTTATGAAGATAGAATGATTTATATAATCTCGAACGAAACTAGTGTACGGTGAAAATCAAACGAAAATCTACTCCGAGTTTTCTCAATGATAGGCAGAAATATTTCCAAGACACTGCACACACAGAATATACGACAAAATGTAATCTTTGTAATAACCACATTGTTAATGAGATATTAGAGATGTAATGAATTTCCAAATTTTTAATTTGCAGTTAAGAATATTTCATGGGAGAACAACGGGATGTGAGTAATCAGTTAAACCGCGTTGGAAAAGAAATCTTCGTAAATAAAATTCTAATCAGACCAGCAAATACCAACGTTGATGGCGCGAAATTAATAATTTGAACTTCACCCTTGAATAGCGAATGCCAATGGTAAGAAAGATATCCGTTCACGTATATTTGGTGAATCGATATTCGGAAGATGTGAGGAAACATCTTGAAGAGACAGTTAACCTTCCTTAAGACTGCTATCCTTCAGCGCGGCAGGAATCCGAAGTTTAAACCGATTCTTTCTCAAGGATTCAATCTCCTATGTATGTAAGTCAAAGACGGCAATATTTCTGAGCTCATATATCACCCGAATGGTTTTATTCGCACCACCTGCCGATGCAACTGAATTGCCTCTAACTGGAAATGCCTCTCAAGGTCTCGAACTATAACAGAGACACACACCGACCACAATTCAATTCCCTTCCTCGCATAACTTTCCCAATGCTAAGCAGCGGTACTCAAATTGCCAATCACGCGCCTACTCTCATCCTTTCCCGCTCGGGACTCACTCCATCCCGGCGCATGACAAGACCCTCGCCGCTGCCTCCGCATTCCCCCACGACAACCATATGCACCGCAGAAGAAGGAGACGGTTCTTAAGATTCCTTATCTGCAGTGGAGTGACGGCAGCTCGGAGAAGAACCGATCGGCAATAAAGGGGGATAACTAAACAGAAGACGGGACGCGTGTTGCCCGTGTGGGTGTCGCAAACAAACCGATAGTCTTTGATCGGGAAGAGGAAGATGTGCGGGGGGAGGAAGGCAGACGGGGAAGAAAAAATCCACTGGCGCCAGCTCAAAACTCAGACGCATCGGGAGCGTGAGGGTGCTCGCTTGGGAGAGAAGGGGTTGGAGAGAGGAAGTGCCTTTGTATTGATGACGGAGAAAAAGATTTAGAGGGAGAAAGAGCGACTGGAGGAAACGGGAATGAGGGATGGGCGGCGAGTGATTGCCTTAACAATGGCGAAGGCGCAGGAATTCCTGGAAAAGCCGTGGCGAGCCGATGACGAATTGTCCGCTGGGACATTCGTCACTCAATTGTTCTTAGGAGAAAAGGGATTTCTAAGGACGCGCGATTTATGCAGTCTCGCGGGATTCGGCCTTCCCATTTTAAATGAGAGACGTCGTCCGAAGGTCTATTTTTATATCGGGTGTAGCTCTATTCCTCCGCCTGTTTATTAATCAAGGGTCTGCCGCTGCGGGTACTTCCCAATTTATCACGATGATGAGGCTTTGGAAACACACGCTTTCTGTTCATGCTGAAGGTTGGGAAATCACGAGCCGCGGAACGCGTGCGACCAATGCCTTGTTTCATTTCCAATGAGCTATGAGTCTCGGCGATCTCCTGTAATACTAATGAGGAAAATGCCAAAGTTTGATTGATTCGCATCATTTACTGATGTATTGCCATGCAGCCATTCTCCTTAAAACACATATCATTAAGAGAAAGAGCTTACAATCAAGAAACGAAATTCAATGATTGATGAAATCGATACCTAAGGAATATTTCACTGATGAGAATATACGATAAAACCAACGTCGTTTCTCGCAGTGGTCGCTACAGTCAAATAAAGAAGACTGATTACGGCTCCCTAGTGGAATTCTAGAATACTTAATGAATGTGATCTTTAATTGTATACAACAGATTCACAATGCGTACAACAATTATTACCATACTAGGAACATGAAGAGTCATGAAATTAAGGAAACCAGGACTAAATAAACTTGGTAGCTTCCCCAGCAGCTCTGAAATAACCGATTATTCTTCAATTTGTCTCAATTTATTTAATTCTCGCAAAGTTTTATGGAATATTGTTGCAACAATTTTCACTTTGTGACACCAGTTGCCGAGCGAGACCACATTAAATTAATGGAGTATAAAACTCAGAAACTTACAAAGATATTTCGTGCCGTTATCAAATATTTCGACGAAAACTATCTACATATTGATGGCAATAAAATGAGATGAAAATAAAAAACCGATAAAAACTGTAATGGTCTCATTGCCAAAGAAATTGAACGCAGCCTATGATTGTATTCATCATATGCATCGAAGTTAACTTACGAGAGATAAACATCCAGTGCGGAAAGAAGAATGTGAGTTGGAATTCCTTAAGAATTAAAAACCAGCACTCGCTGAAGATATTTCACATCGGCAGACGAGAAAAAACGGCGGTACGAGAAAAGGGAAAAGTTCTTCGATTGAAGGACGGGCAAGTTGCCACAGAGTAGCAAATATGGAATGAGAAAACCAAGGAAGGGTTGTTGGAGAAGACCTTAAGCATGGGCATATTTTACGCTTTACATGTCAATTTGTCAAATATGTCCGCAGGGTCCTGCTTCAAAACACATGTCATCGCAAAAATTCTCGCGTAAGATAAATCAACATTGCTTACTGAACAGACACTTGAATCATTTACGACTAAATCTTTCCTTCAGACGTAACCTTTCAGCATTAATCATCAGTTGGGAGGGAGACTTGATAGTCGAAATAAAAAAATTCAAAATGAGTCAACAACCGATTGAAATATAAGAGCTGCTGTTTTCAGATAAACCATGAGGAATAATCTTTACGACGACAATTTTTAATGTGATGTATTTTCAATGGGATTAAAAAGGAAGGGACCTTTCCAAATGCATACTATTATCACTGAAGCAAAGGATAGCAAAGTCGTTCCATTTTTAATGGCAGTTATCCCTGCCCAATATATGTTGGATTACGAAGACTGATTTGTGATCATTCTGAAACTGAAAGGCCCTCACGGTTCCAGGTGAAAGGCGAAAAAGTATTGGACGGGAAGATGTTCATAGCATTGCTTTATCCTGATGAAGCCAGATAGTATCGGTAAGGTGAATGTCACCATGGTTCATTCAACATATTCAACTTGACTCAAAGAAGGCCATAGAAACATCAAATGCCTGACTTTAGGTCCACGGAGTTTTTGATTCAGCTCAATTGCGAATCGGGACAAGGATTCGGATTCAGACTGAAGGAAACCGATTTTTATCATCACAGACATATCAAAACAATTACATACTAATAGTTAGATGACACAGCGATGACTTAATCCAAAACATACAGCAAACGACAACTGAACAAGAATATAAAAGGAAAGTATAAACATATTAACCACGACATTAATTAACAGAATTATAACTAATTAAATATTAACTAATTAATTATTGTGTACGTGACAGGAAAGCATTACTGTTTGAAAATAAGCAAAACTAGAACATATAATGAACTGCTCGGCAGCCTTTCTTATGTATACATACGAGTACATCTACGTACATATAAACCCGCTGGTTGTCCTTCAGAGTGTGGCGGAAGTGGTATAGATAATTCAACGTGTAATTTATTTGGGAAATGTATATTGCCGAATATGTCTTTAAAAGTGAGTTTTGTTAAAATTTTATGAAACTAATTCAGCCTAAGTCATCGTTTTATTTCATTCAATTTTTCGTTGTTGATTTCATGCTTGAAACTTACACATATTTAATGCAGTAGCGGTAGGAATTTTAAAAGCGCTATTTCGAGTCTACCAGGAATCAAACCCGGACCGCTTTAACTGAAATAGAACGCGTTACCCATATGGCCATCCAAAGTCTCTATTAATGCTGTCATTCCATAATATTATGCAATTCGCAAGGAAAAAAAGGAAGATGATTTTCCTTTAAGATGCGCATCATTTCCTTGGAATGGAAAGAAAACAGGAAGATATACAAAGACGGGGACAAAAGAAAGGAAGTGAGCAAGTCGAAGTAAAAGACGGGGGTCGTAAAAGGACTCGGATAAGATCAGAGCAGCCACGACGGGAAGAGGACGAAGCCGGCAGATGACCTAATGGATAGCGCGAGCGAGTTTGACGTCGGACGGCGATGTAGCAACGGATAGGTCAACGGCGGTTATGTTCCGTTGCCTCCCTTTCTTCTCCGTGCAGCCATTCTCTCCTCTGACCTCCCTTTCCGTCCTCTTTTCATCGTATTAACACTCTTTGCCGCACTTAGACGGGGCCAAAACGATGAGGATCTCGCTGCAGAGAGCACGGGGAGTGTGGTGATCCATTTAAGAGGTCGCATGTGCAGAATGTGACGCTACACTCGTCATCACTTGCAGAGTGTTGAAGTGAGCCTCGCTGAAACGGTGATTGAGGCGTTTGTCTTATTTTTTAAAAGGAATATCTACTATAAAGAAAAGCGATAAATTGAATATAGGGGATTGTGACAAGAAGAAAGGTCGAGGGCCAACTTCTTGAGCTGAGTTTCATTAAATCTGCATCAATACTACCAATTACACATGTCAATGGTCGGCAAACTCATTAGTCAACAGATCCAAATATCAACAGTACAACGATTGAAATTTCTTTTGGGAACAAATTTTTTCAAACTTAAACTATTGTTATTATTATTTATTCTTCCGGCGAGGTTAGGCCAAAATGGCCTCTCTTTCACCTAATTTCTTGGGATATTATATTGTAACATTACTAATATTACATTAATAACTAAAAATAATTAACTTAAATATATTATAAATTAACTTAAATCTAAAAAACAAAATCAAAAAATCTCAACAATCTGACTAACATGAGTAAAAGAAAAATACTACAAACAGTACATAAAATATTGCAAATATAAACTAATACGTATAACTAAATATAGATACACATGAAAACAAAGATTTGGGTCGTGGGGAAAAACTCCTCAACTGAGGGTTTATGGAGAAAAACTCACGATGCTATCTATGCTATCTATGCTATCTATGCTATCTATGATAACCCACGATGCTATGCTAAACTACATAGGTAGGTGCATTGTTATTAACTTAATTAGGGTTATTAACTTAAGCTGGCCTTTGCTAAGACTGAGGTACACACGTTCGCTGAGGTCGACCCCTTCCAACTCTCTCATCCACACTTGTCTTGTATACTGCTTTCGTCTATCTCCTTTCGTTCATTCTCTGTGTCTCTGTCCAAACCACCTCAATATACCTTTCTCAATCCTCGACACTACATCTCCTTTCACTCCACAACGCTCCCTAAAATGAACTTGATAAACTTTAAGTTTTAAGCTTCAGTCAAACTATGGCTAATTTTAATAAAACTTGATATCAAACTTAATAACGATATTATTTATTGCCGAAAACCGACTTCTGCGCATGAGCCACGACGTTTCAATCGCATTGTACATGCGCGCCCACACGTGGTATTTGTCGAAGAACCATACTCAAAGGGCCGAAGAGCTGCATGTGGCACGCGATCCGCGGTTTGCCGACCACTGACTTATGTAATCAATATGATCAGACCTTACTTCGTGGAACACCATTTAATAAAAAAGGAAATTGAACTCGGTACTTTCAGAGCGATTTTAGTATTCGACCGATTTCGGTATTACGTCTATCTTCAGGTGATAATGGCTCTAATGTCGAAACCGGTCATGCGGAAAATGTTTTGGAAGATATAAATTTTTCATTTTTTCTCATTCACCAATTACATATTTTAATTGTTGACTGAATTTAGTGAGAAACAAACCCACTGCAGCAACTGATATGATAGAAACATTTTTAAACGATTTCCATAGAAAATAAGAATCAAAAAGCCGAGAGTTTACGAAACCTACGAAAGTCTAATAATAATAAAGAGAGTTTGGGTAGAACGCGAGGCAGTGAATTAATCCTAAATTGAGATAGGATGGACTGCTGAAGAAAAGCTAATGCGGAGAGGATGCAAGAAACAAAAGGATTGTAGGCGAAGAGAGGAATCTGATTATATGATGTCTTTTACTGATATTATTTTTCAAGCACTTTTCAGGAAGTAATAATTATTAACCAGAAAATTTTCGTTTAAGAAATTTGTCATGTAAAACACATACAGAAATTTTCGTAATTCACGGCTGAAGTCGCCTTTCAATCTGTTTACAAGTTATCAAGGAGCAATGCAGCGATTTGAGTACTTTAGCGGTATACCAGGGAGGTCGAATGTGCTACATAACTTTAAGGGGCTACATATGTAAAAGATGCCGTATAGGTTGCCTAAATACACGGCGCAGTCACTGCCCTCCACTATTTAGTGGTCCTCCCGGTTGCAATTATTCCATACGAACTTGTAACTGACGGAGAGTTCAATTTAATTTAATTTTCCATTTCACTTCTTTTCCGACGACCTGAAGGAAAGTGGCTTCTTCATAATCAAATTAAAAAATTTTCACCGTTTACGAGCACACCACTGACTAGAGATTTTGAAAATAGTCAATTCCTTTCTTTTGATACTTTCAACTCTCCATATTACTTTGAGTTCATTAAAACCTCCACCTATCATCGATATAATTAATGGCCAGTAATAGAATAATTACAATTATGAACACTGTATCGTAACTTTTTCGAGCAAATAATTACACAAAAAAGATAACTTTAGTAGGTAAATAGGACCACAAAGTCTCACAAAGGGATAACGAAATGGAATCTCAGTTGATAAGAAAATGTCATGATAACATACTAAATTATTGACCTTTAAAGTTTTTTTGGGTGATTAAAGACATTCAGATTAATTTGCTAACCTATAAAAGACTGAAAAACTAGACCGACGTTCGACTATTGTAATAAAAGATGGAAAAATTAGCTTGGAAAATAACTCCTGGCTGACCAGAAATATAAATATTCTACCATTAGGTAAGTTCATATGCCTTAATATTCCCTATTCAAAGCCATTTTTTCCGCTTCTTGGAAACTTCCCCTATTATCTCATGTCATATAACATCTTTTGCCTTTGTCTTCCCATTTGCCTTTTCTATTGCATAATACCCTCAGTCACCTCCTTTAGCAATTCCTCTTCTCCCAATATTTGACTCACCCTTATCCTCTGCCAACGCCTAACTACTGCAATCAAAACCCTCTCCTCCCCAACCATCTCTAACACTTCCTTGTTTGCTTTTCTATCAATCCAAATTACTTTTTTCATCCTACGCCACACCCACAACCTCTTAATCTTTTGACTTATTCTTTTCTGAAGGCCCATGCTTCACAACCAAATAGCAATACACTCCACACCAAGGATTTCACTTATCTCTTCCTGATTCCTTTGCTATTAAAATTAAGAAAGTAAGAACATTAGCGAATTTCCTCTGAGGTGGAAGAAAAATAAGGATATCTGAAGTCCATAACAGATTCCCGCCGTTCATTCCCCATTTAAATGAATTAGATAGTCGACATTCGAGTACGGAATTTATAACTGTCTCAATTTTCGCATTATTTGCAGCTTTATGAGTACTCCATGAATGCCCGCTTCAATAGTATAAATTAATTCGATAGTGCAAAATGTACTACTATCCAAAGTGATTGTGAAAATAATCCGTACCCATTGGTTCCTATAACAGAACTGTTTGCGTTTCACATGGGAAGTAATTCTATGCTTTAGTATAACCCTTCAAACATATTAGAAATTTCAAACAAAATTGATGGATGTCGAATAAATTCACGTGGAATTAAAAATATCTTTAACATTAATTAAACTGTTTGATCTGGAATAATTTCTATTCCACTGTTAAAGGCCCATAAAGCAGTTTTGAAATGTGAGCACCATTGACAACGAAATACAATAGAATTCCCGAGGGGTCGATTTGAAACCAGCAGGACATTGCCAAAATCAAATTAAAATTAAATCGAACTAGTTTCGAAATGGAGAAAAATATATTTTGTGCGCAGAATTCAATATTCAATTCGAGAAAATGTTTTAAAACTCTGATTCGTACAAGAATAAAAACACATTTTCGACGGGAATATATTATTCTATTAAAAATGGATTCGTAACGCTTGAGTAGTAAGTATATTTAAACAGAGTAAATTTGTAGTAGCTGTGAAAATGCTCGAAAATCACATGAATAATACCTCTAACGTGTCAAATGATTACTTAATTAATAATATGAGATTTATATGGATGTACGCGTGTATCTTCCGTCCCGATACTTTGAGTAATAATTGTTTCAACTTCTAGGCAAATATATAAAGCGAGAATATACGTAGAGAAACTTGAAAATATGAGCATTAGGTATTCCCGGCTTTGGAGAATTGAAGTATCTTATAATCAGAATCTCCAACCCGGGACTGCAAGGATGTTTCGCATATTATATTATAATCAAATGGTTGATATGGAAATTACAGCCATTTAAATTGCGTATCGCTTACCTGAAGTTTGTAAACTATTGTAACTAGTGAACTGAATTGCCTATGAACAATTGTTGGTATTTACATTTGTAGAATTTTAAAATTTAATTTGGTAGTTGAATGTGGTATAATTTAACGTCGCCACCAAGAGTGTATTGATAAAATTGTGATTGTGTAAAAACTAAACTTCTGGTATTCCATTCACAAATAAGAGCCACTTTCTGGAAATTTAGCATCACTCGTATTTCAACTTCCAATCAAAAAATCGCTCACGGACAATCTGACAGATAATTCAATACGGACACCGAGTTGATGGGGGAGGGGGGCACCTACGCAAACATAACTGTGATAACACATCTAGAAGCTAACGGCAACGCGAGAGAATAAATTTAGTCCGCCTGGCCAGAATACCATACTGTATTATTTTAGCTACGCCAAATTCCTCGCAGCAAGAAAATGCGAAATCTATTCATTAATATTTCAGCACATAAAAGCGTTAATCATAAGAAGAGCCATTGGGCCATTCGAAAAAGAACGCGACCACCGCGAACCGCCGATAATTACGAGGCTCGAAAACAGAAGGAATTCCACAAACCCAATTTTCAAATTCCGCGACCCAGCACTCGTATGCCACCGAGAGAAAACACGTCGAAACAAAAATCACCGGACAGCACTCGATCCCGCCGAGAGACTGTACGGAAATCTCAAATCCAATTATTCTCCGCCGCCCATAAAAATTAACGCGCCCATTTCCCCCTCCGCCCGCCGTCATTTTTGTTTTCAGAAGACCCGAAAACACGTAGCTAGCGCGTTATAATAAAGTGGAGCTAAAATTGAGTCCGCCCCGCTAAGTCCGCTTACAAAAAGAATCCCGAAAAAAAGGGACGGGAGCGGAGTGAAAAAAAGGCGGGGGAAAAAAAGACAAATCCCGTTCCGCGTATTGCGAGCGACATTAATCTTCCGTCAAAAATAAAAAAGGAAGCGGTGGGAGGGGTGAAAAAATACGGGAGACTTTGATGGAGTTTTCAGGCACTCTGGGGGGAAAAATATTTTCCGACCACGCTCCATCAACCCAACCCGAGGCACGATGACATCGTATTAGGGTACTCTCTCTTTTTCACGCGGGGGTTTATATAGATCGGATGCGATACATTACCCGTCTGCGCATCTCCCGCTCCGTCCTCAATAACAAAGGAGGTGAGGGCGTCGGGGGTAGGGATAATTCCCGTCCTGCTTTTCAGGTGCGTCGAAAACAAACGCGCCAACTCGACGGAGTTGCTCAAACGAGCTCGTAAAGCGACGCGATACGGGATAAAGGCAGTGGCCGTTGCGTGGGAGGATGGAGGAGGATTTTCGGGAGGGGGAATGGGCGACAAATGTGAATGGAACGATTCGGTGATTCGGTTACGGAGGAGTTTTGGAAACAGTTCGAATGGATGAGATGGTGAAATGCCGTCCATCCGAAAGCGCGGGGTTGTAAAAGATTCCATAACTTGTCCCACGGAGTTGGATTGGACTCGTAAACGAAAGAATTCTGGCAATGCGGAACGGATTACCGCCTACGCTTTAGCTTCCTTCTGCCATATTTTTGATATTATCGGAATGAAGGTAACCAAAGCGATCAATGCTATGTGATGAAGCCACCGACGAAACAATGACCTAGTTATCAGAAACGTAGTCTCATCAAATCGTGTGGCTACGTGTTAACACATTGGTTTTATTAGAATCAAGAGTTACAGAAATCGAGTTTGCTTCAGAGCATCTCTTCCTTGCCGGTTCACCTCCTAGAATATAAGAAAATAGTATAGTCTTTATTACGGGCGATATTGGGACTAATATGTCTCATCTTACATCTAACTCATTTAATTCTAATTAAAGGAAAGGATAGTGCAATAAAAAAGAGAAAAGAAGAAAGAAACTATGTGCAATTTAAAAAGCCTAAGTCAAAAGCATAGAAAAATATATATCAACTACCATGCATCCAAAAGAGCATTTCCACAGGATATTCCTTAATTAAACTGAAGTATGTAGTGTGTTCATGTAGGATTTCAACATATGCTTAGCCAAAATAGGTTTGAGAAATTTACGATTTCAATTAAGTTTTGCATCCTTTTTAAAATTTTTATGACGCGATCAATGAATGAGTATACGCACTCCATTCTACTTAAAAAGGGGTAATAGGATTCGTGAATTATATGTGATTAATTGTCATTACGACCTCCTACCTACTGTCTACCACTTTCTAATTTCTTGAGTGAAAACATTCTATAATTAACGGAAAATAATTTAAACTCTGATAACTTAGCCCTCGAGGACATAAAAGCTACGCCGTATAAACCATATCATTCTTAAAATGGCGAATAGGGTGATCATCACCATGAAAGAGATGAACGGGAGTTCCAAATGTTGTTTGAAAATGTCATTCCATGTAAATATTAGCAAAAAAAAACATAACCAGCGGTTAAAAATAAAAGAAGAGAGATCAGCAGAATAGGAAGCAAAATTATCGGCTGTATTGAGTTCAGGAACTTCTATCTTCCATTTAACCGGTTGTCGGAAGGACAGTGGGCAAGGGATGATTCAGAGTCAGCTCGTGGATGAGACATAGGATCAAAGATGATGCGTCCCAAACTGACTCTTACATCCCTCACCCTCCTCTGATTTTGGGGCGTCCTTTGAACCTTTCAATATGGCATATGAGGAAGGCACAACCAGGACTCTGGGCCTTAGACCACCGATGCCTCGACGAGAGCACTTTATCTGCACGCCCGTCTGGCCGATCTTCAATCGGTCGGCCATGGTTGCCGTCGCTAGCCGAGATATCTAATTAGTAATCCGTTTATTTGTAGTAATTTGTTTAATAAATGTTCTCGGCAAAACCTGGAGTAATGTTCTTTAATGTCACTACGACACGGTATTATTACACGCAGTAAAAGCAAGACCTCCACTCAGAGAAACGGAACTATATCGGGAACGTATAGAAAAGGAGATTGATAGTTTTAACTGGCGGAAAGCAGACTTCAGGCGTGATCTATTTTAACGGTGGATATCGATATTTCAGATATTTCTTTCTTGCAACGGAAAATATAATAAAAAATGACTATTTTTCCGATCAATTTGCACTTTCTCTGGATACAATAAATTGAATCTTTCTCTTTACCGAGGATCTGAGAAGATAGCTAGGTAGGTGAAGTGGCGAGGGGTATAAATAGGGAGTGAGAGGACAAAGCAGGCATCGGCTATCGAACAAAGAGAGATCCCGAATCCCTTCTGTGATTACTGAACCGTGGTAATGATATTGACCCTGCGCGTGAGAATGAATGAGGCGTGAAGGGGACTCTTCTCACTAACCTGAATGAGCGTGGAGAGGGGTGGAGAGGATCTGGAAGGATGAGGAAGGAAATGGAAGGAAAGCGGAAGATGGAAACACAAGGGCAACGAGATAATCTGTAGCAAAGAAAATACTTGATTCACGAGAGCGATAATTTTATCCCATGGACCTTCGAACGTTGTAAAATTGTGAGAATGACTTCACACAACGTTAAGATTGTGAAATATGCTTACTATGAAAATCATTATTTGAGATCCTGAAGGCTTATGTCGAATATTATATCAGTTGGTTGGGAGATATCTATAAGGTTGACTTAAAACTTTCAAGGTTGCGGTAAAACTTTTCTACAGAACCTTTTATCGAACGTAGCTGAAACAGCAAAGCCTGAATATTCTTGCACGCTTAAAAAAAAAGTCATACAACTTCAGAGGTATCTCGACATAAGAATATTTTTCCTTTGTTTATTCATTTGCTCGGTTCCCTCAGAAACGTTCATTCATTGAAAAATTACCAGAGAGGCGTAAAGAGTAACAATAGACGAACACACACAATCATTCCCTAACATTAAAAATCCAACTAGCCGGGACTCGAACCACGCTAAGAACTACTTTCTTCCTTAACTAAACTTTGTTACTCCACTTTGACCTCTACATAAGAATCAAATTTCAAGATGCGAACTGATATCGTATATATTGGAAAATTATGTTTTGAGATACAAAATGTTTGAGTTACGAACTTCGAATTGAAGAGAATTAAGATCGTGAGTCGAGGTACCACTGTACAGTTATTTCCTTCAAATGCCCTGAAAACGAAAGGGGGTCACTTGATTTTCAGCCTTCATAGGTCACTCCTTTACACTACATTTTCTGATAATTATGCAATGTGTCTTTGAAGTCTGACAATGAATTTCTTTTGCTGCTCTTAAATATCACCTTCATCCAGTAATTTCGTATAGTCGACAAATTTTTATTCAATCGATTCAACTACTTTAAATTAAATAAAAAAGCAAAGTCATGGCTTGAATTCTCCAAGGGATTTACAGGTAAAGGATAGGATAAAACAATCAAGAAGTTAATCCGACATTTTTAGTCGCTTGATGAGCGTTTTCAGTGATGTACAAATTCATAGCTATAATAAAAAAGGCAGTAATTATACCTCCCTTTTTGGAGATCGAACAGGCAAATGACATGGTTTATGTATGTTTGCGCTGTTTCGCTCTACGGTGAATGTCGGTACGGTACTACGGTAATGTGAATGCAAAGCAAATTAATTTGGACAACCGTCTGGACTTCGAACAGCTGATGGTATTCATGAAGAAACTTCCGGACAGTCGCACACAAAGCTTGCTATTGTACGTACTACATGTAACAGGATCACAAAGAAAATGTTCTATACTGAAGTGCACTTCTGCGGGGAACCGGAGACGATGTTTTTGAGCACACCTTAATATTGTACTTAGGTAAGGGCTGATTGGACAGGAGAAATATTTTTCATAATGCGGGTTATTTTTGTGACTTAGCAGAAAAAACACGAGTGCAAGTTTTATGGATGGGATCTGAATTAAATCACAAAAATACAATTAATTTCTTATGTGACTCATGGCCATTTTTTTAATAAGAATATTCTGGTAATTAGGAATTCAATGACAAGTCGATTTTCTGAAAATACCCCTTCAAGAACCTATTCCCGATCACTACATTTGTCATAAACTTTTAAATAGTTAAAAATTTCTAGTAATAGTAATTTCCATAACACTATCGATCAAAGCGGCCGCATTTGGCCTGCTAGCCGTAAAATATAATAACAACAGCAACAACAATAATATTAATAATAAAACGTCTTTATTTACGGGCGACATTGAGACTTATTAGTCTCTCCTTACATTTAACCCCAAAATATACAGGCCCCTCTCTTACAATTCGGCTAAATGAGTAAGACAACAAGTAATGATGGTAGATAATACCTCACGGACCGTTCCTCGAAAAGGTTTTACGCAGCTGAATGCCGCAGAGGGAGACAAATAAACGAGAACCCTAACATGGTTAAGCGCCGGAGAGAAAGTGAGTTTTAAAAGGCGAAAGGAATACTCGTGTACGAAGAGGCGAATGCGTAGGTGCCATCTCGTAGTTCATTAAATGGAGTTTACAAATCCCTCTCAAGTGCGGTCCAGGAAACGCCGGTCAATTCTATCCTAGGGGTGGAAAAAGGCAAAGAGGAAATAGGGAGAAAAGGAAGAAAGAAGCCACGGGTCGAGACGTGCGCTCCTCCGGGTTCCTCGGGATAAAGCCATCTTTGAAGAAGAAAAATAAATTCCGAGATGCGACGTCGTGTTTGAAGGAGAGAAGGGAGAAAGGGCGAGGATGGCGGAGAATAAATGGGAATGTGGGTGTGGAAAAGGGATTAAGGAAAGAGCGGTTTCTCCGGATTGGCCGAGGAAAAGAGAGGAGGCTAGAAAGTGGAGGGTGGAGGAAAGTGATGGCCTGTGAAGTAAATAGAAGATTATCGTGCCCAATAAATGAAAAACAAAGAGATAAGTTGTTTCTTGGGAATTAGAGGAAACCTTTAAGGAGAAACTCGATCCAGATAGCTTTGAAAAAGGGAGATCTGGAGGGTAATTAGGAAGCCTCGAATAAAAGCCTATAAGTTGATTTTAAATCTACTTTTATGTTTAGCTTACTTTTTTCACAGTTTTTAGAGGAAAGATATTTTTGCGAATGAGAATGATATTAGTTATTCTCTGTTTAGACGGCTTTTCTAAGTCGTAAGAATTGAGTTCAAAACCCTTTCAAATATATTATTCCATAAGGTTTGGATACCATAATCAAAGGATGATACCTGTACAGTGATGAAGTAATCAAAGTAAACATTCAACTGATTTACATGTAACTACTGCAAACAAAGGAAGAATATGTTCACAGATTTTTATCAGGAGTGTTTTATAGTTAAATATTTTAATACGGCATCTCCAAGATGAAAAATGAAATTACCAATCCATACCCAAATTAATTAAATAATTGATTTTTCGTGCCTCACTGATTTAATAAAACTTATTTTTATATTTTCCACCTTTCTGTCTAAATGAAAATATGAACCTTATAAACTGAAACATCTTGTAAATTCTATCATGGAAGGCCGTACTTCGTGGAAGGACATTCTAAAGATTATGAAAAATAAAAACATCGTAAACTTCCACACTATTTTAGTGTGGTAGTAATAATAGTGTGGAAGTTTACGATGTTTTAATTTTTCATAATCTTTGAAACATCTTGGTTTAAAGCTAAGAATTCACAAATCTAAACGTTCATAACAATCGAAAGTTAAACTACGAGAAAGTTATTTGCGGAACTCGCAAAAGCTTTCAAGAGCTTTTAATAACTTAATTTCATGTGCATCAACACTTAAGTGATATGGATGGATACATCAGTATATCTGAAGCCACTCGATAAAATAACGTCTTTTGAGCCACACCGACATACTAATGTAATCGCTTTCAACTGAATTTGGTTAGCAAAGTCCGTTTTCAACAAAAGAGGGTAAGGTGAACCAAAACCGTTTGCATGAGTCTCATAACTACAGCAATAAATAAAATGTGTTGGAGCTTCGAATAAAGAAATTACATAGAAATAATCCAATGGACTTAGGATTAAGACATATACAAGCCATAAATGATAACTCGGATTGAGTAGTGAATATTTTTGCTGATGTTCTCATCATGATCATAAATTATATATTCCAAAATTACGTCCAGACTAGCGGAAAAGATAGAAGAGCTAAAAAATCAGGACTGTAGAAAGGAGAAAAATCACTGAAAGGGATAATTTACGAAAACACAAGGAGAAGAGTTAACGGTAACTTCGCTCTTAAAGGCGTGCACCTGAGAAAATTCCCAAGGAGATACGGACATGAAGAAAGGCTGACGGGTCCGGGACTCGAACCTGGTCCCAGTTGCCAGTTGGTTGCTCTGTCATTCTGCTGCATGGCCAGATCAGTCATTCAATCAAAGAACTGAATCATTCATACGATAAATGAATGGATGATTTGGCCGGATAGCTCAATCGATAGGGCAACCGACCGACATTCGGGAGACTCAAGTTCAGGACCGGTCCCGTCAGATTTTCTTCGTGTCCGTCTCTCTTGGAAAGTTACGGAAACATTGCGACTCATATGAAAATAAACCAATCGATGAAGGATAGCGGAGTAGGAGATTCTAAATCGAGAAAATGCGAGGGAAGAGAGGCAAAAGAAATAAATGGAGGGAAAGAGAGCTGCTGGAGGGGTGGAACGGAACCCTTTCATGCGATATTTCCACCTATTCTTGGATCCACTTTTGAAAAGGCGTTGCAAAGGTAAAAGGAGAGCAATAGTATCACAGGGAACGCCCGGATTACCGTGGGAAAGGGAAGGGGGGGGAGAAAGAGGGGAGATGGGGTCGATAAGAAATGGAGGAGAGAGAGAGAGAGTTGAACCGGAAACACAAAAGGGAGGAGAGGAAAAATGTAATGGAGTATCCGAAGAT
This sequence comes from Ladona fulva, assembly GCA_000376725.2. NCBI lineage: Eukaryota > Metazoa > Arthropoda > Insecta > Odonata > Libellulidae > Ladona > Ladona fulva. The sequence continues at coordinate 139,611 of KZ308163.1, forward strand.
TTTCCGAGTCGCGGAAAAAAGAGGACCGAAAGACACGGAGAAAAGTGAGTCGAAACTTAACGTTCTTAAACGTTCTTTGTCTCTTTAAAAAGTCGTTGAACCGGGTCGAAGAGCCAATAGTCAAGGAACTGCTGTTTCGGTTGCACCAGAGTAGAAAGAAATTAGAAATTTGTTTGTCGGCGTTAGTACTCCAAAATCGTTTGCTTTATGTAAGAAATGTATCGATACTCTTCATAGGACGATTCTTGATTAATCGACGGAGATAAACAATTACTAAAGAGTTTATTTTGTAAAAAAATACGGGATTTGCATTTTTCAATGCTAACGTTGAAGAATTACCAATGTTTCGAGCAAATAAAGGAATAATACAGATATTTTTAAAAATATAGAATAATTTATGACAATAGAATCTAATTATGCACCGTTGTTATCCTGGTATTATTATCTCTCATTATATCTATTTATTATCGCAAAATATCCGCCGCAGTTAGACGCAAATTCAGGAGACGACGCAAACTTACATTACAATTTACAGTTAAACAATGTTACCAAGTTCTACATATACATCTATTAGTATTTAATCACCTCCTCCATTAACTACAAAAGTTAGCAATCTACGCTAATTTACAATTCACTCATTTATGATTAACAAAATGATCTAAAAACACTAAAAACAACTTGTACATTCAACAATTAACTCGAACAATTCACCAAATATCTGACCGAGATTACTCTTACCGCTACATCTCGACTAAATGTAACACGTTGTGCATTATAATACCTCGTTCTGAATTAGCATGAGATAATAATTTGAATTTAGGGCGAAGCTTTAGGCTCCGTAAAGCAAAAGTCGCTAAATGAATAGCTATGTGACGACTGAAATCATTACGGAAGTTAAGAAATGATTTGAATTTATAAAGCTGAAAGAGCGTCAAATTGGGCGGCGCAAAAAAAGCACTGCGCGAATTACGGGCCAAAAACGCATTTTGGATTATGTACATTAATGTTATCATTAATTAATGTGAAATCGAAAAAATTTTGAAAAAAAAATGTGCTCATTGGTCGTTGTAAAATCAACCGCGTCATTAAAAGGCGTGAATGACAGTCAGTTCCCACGAAAACGGTCAATTAGAGAGAAACATCATCAGATGGAGCAGCTGTGCGCGTAGTTTCATTACCAATATATAATTGGGCGTCCAAACCTCCTTTCTTTCACTTTTGTGCGACCAAATACCTATGTAACTGTAAATAAAAATTTCAACGTTTATCTCAATTTCTCTCGCGACAAATTCTTCGTCACGTGAGGAACAAAAAAGTTTTAGGAGACGTATAAATTAGACTGCACGACCAAATTTTTCGAAAGTTACGTTATGATTTCATAATTTTTTACGAAGACGTGATTACTCGAATCTCATGAAATTTTTATGCGTTCGGATGATGCAAAGAGCAATCACAGCAAAAAGCAGCATTTTATGTTGTGTCGGAAGCGAGTAATGGCAGTTTCAAAAATGTTCACGGGTGAAAATCGCAGCCATTCATTCAATATTTACTTTAAGCTTTGTTTCTTTTGACATAAAAGCATAAAATCTTCATCACTATGTTGATAAAGTCATTCTCATTCAAACTTCATCAGAATTTAAGTAGAAATCGACCATCGTAAACTACGAATCTTAATTTTATCCATCCGAATCTAACGCTCCGCGTAAAGGAGACCCGGCGCGAGGCTTTCCGTTTCCCCCGTAAGGCAATACTGCCAGGTTTTTTGGAACGAGGAATAGTAGTATACTTTTAAAGAACTTCACTAAATTCCGACATTTTCCGAGATTTCTTTGAATTTTTGCGATAATACGTAATTACCACAATAATTATTATTGCCCTAGATATAAAAGAAATTTAACTTAGTATAGTTAAATGGTAGTATCTCCGAAAACGGACGACGATGGCGAAAATAGCAAACTTCCTCCTTTTGGTACGGACGCCTCGAAATTTAGAGCCCTCATTCTTTCGGGCATCAAACGGTCTCCAAACTCGCGCGCACCGTTTTGCGAAAACGAAGGAATCCTCCGGACTGAATGAAGTGACGCTTAAAACCGATGCAGTAAATGGGGTAACGGATTTCGGCCGTGTCGCGATGTTATTGGATCGGCTATGAGTGAACCCTTGATAATCCTCTCCCCGCTGGATCCCTTCCTCCTCTTCCAACACTACGGAACTTCTACTCATGCCACGCCCAGAGAAAGCGTCACCGATTGTTGGCGTTTCCATGGGAACCAGCGGTGTAAAACGCAAGAAGAGGAAAGGGACGGAGAAGGGTGAGAAAATGGGGTGCGGGAGGGGGCGCAACAAATGCGAAGTGAGCGGCGGTGTGGGGCGGATTTTTACGGGGAAGAAGAGTGAAGGAAAGGAGCCGAAAGGGAGAGTGGGGGCGGGTTATTCCGATACAAGAGTCAAAATAGTGGAATGGCTCCCACTCACTCCCCTCATCCATTACACCTCTTTCCATTTGCTCCGACAACCCTCACTCAAAATCCACTCTTTTTTCGCCGGGGCGGTAGCTTAGCCCCGCTCTGCTTCCTCCGCTGAACGAGGCAATCCAAACGATTGGAGTTTTCCATTTCCTCCGTCGACGAGTTGGGATACGTGGCGGAATTTAACTAAGACATCGGAACGCGCATAATGGTATTGGAGTCGAATGTTTTAGGGAGTCCTTAATGATTCGATTTCTTGAGATGTTGCTCACCACACTTCGATTTGCTGGAGGAGGATCACTGAGGAGGATCGCGGAGCGGCTGTAGTTGAATCAGGAGGGCGCGTGGTCGAAGCGAATTAAGGTGATGAAGTGTTGAGCAGGAGAAAATTGATTGAATTTCGCTTGATCGCAGTTTGCTCGGGAGGATGATAAGCGCTTTCTTTACGAGAAGAAAAATAATCGCGGAATCTTTAACTAGTCTCATTGAATCTATTGCGCCATGAGAAATAGTTAAATACTTAGAGTTAGGACGCTACAAATGAAATCATTATTATGCGTCTTCTAATAAACTGAAGGAGTCTGAAAAAATGTATCAAACTCAACGTGTTCTTTCCGCGATACTTAGAATGCAATCCTGATCAACTGTTCTTGCAAATATTTATAAATTTGCGGACTGTCGGCCTAAACTTGTCATTCATTTAAAATTCAGATCCACTTATTTGGTACTGAGCTCCCAGATAGCCAAGTGGGCAACGCGATCGACTTTGGTATGGGCGGTACCGAGTTCGTTTCCCGGTGAGGCCTACGTGCGAAATGACCTCAGCTGTCGAAACACTTTCAACAATACTGCTACTATTTGGTATTCATAAAATCCTCTAGATATGAAAAATTTAAAAACGAAATCATTGCGTAAAAATACAACTGATAACGGCACGCTATATAAGTGCGTAATTCACCTGTTTAAATAAAAGCTGATTTTTCTTTGATAGTCATGAAGATCGCTATACACATTCTTATCGGTTTAACATAATATTATACAGATAACTTTCTACATATTCATTCCCGATATTTCAATCAAACTCAAGGGGAGCTATGTATAACAAATTATTACATGCTCAGTTAGCTGAGCAGTTCGGGAATCAAAGCATTGTTTCAATTTTCTTTCAAAAAGATTTCCTCCGAGATATATTTGGACCAGTAAACAAGCGCAGAACACACGATTATAAAGCCTGTGAAACGCAATATGTGGTGGCATACCTGTCGAAAAGGTCGAGGGAGTAAAAGACCGATATCGAATAATGAATTCTACAAACATCGCTCCTACTGTGTGTCCCTCCCCAAAATCGACCCGAAATATTTAATTTGGATTATTTTTGCGGGAGGCGAATGTTTCTACCGATTTTCCCCAATGTTATTTTAAAAGGGGAGTGGGGATTGGAATCTAATGAAAACCAGGAGATCAGATTCTATATTGATAAAAATAGAAAACCAACTAAACCTCACAAGTCGAAACGTCGAATTTGAAAATCTTGAATATTGGCCTCACAAGCATCATCCCCAACTTTTTTCTTCGAATATTTAAACCTACTAACGGTTGTTTCTACAACCACATAAGTATATTATCTAAATAAAATAGAATCCCATAATTTCTCTAATTTTTTTTTGCATTATTAATGTTAAGACTACTTCGACAGCTGGTGGGCCCCCACCGGGAATCGAACCCGAGACCAATTTCACCGCAAGCGAGCGCGCTACCCATTTGGCTATCCAGGATCTCTCCGAATCTTATTTGGCAGAATATCAAACTAGACATTCGAGGTTCGTTAACATATCTTTTTGTTAACACTGATTTGATGAGAAACCCGTTTATTTATTCCCCTTTACTGAAACAAACCAGGCTTACTTTTGGTTAGGAATGAATAACACTTTGTGAAAATTCCACAATATTTTTGGAATAAATTTTATTCACACATTGTGGAATTTTGCAAAGTGTTTTTCATTTCTACCTGATGGAATTCCACATTGTGACGGCTTCTACCATTGATTATATTTCACTTTTGGTTACCTATAAGTCGTTAATGAAGCAAAAACAAGCCAAATCGCGTAAGAGAAACACGCATTTGCGGAAAAAATGTCCTCATCCTTAATTTAGCCGGACTTATCTTTAAGATAAGGACTTCTTAAGACCGTTCCAGGAAATATACTTTTACTCCGTCACGACAGTAAAGTCAATACGGTGTTTCAAGTATGGTTTAGTTCGCCCTGAAGCGTACCAGCTATTATAATAAAGAAAACTACCAATTCTGCCAAGGAATATTCCCAAAATGATAATTTATTTACCTCACAAGGACAAGCTAATATATACCTAACACATTGATATATTTCTAACATAGCTTATTTGCAGATTTTACGGTGCCTAAATAAACGTTAATAGCGACATTATCAATCATCTACGTATGATACATAGTAAGAGAAAATCTGGGAGCCCGCCTGTAGTAAAATCAGAATAAAAAACATTGAGATTACTTCTTAGGGGCCTACCCTTAATGCAGGGGCTGCGGGGTGCATCGGTAAGTCCCTGTAACTTCATGTTATTTCCTTCGTCAAGAAGCATCGTTATTCCGAATTATTAATTGCATAAAGGAATATTTTTACTTCATGACAACTTCTACGTTGTTAATTCGCTTGCATAGTGTAAAACAGAGGTAAGAAAATATTTGGGCGAAAGATTTTTAACCCCGTAAAAAAATCATCGCATCCCTCACATCGGACTGAAATAGTCCAGTAGTAGTATTGATTTGATTGGTGCCTCGACATATAAGACATATTTGCACCACTTGAATGGTGCAGTGCGCGACCCCAAAGTGAAAACACTTCTTAACAGACGGTCTTGAGCTAACGGATTCTCTCCACAGTCATATCGGCAAAAAATACGTTTAAGGCCGCTGCGAGCCGGATATGAGCGGCAAATTCCGAAATCTGTATGCCATCCGGCATAGACACGCTCCAAGAGAGAGACAAAAAAAAGGGAAAGAGGAAATCAATGAGCCTCAAGCTGGGAAGAGAGGAATTCTGTTGGTGCAGAGGCCTTCGAAAGAGGGAAAAAAAGGCTGGGGGATTCCGTGGGCGAGAGTTATACGAGGCACTGCGTGTTCCGAAAGACTCGAATCCAGTCAAAATGGCGGTAATATCCGAGGAAATTCCCTCCGGGGAACCCGCGGAGATAGAAACGCAAACTCCCCCATTTCATGGCGACGGGGAGCTCACGCAGTCGTCCGCTTCCTCCGGACGATTTCCCTCAATCTCACTCTCCTTAACGGCGTTCGCTCGCGGCGAAACAGAATGCGTTGGGGAGTTACGAGGGAATGGGATAACGGCGTGGAATGGACGGGTAAGGATGGGGTTGGAATAAAATTGCGGGAATGAGACGGGGAGGGGGATGGGGAGCCATGAGGTGATGAATGTGGTAATAAGGGGAGCGCAAATAACACTGAATGAGGCATTTTGAAGGAGCACCCTTCCCATGTACAAGAAACCGATCTAAGTATGCGGAGATATTAAAACTAAGATCTTAACAGGGTAAACGCGAACATAAGGTGACAGAGCAGAAGCAAGGATTCAATCAGCAACCCAATTCCGCTTGAATTATTTACATTACATTTGATAAGCCCCCTGGCTAGGAATATCCTACATCGGGATATCTGGCTATTGATATGTAATTGATGTTCCTGCTATGTTGGATTCTATGAAATTATGACAACTGCTGATATACGACTAATATAGAATAATGGTATTATCCATTAAGGTATGAAAATTGTTATTAACCGGATCACTGTGTTGTAACTACGTGAACTTATTCATCTCACACCATCCTGGATCCTGGATAAAAGCCAGGGTAAACGACCTCATTCTTCATCTTATCAAGTAAGCCTCATTCCCTCTCTAATGCTTTCAGTAGTTAATGGTGGAGGTCTTGTGATTTAAATCGGCCTTCTGTCCGAATACTTTACAGAGAGACATTAAAGCTATGGTTTCCATATTCTGATGAAAAGAAATCGGGAATTGTGAAATTGAAAATCGGGCAAAACCGGAACGAAACAGGGACGTTGCCTTAAAAAGGTCTGAATTAATTTAATTTGCTTTTGGGACTCTAATTGCTGAGTACTATATCAATAAAATCTTCGTAACTTACGTTGTATTCTTTCCCCGAGTTTCCGCATCAAACCAGGACAACAGAAAACATGACGGGAACCAAGCGTTAAAACTGGGACAGTCACAGTCAAAACTGTATCACGTAACACGTATCATATTCCCTCTCTAACGCTGAGGTATAGCCGATAAAGGAGCATGAAGCAATACAGTAATTGATTGTAAGTTTACAAAAATACTTTGGTAGCGATAATAATAAGGAACTTAAAGTTAAAGGGAAGGGCTCCCATTAAAAGTTAAAGAATGAGCTAGAACGAAGTTTCCTTCGTTCTAGTTTATTCCTTAACAGGTAAAGCGGAGGATACATGCAAGTATAAGAATCTTCTGGAGAGTATAGGCATAAACAAGGTGGATAATGAAAGGGTGTAGCTTAAATAATGTATTGAGTCAAAGACGCAACGTCTACATAAGAGATTTATGGAAACTATACCAAACAATAACAGGTATCTTTAAGCGTTTAAAAGCAATAGGAGACCGTAAGGTGCCGTTTGAATGATCAAAAGTCACATAGTACCTCGAATCTCGGAAGGACTTCCAAGTTACCGCAACACTTGAGGGTGCGAAGATCAAAAGTGATTCCTCTCTCGCAGGAGCATCGTAAACGCAATTCAACTAAGCAGAACTAAGACTCTGGGAAGTAATATCTGACCGAGGGGATTCTAATTTATCGAGACAAGAAAGTGGAGAGATTTCAGTTCGGAAACTCGCTCAACTTGTTGATTGATTTGGATATTATTTTAGGATTCCGAAACCGGGGCGGGCTGTTGATCGCGGTATGGATAAGTTTTCAAAGAACTCCACGAAAGGGAATTACTAGGAATTAGTAGTATCAGCGCATTATACTAAGCAGAGCCTTCGCTTCGTATGTAATCATTCGATCTCCACTGGGAATTCGTTCCTCCGTGAAAGCGATCGACCAACTGCTTTGTTAATACGCGCGATTCGGATTCATTGGTATTTATTTTTACTTCCTGGAGCGTCGAAACGTATTCGTAGCCGTTTCGAATTCCGCAACGAAGTGGATAAATTAAAACTTGGGATGACGCGTAAAGCCACGGTTAATTCAATCGAGGAAATAGATAGTCGTTAAAACAGAATGGCTGAACACGAACATAATGGCCTTACCAATCTATTTTCTAAATCGAAACCGATTGAAAGCGGAAATTATTTCCAGGATTTAGGCGAATTGAACAGACCGTGATCTTTGATGGGATCCTTTACTCTTCTGTTGTTGTTATAGAATGGATACAGGAATTAATTTTACTCATTAAGCTGATCATACAATTCATGGGAAACTCACTTTTTAATTCTCACATTTTATCGCAATTAACGTCCTAAAATTTTTAGTGCTTCTAATTGCTAAGGCCCAAGACAGTCACTTTCAGGCTTATTTTTTAAGTAAAGGACCATCAACCCAATGACCATGTTTTTATCTTAAAGACGAAAAGATTAAGTATGTTAGAGAAAATACAGTTTTTTTAATACGATTAAATTAGATCTGTCTCTCATTTCTTCATAAAATCAGATCATCCATTTCGAACTATTTTTGGAATTTCTGAGTCGAAAGGAAAAATCTCAACGATGACAAAAATAAGATTTTATGATCTATATTTGCCCCAATAAAATTATTTATACGAAGGAATTCCCATTCTTTCCTTTCCTTCAGGCAAGAGCTGGGCTCCTAAAACAACTTGCTCATTCGTTCTGAAATGAATGACAACGTTACTACTCATTGGGATATCATTACATGCAAAAATAAACAGGAGCAATAACCCTAAAATATTTATCATTCCTCATCAATCATTAACATCACATAAATCGATAAAATATCTGAAAGAAATAACTTCTGCCTAAATGTGGTTATTAACGCAGTGTTAATTTCGCTACTAAATTTCTCTTTCCCTTTTTTCAGGTTTCAATTTCTTACGATTTCTTAAAACCCGATGAGGGACGTATATGCTAACGCCTCTTCTGAACGGACGAAGCACACACGTTGATAACCTCTGCTACATTTAAATTCAATAACACCGTTTTTAGATAAAGATATATATATATACAGATGCGTTTTCCCGCATTGTGAGTTTTTCTCCGTAGACCTTCCGGAGTCGTTCCCACTACATTACTATGCGTTTTTTAAAGTTTCTGTAGCCCCATATTAACTAAAAACAATATCGTTGTTCGAATATTTATGCTGCTAAATAAGACTTAATGGGTTGGGTAGAAGAAAGGCACACAGGATCTGATCTTACTTATCTTATCGATGGAGTATAATCATAACGATTACTAGAATAAAATATAAGTTTTGCAGATTACATATGTAAGTGTTCTATCTATCGGTAGATTCATGCGCCTTAATATTCCCTACTAAAGGTCATTTTTTTCGTTTTTCTACCTCACCCTTTATGTCATCTAACAACTTTTGTCTTTGTCTTCCCTCTGCTTTTTCCCTTGAGTTCTACCCCCAAATACATTCTTTGGTTTCGTTGATTAAGTTATTAAATAGTACGACAGTCTATTCCCTACAATTTCGTTTAAAAAGAAGCCATACGATATTACTTTGATCCCTTGAATTTCTAAATAAACATATTTTGCAGTATTATCTGGGGCAGCTGAATGACAGAATGACAAGCTCGGTGGGTTCCAGATTCCGGATAACTACCACTAACCGCTTTATGCTTCTCGCATACAACAATCATACGTTTACCTGATCCTCGTTTTCAGATATTTCCGTTTAAAAGACGAGGACGAGAAAAGAGTCCCATTTCGATGGCGCAAAAAAGCTTAAGGATCCGTGGACTAGAACCCTTCCCGAGTTTACATTCGGGAGAGAGAAAAGTTGGTTGGATGGATATTTTCCGGGGGCTCTATCTGGAAGAGTTGTTTTCTCTCTCGTGGGAGAGCGAGCGAGAGAGGGCGAGATGGAAAACGCGACGGAGATATTCGGAGATTGACACCGGGTGCGAGGGGAGAGAGGGAACTTCGTGGAAGGAAAATGAAGAAGAAACGCAGAAGGGAAAGAAACGGCGAGAAAAAGGGGAGAGTAAAAATTGAAACAATTTCCGCGTCACGTGCTATAAACTCTTGGGACTCCGTTCGAGATGCCGGAGTCTTTTCCACTTCTACGAACCAATATAAGAAAGAGGCCGCAGAAAAAGTTCCACCCACGCCTTCTGAGGCGCATCTTAGCCTCCCTTTCAATCTCTCCGCCCCCACCCACGCCCTCCCTTAAAGAAGATAAGTTTGGTATCCGATGAACTTCCTCCAACCCTCCATTTCCTTAATGGGTAAATTCTGTGGCAATAAAACGAGAGCGAAAAACACTCAAATTTCCTACATTATCGCTCGCTACTTGGGAAAAAAGGGATCTTTCCAAACAAAGCGATCCTTTCGTAGCGGGGGAATATTCGAGCTATTAAGGAGCCGTTTATTGTTGTTTTCGGGACCGTTCCTATTCTTCGACGAGCAGTAACTTTATCGGTAAATATTGAGGGAGGGCGGGAGAAGAAAAGTTTTGCGAATGAATTGATTCCGTGTTCCGGCAGTTTCAGAGGCAACGCGGTGTACACACGCAAAGGGGCTAATTAATTAGGGCGGGATTTTTTTTTTTTGAGCCTAAATCCTCGATTCCAGAGATTTTCAATTGTGAAAAATTACGGTTAATGAAAGGCCGATTTCGCTGGAATTACGGCATCAAGCCTATTGATTATCAATTTCGTTAAAAGGGATTATGAAATAAAAAACAAAGTATTAATGTTCGAAAGCTACAAAAATTCCACGAGCTTATTATTACTAAACTTATTTCCTGCGGCTCTTTAGCCTATTATTATAAATAACGTCTGCTAATAGGCAGCGTGTTAAATACGCATAATTCCTTTAAAAACTAATCCGCGGATTTAACTGAAAATATTAATGATGGTAATATTTGGAACCGATATAACAATTTAATAACTTTTTCGAGGAAAATCTTCATTTTTCCTCTTCTATGAAACCAATAACAAATGATTCCATTCTATATGAAGGGTGACAAACGTTTCTGAATAACTCCCAGGAAATTTAGGGCTACATCGTAATATGTAGTAATGAAAGATAATTGTCACTTACCAATCCATCAAAGAGAATGAGTAGAATAGGGGACAAACGGCATTTCAGACAGATATATTCCACCAGAACACTGTCATCACTCACCTGTAAGAAAAGAAAAATATCACGAATGAAATAAGTCATAAAAACCTATATAGACATCATGAATCTCTTTGTAATTCTAAATAAATATAAAAATATTACTTTGTATAAAAGTTGGGTGAATAAATTTCATTACAAAAAAATGTAGAAAGCTCTTGTCCGTAAACCAGATATGCAGCGACCAGAAAAGGTGTTTTCTTTTAATCGATATCATAAAGTAATTAAAATGCGCATTTCTATTCGTATAGATCTTAGCTTATAGACAGGGAGGAAAAGATCATTTCTATTGACATATGACTAAAGCAGCATACAGGATTTTTACTGTTGTCTAATAATATCAATATATCAACATCTCATTACGCAATACTCATTGCCAAATCATCGATGGAAGGATTGGGTTCATCAGTAGTCTTATGACGTTTGTAAGACATGTAAAATCTTAAAAAACTAAAATACTGATTCAGAGGTGTGGCTTATAGTTAGTGAAAATAATACCATTACTCGTAGAAATTAAATAATTTCTTTTACAAAATTATTAAATTTCTATGAGTAATGGCATTGTTTTAAAATTATTTTAATGGTATTATGGTAAACGAAATTATTAAATTTCTACGAGTTTTCGTTTAATAATTTTAATTAAGCTTCTAGCTTGGCGAATCATGTCTAGATAATCCTCCATGCAGTCGACAGCAGAATTTACTCTGTAATTTTAGCGGCATGAATAACATAAGTGAGCCAAGACTCGATAGATTGGCAAATAACCCCTTTATTGGCCATATATATGGTCAGGAACTCAACACTCAGCCATCATCATGTCACTCATTACATTCCTTCCTGAAAATGATTAGGGCAGACATAATTTCGTGGTCGTAATCCCCCCTTGTTTCTTGGTAACCAGGATTTCGCGTTCTAACTCCACTAGAAGGTTCCTCGGTGACGAGGATACGGAGTTGGCAATAACCCTCGCAAGAACATTACTGCGAGCACTTCCTGGTAACTACCGACTTCGCCTTTCTCTAGCACTTCGCTGCTAGGGCCGTCTGCGCGGATAACAGCGCCTCGCGACGGTATAAAGAGGTACTCCACCCAAAATATTCCTCCCTCAGGACGGTATCGGAACTGAAGGAAACAAAACAAGCGGCGAAGGGCCTTATATTTCCCGCGAGAGCAATAGTTACTTCTTTCGACGGCGACAAAAAGCCCGCCTTGGGTCGCAAAATATTTAAGGGAACGGGAGATAAAAAGGAAGGAAGGGAGAAAAATTTTCAAACGCAAATGCGAAACTTCTATAGGAGCCTCGTCTCAAAGGAGCCCTTATCTTGCTCCTTTCCTCCCGCCCAAAAGCCTCCTTATACTTCGGAATTCTTCTTTCCCCCTTTTCCGCTCTAACGCCATCGCGCCAGTTTGCCAATCCTCCAATTCGTTGCCATAATAGGAACACTGTTAAATGTTTTATCCTTGGCTGAAGTGTAAAGGAATGTTAGTATCGATCTAGTTCTCAAAAGCATTGATTTTTCAGTTATTAATTTCCATAATGATATCTTATTTTTAATGGAAACAGGTGAGTCCAAATGCATCATTTAAGAGAATCAGGGCTAGTAAAAACCGAAACAGAGCACAATCACAAATGAGGGATTTTAAACCGTGAAAAACAAGGAAGCCTCGGGAATCGAACCCGAGACTTCAGCGCAGGTGTGTGAGCGTGCTGATTCCTACAACACCAACACCGATCGATACTTATAGAGATAAAAACGGTGGACGTTGAAAATGTTAACATGGCAGTAATATGAGATGAACCAACTTATCTACTCTGAAACTTTATGTACTTAAGCGAAGGATGGATGAGAAATACTGCGCATAATTTATTTCGTGTTTCTTTTGTTTGTATTTAAAAGCAGCCGCTGGTCCGATCGTGTGTCAAGAGCTCATTAGCTCGTCGGAACCAGCAAAGTCCGCGTCGTTGAAATATTATCTGAATAAATCGTAGTGATCTTTACTGCACCAAAGAAGTTAAGCGTCCATACATTTCTTTTCTATAAAATAAACAGTTTTAGTTACTTAAAATTAAGTAAAAATTATTTATTCTGAATAACATGAAAAGTAGTTCGTGAATACCATTCGAATATTTTATCCAATAATTACTATTTACTGTTTTTTCTAAAGCTTCTCCAGTCAGGGTGAAGAGATTAAATTCATCTGTGCTGAAAGTTAGATTAGTTAATGTGAACTAGGAATTATGAAGTATATGCTACCGTGAGATTCATCTCAAATATGGCTATTAATAAATAATAACCAAAGTAATGAGAATGCGTAATTATTTTTAATGACTAAAGAATCATCGATTATTCTGTATGTGTAACATTCATGCACATTTGAGGAAACTTTCTTTTAATGTTACTTATCAACGAACGTTAACATATTGTAATAATGCCTTGAACTACGTATTCTGATGTCTATTATAATTATGTAGCTAACGATTAGGGTATTGTATGACGCTGTCATCTGATGCAAATTCAAACATCAGCGGGTATAGTAGTTATAATAATTGATCTCAGTTTGTAAATGTAAACAAAGTTTACAACAAATATTATGCTGATTTCTCCAAACGAAGGGATATTTGAAAAAAATGTCCTCGATCGAAAACAGTACCTACTAACAAACTCACGACTAACACCCGGCTTGTTGCCTATTACAATTAAATAAAAATTAACAAAAATATTATGAAGATTTTCATTACCAAATTGACAAATTTTTTCGGATTTATTTTCCTAAAGTCAATCGAGTAAAAACTGCTATAACATGAAAGACGATCGAAAACCCTTCTCTCATTCTCAGAGACAATGAAAGAAAATCCTGCGACAGATCTACAGATTTAGACAATCGGATATTTTTATCTGACTCCTTTTCAGAACGTACTTTCGTGTAAGTGTCATCCTGAGATACTCCTCAGGGCCTCTGTATTAGAGAGACCGGAATTTGCCAATTTAGACATTCGGCTATTTTTACCGGGCATTCAACGTTGGCTACTTCACCTCGATTTCTTTTAGCCCGAACTCCCACGCATTCATCCATTCCTTCCGCCTCTTCCCTGGAGCAACCCATTCCCTTTTCGTGAGAGACCTTCCTTCAGTTCCCGAAATCCCCTCCCCCGGCCTTCCAATCCTAATGCAGGCAGTTTGACGTCCTCATTACCTCCGATCTCCACTTTACCCTCAGCTTCGAACCCATCGCTCGCGACGTTTAATTTATTATTGAACAGGATCTCGTTAGGAAAGGGGGAGAATGCGCCGTTGTTCTGTTTCCCTCCGACGCTTCCTTTCTGCCCAGACTCTCTCTTTCTCTCCCCCAAAACATTCTCTCGCACTATCAAGCGCGTCTTCTGCCTCATACCAAAGCACTTTATTGAGCCATTCCCGCAATCATTACTCTGGCGAACTGTTCTCTTTATAAAGCCGATCCTTACTGCTTAACTAACGGAGGGCAACAAGAGTGTTTCGTACAGGACTTTTTGCCTCTTTTTTTCTCGAATTTCTGCGCAATTAATTCCCTTCAAACAGGTCAAATACATCGATCAATACATTGTGTAGCGTTTTGCAGTTCTTGGAACATCTAAACCGGTCATCCCCAAAGTGGGCGATGCCGCCCCCCTAGGGGCGCTGATCTAATCTATGGAGCGCTAGACGAAAAAGAATTTTATCCCATTGCCTATCATCTTTCTTCCTCAATAGAGTTTTACTGGATCTATGGCATCAATACAACATCAGAAAATTGTCACATAGTAATTTGCTGGATTTTTTCATCTTTGCAGAGTTTAATTTCCTTTTTGTTTCTTCAGCTATGGCCATATAGATATTAACTTTCGCAGATTTTCATATTTGGGGGGCGGTGCAAACGGTCCAAGGAGCGGTAGCATGAAAAAGTATGGGAAACACTGATCTAAATTATAACTTATTTATAAATTCTCTTTTGTAAAAAAAGCACTGTACGTACGACGTATTATCTACAGGAGGTTTCCGACGGAGCTTCTACCGAATAGGGTATATATATCGCAATTTATAATTATATTGTAAACTAAAAAGTGTTTATGCAATCTAAAACTGCTTTAATGTATTTTCAGAATGAATGTATATGAATGGTTCATGAATCCTAGGCATACTAAACCATAGCCTTAATCATTGACTTTGATAATGTGCGGGCTTTGAGAAATTATAGGGTTAAAGAAGTTCTAGAAAACTTTACAACATTATCCGGCTCATTTTTATCATGTTTTTGTATCATTAATTGATCCATTATACTTCACACAATATACAAGCAATTTGATTCCATTATTCTTGAGCGATTAAGTGCAGCCTGGGAAAGGCTTCCAAGGCTTATCACAAGCATTTAATAAGAATTTGTGAACAAAAAACTAATTCACGCCTCATTTAGGTGAAAAATAGCTCAGCTGCAACTACGATATAAGATCCCATTCCAATAATCTTCAGAAAACAGTTCTAATGTTGCTGCGGTTAAATTCATAAAATATTTAGAATTGTTATAGGGTTAATAATACTTTTTTAGCCATCCACCTTTCAATTCCTTCAACTCTCAGTTGACCAAAAACGTATATATTAAGTAGAGGAATTATACTAGTAGAATACCCTATTGAAGTTTTTCATACGTAGTTTAGTTCTGATATAGAGTTCATGCCATGAGAAAACAGCAGATCTTCACAAAATATTATCTCAATCCATTTTGAATTCTATAGAAAACTTAGCTACCAATTGGTAAAAATCCGATTTTAATTCACTCAATCGTGAGAGATCGGACGATGACAGAATAACCACCAATCCCTTCCGCAGTAGACCAAACATTTCATCCTTCTTTTCCATCGAAAGATTCCATTAAGAGAAGAGAAAAAAAAATCCGCGCGCGGACTAAATCAAATGTAGACCACTTAACACGTCCTGCCCCCGCACGGATGCGACACATCGCATAAAAGGAGTCCCGATATCGCCCCCACGGATAAAAGAAAGGAAAGCTTCCGCCCTCTTTAACCCGCTTCGATTCCAGCACCCTAAGTGACCCTCCCACGCCCTCGCATCCAGAGGGCATTCGGTTCTCATCTCCTTCCCTTCGTCCAATCCCATTAAGAGCACCATTGCCGACACTTGGCCGCAGAGGTCGTGTACGTCCTCTCGAGTACAGGAGTGAAAGGGAGGCGGTGGGAGGAGACGTAGGGGAAATGACAGTCCACGAGCGACTCGGTGGGATCGCAACCCCCGATCCGTCCGCCCACTTTGCAACTGCCGGCGCCTCTCCCACACCCCTCCGCCACCACCCACGATTCCTGGTCCCCGGATCGCCCTCCCCCGCGGTAAGTGAACTGGACGACAAACAATCTCGTTGGTCCGAATGGCGCCATGCACTCGGAGAACAGAGCGGTGATTGAAAAGGACGCGTTGTCCCCCACCTCTCCCCCGATCACTTCGGGAATGAGTCGGGTGAAAAAACAACGCCGTATCGATGGATGGGTTTCCTGAGGAGATGAGGAGACTATTTCTCGAGCAAATGAGGTTGCAGTTGTGGCGACAAGGTGAAGAAAGGTGGGTATTAGCTGCGCTTGTGGAGATGGCTTTTGATTTGAAGATTTTATAAACGCGCGAGCTAAAAACTTGCTGTATTTACTGTCTGATGAATGCCTGCATTCTGACTGACTTAGTCCTTTAACGGGTCCGTATAATGCAGTCAACAGAAGTATGAGACTGGGATCGAGATAACTTATTAATAGGTTGAGTTGATAATGGATCAGATACTGGCTCTTATAATAAAGTCTCGCTCTAGCTCGTTCAAATATACAATGAAGAAAGGTTTTAACAATGCATTAAGGATTTAACAATGCATTAAGGATTTAAAATTACCTTTTTAATTTCATTTGAAGTCGCGATACCGGTTTTAACAATCTGATGTAATACTCATAAAGGAATATAGTAAATGGGTTCTCCCTCTCTGTTTAAGAGTGCCAATTTAATAACCAAAAGTAGGCACAGAAAATGACCGGGCATTATAAGTTTTCAAAACAAGGACAAAACGAGGACATGAAAAAATTTTTGCTGCTAAAAGCTAAATTTATTTGTAAAATAGATTATGTTTTCCACGAATTTCCTCGGGAGTGGTTTAAGATATTGCGGCGAGGAAATAAGGCACGTCTCGATAATTTTCAATCCGTTAGAGTGCGGTTGAATTTTGAAAACCGCGCTCGAAAATGAATCATATTTACACACGGAGATGCCGAAAGCCAACACTAGTACTAGTTAATGAACATTCCAAGCCCTTTTATTCTCCGATTTTTAAGCTTATGAAGCCTGAAACCAATTGAAAAACTTCCGGGTTCGGATTTTACCGTGCTTGTACCCTCTCGGCGGCTTTGATTACATATATAATTCTATAAATGAAATATTCAACTTATTTTTAGATGATACAATCTATCTAATGTAATTACTGTTTTTATTGTTGTCCTGATAAAACGTGCTACGCATGGAAACTGAAATGAAAAGATTTTTAATGATGATATGAGTTTTTCTTTAGTAGGACGAAAGTAAAACACCTGGAGGACGTCCGTAAACGCTTTAAAAATAGACATATTATCTGAGATGAGTCTAGTAACCCCATGCTTGTAAAACTCAATTTAGCTCACATACAAACGTCAGCTTAAAGGAAGTTTATTATAAATGAAAAATTTCAAATACAATAAGTTAGTTCTAAAATTGAATGAATTTTCAAGAATCAGAACGAAAACGCGCCTACGCAAAGTATAATTTCTCGCATTAGTCCTGTTAAGAAATTTCAAAGAACTTAATAGACGAAGAAGAAATCAAAGATTTACTTTCCACAAAATTTTGTGGAAGTGTAAAATGTGGAAAGTAAATCTTTGATTTCTTCTTAGTTTTTTAAAATGAAATTCAACCAGATTTCACTTAGAACTTTTAATTTTGTTCAACCTCTCAGCCTGTAAGCAAATTTAAATCGAGTAGGGGTGTTCTACCATAAACATCTGGAATCAACCTTGACTAATTTGTAACCCGCTTCCAAAATGAAAGCTCGAAATGAACGAATTTTTTTTTCGCAGTCACACTTGCATCCGGAGAAAGTGGAAAGTGGCAATGAAATTAGGCTAATTCTTGATAAAGAAGAGAACGATTTTAGAGAAAATTAAATTAAATCACAATCTACGAATACGAATTAAATTTCTCAAAGCACAAGGTTAAGCTAAAGGGTAAATCAAGGAAATTTGAGGCTTTTAATTCCGATAACTTTCAGTGGAAGTAATTTTTCACTCGATTATAAAGCCATGGACCTCAGCAAGAAATGAGTAGGATTTGGTGCAATACAAGGAATCACACATTAATCAAAAGAAGACACCGAGGGAAATTTTGTAAAGGAAAGTTCAGTTACAGATTCATCGCCTCAAACAAATTAGGTTGGAAGTTGCTGTGCCATTTTTCACTGTTTAATCCGGGGAGATGTCAGCATTCTACCTACATTTTACGCATCAATTCAGAAGCACGTGATTATGTCAGTTAAAATTACACGTTTTTCCTCAATCAAGAATCGCATTTCCCTCCATATCCATTCATTCAAAGCGAGAACATTATTTAATTCACTCGTAGGCGGAAATATAACTATCATACTCAAACCGGTAATAAATGCCAATGAAAAGGTAAACGTTTCTGCCGCACAAAAAATTGTCTGATGGATTTAATTATGTTCATGCAGCTTCAAATTGTGTAGCAATTGAATTAAAAGCGATTTCAGGAACTCGTTTCAGGAAAACTGGTAACCCGCAGGACCGTGGGAAAAAATAACAAACGGGCTGTAAGTACGTTAAATCATGTAGGGTCTATATATATAAAATATAGCGAGATATTAATTAATTACATATGAACTCATTCCAATAAAGCAGCTGATACTATAATAAAATTTTAATTTAGAATTCAAAATTAAATAAAAGCGCGATGAGTAGGATGAATTTGTACCTAATTAACTGATAATTTTCCGAGGAATGTATTCACTACAATATAATTCATAAACGTAAAGCAATTTGACGTGATTATGGTACAATCGTACTACCTCATCGACAAACTCATCGATGTTTTTGTTTGTCTTAAGTACTTCCTTAGTTCCGACTCTTTCAAGCGCTGCAACCTTTTCCATCAAAAAATATTCCACGATCCCATTATGAGGCTCAAACATAGTAAGCCTAACCCATACTCAAACATAATAAACCTAAATCAAAGGTCAAGCTCGAAATATTGCAAAACCCGTGCAATGAAAATGCTGACCTTATCCACCAAGGTTTGCGGCGCACGGAAAATTAAACCTCCCTCGTGTGTTCAATCAGTGAACTAATTAAGAGCCTACAAATTGTAATAAACCAATACTTTTTGAACATCCGAGGGAATTGGGTCAATAGCTCGCGATATCTGTAACACTTGAGCGCGCAGTTAGCGATACATAACTCACAGCCCCACTTTATGGGTCCGAGGCTACAACGCGCTTGATTTATGCGGCATTAGTCGTCGTTATCGAACGATATATGGCACGGCTAGACTTCGCATAGCTAACGATCATATTGTTAAGCTCCGTATTACTTTGAGTGTTGCACTGACAACATCCACGCGCGATCGCAAAGGAAAATCCACCGAAAAATCTCCAGTGAAAACAGCGCGCTAAATAAACCTTGCGAGGATAATTACGGCATCCGACCCTCTTAAAAAGCGGGCGATAAATCGCCGATGCGAAGACGGTTCGGGAAGGAGGCAGGGAGCCAGACATCGCTAAAAACACCTGTGCGGCCAACGAGCGTAAAGTGCAAGCGGGGAAAATTAGGGCGACCAGAAGGAAAATTACGATCGTTCGGTTGCAAAGTATCTAAGTTGGACCACGCGGGACGCGTGCAATGAGATTGGGATATGAGCGTGCTCACGGAGCTCTAGTGTGTGCACTTGCGACTCTCGCCTTCTGAGTGCGTAAATATCCGAAGAAGGTGGAATGTTGCCAAGGGTTCGGAATGAAATCTTCGATGCTCTAAGACAGCAATTATCAAGTGGGGATCAGCGTGATGCATAAAGGAGGGGTGCAGATTCTCCGCCACGTTTCTCGGAATGAGGAAGTGGCAGTCATGAGACAGCTTTTGATATATTTTCTCCAAAAGTAGTGTCAATCCTATTTATCTGAATTTTATATACAAGAAGGCAGGAATTCCATCATAGCTAGCAATATCTGAAGGCGATCTTTCAGAGAGAGTACAGGAATTGACCCACCTGCAAAGTAAAGGGATGAATCAAGTAGCAAAATACTAAATCACCAATGATAGTGAAAAAGTTTACACTTCTTTTACTCCGACCAAGAGGCATGGCGATGGGGGTGGTTCAGGGAGTTCAACTTCCTCCCTTTGAGAATAGAGCCAACGATAAACGAAAAACGACTGTAGCAATTATTCCATACAAACACTAACGATAGTGAAGATAGCAGACGTTGAATTTTAGTAACATAATCGTTTACGAAGAACTTTACTTTTCTTTCACTCCGACCCGGAGTCGTAGCTAAAGGGGTGGTTTTGGAGGTTCAACCCCCACTTGAAAAGAGAGAACAATACACGAAAGCATGCGAGAGGACGGCCTATCTCGATTACTCCATACAAACACCGTAGTAGATTAGTAAGGTGTAAATTTTTAAATAAATAAGTATATATTTTTATCAGATTTTGGACGGAAGTATTCATGCCCTTGGATTATAAGCAATGCAGTGTTTACTCCATGGCTTTAAATTCATGGTTACTCCATGGATTTGTCCTTCCCGTGGACAAATCCTGGCTACTCCCCTTCTCCGACCGATTGATACATAGATGAGGAAAATCATATAGCCGTTATTAATACAATAGCCGTATTGAGATACGTATTAATAGTATACATGTCGTATGCGCTACGGCAAAAATTAAGGCTCACTTGTAATCTATAGGATGTACGTTTATTTCAAAATAATGATTTTTTGTTGCTGTTTTGAGAAATAGGTGTCTTCATTATTTTATTTCTAGAAAAATATCCGAAACCTGATAGGTCACACCAACACAAATTTTATTAAGCTTTAAACCATCAGTTGTTCATATATTACTTTTTAAAATAATCGAAAATGTATTTCCTACGTGTATTTTTATGTTTCGACCAATAACATATATATGATTATAATGGAAATATAAATTTGGTTTAGTTAAGTACTACAAAGTATGCGCCATGAACATCTTAAAATATAACCAGAAATAAATATTATAGAAACTGTGGAACGATTGGGGGTTGGGGACACGATGATATCAGGAGTGGACTACAAGACTGGAAATGTTGAGAAACGCCGCCCTATCAAAGTCCACCCTTATGCATCCTCTACGTGGGCGACGGCGTACCAAGCGGTTGCATCTCTGCGACCGATATCCAAAGCATAAATTGAAGCGGTAAGGGAGAGACCGCTCGTTAAGGAGCAGACGCGGTGGAGGCGGGAATTTTTGGCGCGCGCGGCACTCGGAAGAGCGTATTTCATAACGTCACGAGGAGGGGAGGGGGAGAGGGGCTAAGGATGCGGAGAGTGGGTGGGGAAACAGCATTTTTGGCGGACGTGTAATTAGGAGTTGTTTAATGTTTCTCCGCTGAGTCAGTATTCGAGGTATTCAGTTACTTATACGCACGGCTTACACGAATAGGCGCGCTTCGGTGTTAAAGGGCGAGTTTTGATTAGAGCCAAATGCGTTTTAATGAGGCGATGTATTCCTCGGGATGCCTTGATACGCGTCGTTTGAATTAGTATCAGATGGGCTACGTTCTCGAGCGATCCTCTTACGTTTCAATCGCTTCTAGCTGGACTTAACACAACAGCGAGAACAATTAGAGAGAAATGGAGTAAGTCACGGAACAAATGCGAGTCTATATTTCGATAAGAAAACAAAACAATTACAATACATTACAAAGAAACTACAGGTTTCTGGTTGAGGAGAAGTTTTCTAAGCCAAAGATCTAATAAATAAATTTTATAAGCTTATTTATTGTTAATTTATGATATTGCTATAACAATACGTTATTGTTTTGTTTATTTAAGCTTAGTTTGTGTACTGTTTTATAAGTTTACAGTAGGTGTTTAGGGTAGTTATGGAAAAGTGGAGCGGTGGTAGTTAAATCTGGATCGGTCCGAATACAGAAAAATGCGAAAATCATCTCGTGATAGTAGAAAATATTTTGTTTCCATACTTATTTTTCCAAAATAAATCGATTCTTATCTACTTTTGAGGTGATAAAATTTCTAACCGTAAAGGGCGATGAATGAAGTTTCATAACTTTAATGATACGAAATAGCAAAGATATCAACATGTGAAAGGTTTTCAGGGACGAATGGAAGAGCTACGAGTATTTTGGTAGAATTTCGGTTTGTCCTCATTTATGTGTTTCTTTTCCAAAGTACAGGAGAAGTACCCAATTTCCTTTCATAATTATTTACGCTGAAATTCCCTGAAATTAGATTTCTCCGTTCCCTTAATATTTCCCTCTACTTTTTCTATCGATTATTGAAAAAAATAAAATGGGTATACGAACTTGGCCTCCTTGGGCTTAACCAGAAAGGATCAAACTAATATAATCTATGAACTAAACTGACTGACGAGCTCTCCCTCGTTCTTCTCCCTCCCATTGCTTCTGTATTTCTTCTATTTAATTGTTTGCCGTGATTTCACTTCCACCAGACCATATTGTACCCTCCCAACCCTTCTGATCTTAAATATGCGAAGTCCTGCTTTGTAGGTTTTGGTGGACTCCCGGATAGCCAAGTGGACAAAGCGTTCGACTTCGATGAAAGCGTTTCCGGGTTCGATTCCCGGTGGGGGCCTACGTGCAAAATGACCTTAGTTGTCGAAGCAATAATTAACAATACTACTACTACTACTTGATTTTGGTTTGTGTGGTATTTTGCAGTGTTTTTTATATTGAACAGGATCTAGTTTCCTGAGAAAAGTCGTTACTTTTTTATATTTTTCCTACTAATATAATCTAAATGTTATCGAAAGATAATCATTTTATATAATTCAACAAAAACCGATAAAATTATGATTTTTAAATAACATAAAAACAATGAAGCTAAAGGTATTGGCGGGAGTACATAAAACAGCTTTAACCATCATATGTTCCAGGTACGATTACATCTTGCTTTGAAGTCGCAGGGCGATGCGACCTTCTATTCCAGAACGCGAGTCGTCAACAGAAGCTCTAAGTACGAAAGGTTTCCGACCATTCACCAAACTGAGGCTCTTTAATGAATGGTTCCGCGCGTCAACGAAGCACCGAAATGAATTGCCCTCTCCTCAAAGCAGCTGACAACTACCGTTGCACAAGCAGCCTTCCGTAGGCTAAAATTGTCCCATTGGAATACTTACCGAAAGAACGCTGAACCAAACAATTGACACCAACCCTTTGAACAATAAACGTCCCCACTCACTCCTTGAGCTACTCCCGCGATAAAAGTTAAAATAGCAAATATCTATAAACGCAACGCTAAGGAATTAACCACAATTCCTGGTGAATTACAGCGTGGAGAGAAATGCAGGGAGGAGCGAGGGGATTTCATAACGGGTCTGCTAGTGAGTTGAGGTAGGTAATTCATAAGAGGGGGACGAATAGAGAAGAGAAGTGGAATGAGAGGAAAGGGCGGATGATATGTAGTTGAGCAGTCGCAAATCCTCCTCCGCCGGCTCGTGGCAGGGTTTCTGTGTGTATTACGGATGATATAGGACTTGATACGTGTCCCAATTACTCCAATGCATCTTGATGAAAGCTGCGCAATAAATAAGGCAGGGATGGCGAGCCAGAGAGGGTTTTATAAAAGAGGTTTAATAGGTTGTGGAGGAAGGAGAAAGGGGTAACAGGCCTCTGAGGAAAAGAGCTATTTCGCGCAAGATAACCCGAATATCATGATTCTAAGTCACCGGAATGACTCATATGGTCATAAAGATGGCAGTTCTCTTGAAGACATGAAAAGGAATTCAAACTTACCAACGTACCAGGGTAAGAATATAAAATACCCAGTTTAACCTTGTATTTACTCGGAAGTCGGTTTTTAAAAATTAATGTTAATATGAAAGAAATTACCCACATTACCTACGCATGTTATTCGGTGATTAATTCGTGTTCAGACCATTTTTATTCAGTATAATATTGTCCTCGTCAATTTAATAAACCGTACTATAAGGATCCCAAATGTAGTGCATCTATTTAAGAATGTATAAAGTTAACATACGGGATGCTCTTCTTTGGGTAATAATGATGAATATGCAAAACAAAATTAGCTGCGAAGAAACTTAGTGGTGAATGCTCTTGGCCATCTATTGTGCGTTCCACGGTTTTAATTTACTAAAGCGCTTGCGAGTAACAGCGTCGCTAGATCTACGTGTCCCAAGTGCTAAGGGTTAACGTTAAAATTATATCACTAAAATAGTCAATCTCAAAATTAAAAATTTACTTTCAAATGTTGAGCTTTACAATACACTGGGATAAGAATACTACAAGCGTTAATTCGATTCATAAAATCCTCAACTTTTTTCTAAATTTGGCAAAACCGTGCTCGATACTCGAAAATTATGGGCAGGAAAACGGCATTAGAGCCCATTGCTGAATGAAAACGTGTAGTTAATAGTAGGAGTCTGAGCCTTTAATTTATCGATGCATAGCTCTGTTTCTCTGTCATTCCTAGCAACAACAAAATGCAGGTTTTACAGAAGTGGATTAAACACGCAGTTACATGGGGTGTTACGATAATAGCGCAAGATGTGAATTTTAATTTAACCATTAAACGTTCACCATTATATAGTAATGTTTAACAATAAGGACGCGTTTTTGTATCAAGTAGCGCTCCATGCTTACTAACTCCCATCTGTCTTCAATCGACCTGTCACAACTATCGACCTACCGAATCATAACAGCCAATTCAAATCTTGCACTCTTATTGTAACGCCCTAAAGAAAGAGAAAAATATTTCAAGTCAAACTGCATCAACAGAATACAGCATATTTAGATGCTAATACAACTTCTATTTCGTCAAAAAATTCCTCTTGCTTCATCCTTATATAATATACGATGATTGATCTCACAACCGTAACTCACGCACGACCTTTATTTTGATAGTTCCTCAATCACCCATTGAAATTCTCAATGCTTTCCGCACTACCCTACACGTGAACAACTTTTATGGCAACACCTTCATCTACTCCAACCGATTTAAAGAAGATGGAAACTGAAGTTCCTCACTTACGAAACGGGCATGAAACGAACACGTGCGCGAATTGTGGCATCAGAATTCGCTTTGCAAAGAGGACATTTGCGCTCGTGCGCGTATATTTTGAGCTCCCTCCGCCAAAAAACACGGAAACAAAGAATCGTTGCAAAAAAGTATACCATTACGACGGAATTTACAACTGTATCGCAGTTGTTGTTTACAGGCGAACAAGCGGAAGAGAGAACGGCTTTCGGACTTAATGGCGGAATCAAGTCTGAGAAAAACTATAGGCGATAATGAGCGAGGGGGAGGCGAAAGAGGGAGAAGGGGAGAAGCTGGCAAGAGAAAGCAGTGATGGGAATGATGGGGGCATGATGGGAATAGAACGAGGGTCGGCCATCTGGTCCTTGTGCGCCGCAACCCTTTTGACCCCTGGTCAGCATCCCAATTCCGAGCAGCCTATGCCATTCCTGGTCCCTCAGAAGCATCGCCGAGGGGTAATCCTTGCCAAAGAAAGACAGTGTGTCGGTTTGGAGGGGTTAAAGGGGAAGGGGCGGATTATGCTGGCTAATTGGGTGGAGAGCCTAAGAAGTGTGCTGCGTCTGAGGGATTATGTAAAGGGAAACATTAATTGGCAAGGCTCAAAGAGGTGGTGAAGCAATAGGGCCGGAATGCCGAGAAGCAATAATTTACTGATGGTGAAAATAAATCTCGGCGACGAGGACCTTGCGAACAGTTACATTACATCAATCCACTTCTAAATTATATTATCTTTCCCTGAGGAATATATATTTATATATATTATCCCCCCTAGGGAATTTTCCGAGATGCACGACTTTATCGTGCCAAGTCATCTAACCCATTTCCTTGTATATTATCTTTGTTTTCGACCATCCCTGAATACAAATATTGCGTGATTTTAGTGATATAAACGCGAGCGTTTTTCCTTTAATTTACTACATCAGATTCGTTTTTTTGGATGATTTGCGCTGGAGAACCTTTTTCGGAAAAGTAACGGATGATTTCCCATTCTCCGTATCGCTGGACAGATAAATCTCCGATTTATTTGTCCACTATAACCAAAATACCATGGTATTAAATATAATACACCCTATAAATTTTCCGAGAATATTTCTAGTCAATTAATCTCCATTGCCATATTTTTGGCCGTTTTTAAATCGCAATACTCGTGATTAGGCCGACGAAAATTTATGCCGACTTTTTCATTTACTGAGTGGGTAGCCTTTGCCATGCGTGCCAAACATGGCACAACGATGGCCTGTGGTAAGCTAAACAAGTCCATGCCAAATATATTTTCAATTTTTTGGGTAAAAAACTTCCATAATGTTTTCATTCAGTCTGCCTTAGATGGTTTACACTACCACTTAGAAAGCAAATATCGAAATATGAAATGAAGTTCTCAAAAAAATATGGTTGGCATGTTACAAAAAAGTTTATTCACTCCTCCAGTTGACGATTTTGTACGAACATTCCTGAGAAACAATATTATATCTTTTATCTTAAATTTCTATGCGAAGAATCCGACGCACTAGTACATGTTTCAAGTTTCATTACAAGATAGTTCAAACTAAACCGACTTTTTGTAGCATCACATTTAATTCAAATAATACGAAAAGTATCAATTATGAGTTTTAGATCTAAAAGAATTAAAATTGATCATTAATTGATTAACTCCCTTGAGAGTAAGTAACTACTTCTCGAGAAGAATTTTCAATCGTGAAATATTTCTTTTATAAGCAAATGAAAATATTTCATGACTTCAATCTATGATCTCCGAGGCAGAATTAAGGGGTAATTAATTATATGCGAACGTGTCTAGTCATTACACGATATTGCACCTAAACAGAATAAAATGTTATAAATACATTTTATATCCATTCAAACATACTTAAATGATCTTGTACAATTAGATAAAGAAGTCCTGTGACAAAGAGAAACGTAGGATACACTTCTGGTATTAAGAGGTCATCTGAAGCACTTGGCCACTTCGCAGTAACCGGAGAACGTGACCGAGCGAGCCTCTTCTGAAATAAAATAAACTTCATTATGCGGATGCAAAGGGAACTGGTTGTTAAGATGGGCATCCTTGGCAACGCACACGGTTGGTTATATCTGCTCGGGGCAACCAGTAGCCATGAATATAAATGGCGTAGTCATCATTAAGTTTTATAACGCTGATAATTCTCGCAACCTGCAGAAATATTTGTATCTCTGTGACGGTAAATATTGTACGGCAAACTCTCATCCCATGCGAAGATATGAGAATAGAACGTATTAACAGAAGGCGTATATAAAAAGAGATAACTTAGTATTAACAACTCTTATCGCTACCCAACCTTTAAAAATTAAAAACTTTATCAATTGCAGAAAAACCTTCCATTAGTTGAGAAATCTCCATAATAAACAGCAATTAGCATTAATATTCCCTTCATAAAGGAGTAATGTCCACTCTGTTCTGATTCATAAAAAAGAACTGCTCGCAATAAAAGCAGCACACTTTAGTAAGAATTACAAAATTCATTCAACGCTCATTTGAATTTTTCTTTTGGAGTGTAAAACCAAATGTTTTTAGGAACTCAAACTCCGGCTATCGCGGTAAGAAAAAAGAACACGAAAACGTACGTAATAGGACAAATACGAAATGTATTTATTTATTTCCCTAAGCCTCCTGAAACATCCATTAATTGGGCACTTATAGAGGTAGTCCTAAGCAGTAGCAAAGGACGAATACACAGTCATTCCCTACCCAGAAAAATCTGATCAGACAGGACTTAAACCCAGGACCTTAGGTTTGGAGCACTAGCATGCTAACCATTCCGCCAATGAGACCATGGTGTAATAATGTACACAGGAGTACATAAGGTATACCATGACGACGATATTGAATTAAATAAAGATATTTTTCCTCTTTATTCTCTCCAGATTTGGGACTCCGGATAGCCATGAGGATAACGCGTTCGACTTCGGTGAAAGCGGTACCGGTTTCGACTCCAGGTGGAAGCTCACGAGCGAAATCACCTTAGATGTCGAAGGACTTTTAACAATTCTACTACTACCCTTCGGATTCATAATAGATAACCAATTTGTATTTTTAAAGAAGACTCAATATTGAAATACTCAACCAGATAACTACCTGTTCTTTTTACTACTAATAAAGGACGGAAAAACATTTTTTCGGTTTTTTCTTAAGTCTTAGCGCTCGCGTACATGCGCTCGCATCCTCTAAAAGATTCGCAAGTGGAATCCGAGAACCAGAAAAAAGAAAAGAATCGTTGGCCTATATAATAATCAGCAGTTTCACTCGTTTACCGGGGAATCGCGGAATTATATTTCAAGACTCGAAGCGAAGAGTAAGACGACAAAATACGATATTTTCTTCGGGGGAGGCAGTCTGCGCCTCGCGCACGGTAGATCCGAAGCGGTCCCGATATAAACCCCGGCGGAAGGAAATACGCAGAAGATTTACTGTGCATAAGCCCCTCTTTTGTTCAAATGGAAGCAGACGCTCACTTCCGCGAAATTCCGCTCGCCACGGGAATTCTTCTAACCGAATGATACCAAAGTGTAGGTCCAGAACGCATTCACACAGATTCCCCTACGCCACAGTACATACTCGGCTCCCTTTCCTTTCTCCCCCACTCGAAAACCGCACCACAGAGCATACGGCGCGGAAGATTCATTATCCGCGGTGCAGCATCCGACGGCCGCTGCAGATGCAGAAAAAGAGACGATCTCCAACGCTATCCACTAGCCATTTTCATGGCCGCTGCTTCCAACGAAGGGAGAGAGATGATGTGAAATAAGCTAAGGAAATGAGGATGAAAATACTCCGTGGAGTATACGGAATCGGAGAATTAGAGGATTGCGGAAGAAGAGTACGGGTAATGGAGAGGAAACATAACCACGGCCTGAATACAAATGCTATCCTCAAAACCCGGAAGTAACCAATAAAGAACGGCAACAGAATCGCTCACTGTTGATCTTCTTTCAGTGATGTCATAAAAAATGAATAATATATTTTGGTTTCCATGAAGCACGAGGAAAATTTAATATAGCTGCGACTTTGTTGGTATGTAGGATAAGAAAAATTTCTGAATGGAGAAGATAGCTTGATGTATCCACGCGTGCTATTTAGACTACGAGAATGCTGTTTCTAAAAAGTTAACGTGAAGATTATAAAATTCCACTATGGGTATTTCTTAAACTTAATGGTTTTCGGCGAATCCTAACCTTTCACTTCCACCTGACTCTATTCCTACCTCCCACCCCTTCCGGACTGAAATAAGCGAGTTTTGTTCAACTTGCGGGTTCAGGATGACACTTTTGCGTCTAAACTATTCATGCTTTTCTTTGGTTTTGGTTTGAGTGTGGTATGTTGCAGTGATTTTTATATTAAATAGCATCTAGTTTCCGCGGAAAAGTGGTTTGTATGTTTTATTTTTCTTACCGTTGAAAATTATTATTTAATTATTCAGATCACTAAAGAAACTTTCTTGTAACTTCACTCACTAAAGAAAAATGTAAATTGTGCTCTTTAATTAATTGAATCAAAGTCTACCGCTACTGTCTCAGGTGGCAGAAGGATAGTAATACGAACATAGTAATAAGAATAAAGAGTAATATAGTAATTGGAAGGTAGAGCACCCAATCCAAAAAAAATGAAAACCCATAACATTAATCAGATGCATCACGGTTCCAGATCCATTTTACAGATAACGGTCCCGGGTTCGATTCCCGGTAGGCGCCTACGTGCAAAATGTCCTTAGCTGTCGAAGTACTTTTAACAATTAATATACATTTTTAGATATTCTTTCCAGAAAATATACTTACAAAGTTACGGACAGTTTAAACTGTTACACCAACTTTATGAACACCTTGTATTTAAGCTGAAACAGCGAAACGATCAGATTTTAAGAGAGACGACCACCAAGACGAAATTTTCATTAGGCAGCATTTTCGGTAGTTTTGAGTGGCTCAGTAGATCTCTTTCCTCTTAAAAATTGCTGAATTAGAGAGAAGAAGGTAACGGAAAGGAAATATTCCAAATAGAAAACGACAGTGGATCTCTGACCTCCTAAATGCATACTTACGTCAGACAGAGCACTAAAAGCCACTGGGTCAGACCGCAAAAACAGAATTCGCCCACTTTTTACATTATGAAACCCTTAATGAAAAGTACATCGGCAATGTCGCGACGGATCCAGCACGACCCGAAAGCTCTGCAGATACTCCCACATCCGAAATCGTTCGGCAAACACTGCGCAACAATTAAGCAACGTTAAGTCGGCGATTATCCAGGGCGGGGGAACATTCATCTTCATTCAACCCGCTTGTACCCAGTTAATGTTATCGCGGAGAAAGAAGTATTCCGAAGGGAAGGCATTCAGGCGGCCATGATTGATGATAAGAGCAACTTAAAATGTTCCGCGAAAAGCGTTGCTACGAGTCCCGTATTCTGCGGTCTGCGGAAGGAAAAAAAGAAACCCTCATTAAATGCGACTCCGAGGAACGCGGAAGGACCTGGGAGAGAAGAGGATTAACTCCCACATTAAATATATCCGCGAGATTTATATCGGGAGAGGTATTAAATAAGAACTTTTATCGCTCCTTGGAAGATAAGGGGGCGAGCCATTCTCGCGAGGTCTTGCCAAAAGTTCGCGCCGAGGCCGCCCAGAGGGTGCTGGGGTGGAGTCACCGAGATTAATGACCCATAATTGCCGCCGAGAGCAGGATTCGGAGTTTCCTCCGAGAAATCGCTAAACCGAAGTGGTAATAGTCTCCGCTTTGGGAACTCGGAATAAACCGTAAAACTCGGTCGCGTCGCCGTATTAGTCGCCTACTTTCAAAATAGCAATATCCACTCATCACGGGGCAGGCGGAAATCGTGAAGGGACCTCTCAGGAAATCCAGCGACGGGGGCGTTACATGAATCTTCCCACGTGGGATTTAATGGGCCATATTTCTGAGTGGAGATTTAAGCTCGGACATATATTCATTTTGGTACTCTAGCTAACAATATCAGATTGACAATAGTCAGTATATATAAAAAAATTAACCTTAAGACGTAATGTAAAATAAATAAAAAGAAAACGAGAGTTCGAAGTTCGTTCACATTTACAAAGTCACGCTGCAAACCGACAGTGGCGTATGGGGGGTGCATTAAAAAAATTCAAATCTAATTTGTCTGTTAGTTTCTCTAATGATCCGTTGAATAACACTTCTGATTATCCCTTTAATGAAGTAGAATCGTTGAAAATATGCATAAGTTATGAATAAATGGAAAATAACGGGTTTTGCCGAAATCAGAAAAAAAAACAAGAAGGTTCTTTACGAATTAAATTCTTGAAAATCTTTCGACAAGGAATTCCTGATACCCTGATCCACGGAATAATTCACCCTTATTAATATCAGATGACAAGTGGGGAAAGAAACAAAAAAATCGCTAAGAGATTAAGAGAGATCGGACTTCTATTAGTTGTAGATTTGTAATAAACATGGCTAAATTCTTAGAATGCGAATGATACAGCTAATAGATCCTTGGGGTGGTATTTATAAATGTCTCTGTTAAATAGAGTTCCATAGGCGAACCTTTAAGTTATTCTGGATTATTAATTTATTCTTCAGGCAATTTTTATTATCGTTTACGCGTAGAAATCTCAATCTACCTTTTCCAGTTAGTTAGACAGTCGCAACTATATTACAGAAATACATTGACGACGCTATCACTGACATTGGATTAACAAATATGATGTCAGCAGCAAGTGTGGTATACCCATGTTTATAATAAGAAAATTTATTAAAGGGATCAACTGAATTGGAAAGAAAAATTTCAGTACTTTTTGGGATTTATTTTACACGAACAATTTCCTATAAATCGAACCACTCAAATTGCACTCAACTGTTATGATATCTATTAATTCAGCTGAACTAAACATAGATTGGTAGATTTAAAAGAGAAGGAGAGAGGCATTTTAACAAACTCTTCTACAGAGAAAAACTTGGATGACTTCCTTCATTTCGACTTTTATGAAATTTAATATACAATAACTGTAATTTAGATGAGGACGGACGTAAGGTATTAATAAATAATTATAAAAACATATAATTATCCTATTACAGCACTTAAAAGAAAACTATTTAATTGAAGTTATCCTTTCGAATTAACAGAAATCTTAGAAACAATTTAATGCCTTCAAAATAATAATATCAGTTATTCTAATATATCATTAATGTATTATATAATACAGTATAGTCTTTTGGATAAAATCATTTCATTAGCTTCCCGTTCTTTAAAAAGGTCTTCATAGAAACGTAGAACACCCAGCATGCTAATATTAAGCGATTCAGGAACTCATCTTAAATCCGTCCTTCATTCTCAGCTTCATCGCTCACAAGCTAATTTCTTTCACTTTTCCCCTTCTCTCCCCCATCTCTCCTTTCCAAGAATCACCATGCCCGGCTAATACCGTCTTATCATCCTCCGCAGATCCGATATCTCAAATTGAAAGTTTCCCGTTTGATCCCATCGGCGCTACTCTTTCGTTATTTTTGTTCCTCTTTCGCATCCTATTTCCATTTAAATTGGTCGTCCTCCTCCCATTCCCACTGAACTCACCGTTCCCATCTATTCTAATTAGATCAGTGTAAGGATGAGAAGCTTTTACGCCAACCTTTTCATTCCAGCTGAATTCTTAACGATGCTCTAGTGATCGGGAAGCGAGGCTTACAGAACACCCTTATTAAGCAGCGAATATTTGTTGATTTGGGATTCTTTTCGGTGGCCCATCAGGTAGTTAATTTGCCGTATTTGAGGACGTCTCTTGTGTATGCAGCGGTGAAGGACGATTAATAACAGTCATTTTAAATCCACACCTGACAAGAAAAGTTTATAAGTTTGAATATCTTACCGCGTAAAATTGTGTTGTTTTAATTATTATTGAAATATCTATTATGTATGTGATTACATGCATAACCTACCTTGTATTTAGTAGGTATCATTCATAGTTTTTAGTATTTTTATTTTCAACCAAGGAATTATTGTACAGTAAATACTTAATGTTTAATTTTATAATTCTTAGTTATTACTGTAATGAAATAATTATGTGTGTGACTATATGGACATCCAACCATGCATTTGGAGAAAAATTTGTAATTTATGTAAAAGTCTACGCAACAATAGTCATATTGCATAATTTTAATTCGTAAAATTTTTATATAAAAAATTGTAATTTATGTAAAAGTCTACGCAACAATAGTCATATTGCATAATTTTAATTCGTAAAATTTTTATATAAAAAATTGTAATTTATGTAAAAGTCTACGCAACAATAGTCATATTGCATAATTTTAATTCGTAACATTTTTATATAACTTTTTAATGAGTTGATATTAATGCAAACTTTTCATGTTAACTTGTAAATGTGTAACTTTAATAAATACTTTATGTTGCACCTTGTAATGCATAACCTGATATTTGTAATGTATAAGTTACGGCAGGTTTTTGAGTGGGTTTCTATCCAGTCTTTAGGTGAATGCTGGTAAGGCTGGCAATTGAAATCAAAATTAATTATTAAGTTATACTCCTCTACAGCGTTGCCTTCTAGCATGAGCCAAATTGCAACGTACGTACAAATAAATAAATAACACGAGCCTCTTCAATTCTTATTCACACAAATATTTAAATCGCATGTTCCCAAAGGCTATTTCATTGGCACGATGATCATCATGCCGGTGACAACTACAAGGGCTATGATCATAACTTTCTTTTCCTTATGAACAACATAGAATAAATCCAAAAAGAATAATAATACATTAAAAATATAAATAATAATAAATTACAAATACATATCTCATGGAAGAAGAAAAGAAAAGTGTAAATATCTTCTTTCGATGACTTAAATTAAACATTTAGCGTGGAAATTTTAATTGAAAATAAAAGTTAATCGCATGTTTGTTATGTTTCTTGAGTTGATTTTTGCACTGTAAGCCCGACACACAGCTAAGCATTGGCACAATTATATAAAATCATTTATAAAATACCATCACAAAAATATCCTTCTACTATATCTTCTGGATATTTGCACCTAAAAAGCTAAAGGCGTCACTCGAACGCTAGATGTTTATAAAAGCCGAAAGGCGGCTTGCAAAGTAATTATGTAGATGTGGATGTGTTCTAACTCTTTAGTCGAACTTTGAAACTTTTATACTTAAACAAGAATTTCCTACAATTTTCACATGAATCGAAGACTTAATGCCTACTGAGTCAAGGTGAATATCATTAAGACAGTTCGCGTGATTGCGGAGAATTTCAAGAGGCAAAATCCGATTCGTAATCTTTTCCGATGAAATGTACCACATTACGGTTCCGTGAAATGGAAAGTGTTGCGAATTCTAGCAACGTAGGTTAGATAAAAGGAAGCAGAGCCGCTTCTAATTTTAGAGTTCTCTCGCGATAATCTTTTAATTGAGAACCTTAGCACTTTTCCACGATAAGCCGTAATTAAGACATCTTGATTTGAGCATTTAAATAAGTAAATGTCACACTTAATCTTCATTTATCATTTCCGCTAATTACGTTTCATTTCATGTTGTGAAAGAACTTAATTCTCTGAGAAAAGGTATGGCGAAGGAGGAAACGATATTCTCAGAAGTCCGCAGTTATTACAGCGTCTATCCGCAGGAGTTTAACGCAGCATTCTGACATGTTTTCTACCGGAGCAAGTTTTTGGTGCGTAATGTCCATAGCATTCAACTTAATGCATAGCAACATTTTCTTTTCGCAGAATTTGGGTGTATGACTTTCCACACGTGTGGGAATTTCGAGCTAAACAACATCGCAATGACAGAATCAAACTTTTTCTATAACTCTGTCTACACAAATTTAAAGTCAGAAAAATTAACTTGAGAGTAGTTGGGTATTCCGCATAATTCTGAAGTAAAACTAGGACAAAGGTTTAAGTAGCATCATACATACAAAACTTCGCTCACGTAAGTTCAATATTAATTTGTGCATCATGAAGTTAAAACGAAACTCCAAGAAGAATTACAGCCAAATTTTGCCATTAAGTGTCGGAAGTTTTGCTGGTATTTTGGAATCGGGAGGGATTTGTGGCTAACGAAAAGGACGAAGGACGGAAATTGTAAGAAATATAAATTATTTTTCTTACGTAAGATGGGACTGGCTTAGTATGTTCCTCAATATAACAAACTTCCTATTATCATTCCATAGATAATCCGATTCATATTTTCTATAATATTTTCGATGTAACGGGTTATAGCAGAAAGCAATCTTTTTGAAGTCAAAAGCGATAGTAAAGAAATGAGGAATTTGCAAGAAATAGTCCAGAATTCTCCAAGAAAAATGTATAGAGATTCAAATCTTGAAGATTAAATGCCATATCCTCAAGTAGACGAGATCCACTTCTACTCACGACTTGAAATCCAAATGAGAAGGATTAGGATTCCGTAGAAGAAATCCAGCGTCAGTCATCGGCGGTCGGCACGGGTTCTAAAAGCAAAGAGGATTATCTGAAGGGGTGAGCGATCCAGAAAGAAGGGACTTTTATCGAAGCGCGTACCCTGTCAAAGAAGTACGCGCGGCCACGTGTTCGTATATTTCCGCCGCCGGTGCTACCCCCTAGGCGGCGGCGAATGAAAGCGGTCTCCCCCTTAACCCTTCGCAACACTCCATGCGCCATTTTAATTAAAGAACGATTCGAAGCAATCCATCGGCGGCTTTGTTGCTTTATCGGCTGAGTGTTTCGTTTGTTGAGAGGCGAAGGGGAGCTTTCCAAGGGCAATGACTTTTGCTGCAATGCGACGCGAAGATCGGTGCTATTGCGATTGGAAATTGCCAGACCGAGAAGAATCATTTGTTGTAAAAGAAGCCAAAGCTTTCTGTCTGTCGGCCGCTAGTCTAAGTGAGAGATCAGTGAAGAGGTTGTGACCGAAAATGAAAGTAAAACTTGACGGGATGACTTTTCAATGTTAGCTGACATGATCTTATATCCATTACGGGATTCAAACAATACCTCCGCTTTGAGTTTCAGCTGCAGACTACGCTTGAGACCTAAAGCAAACTGATAGTTAAAAGGTTATAAAGGATGATCTGTAGGGAACTCTACTCATAATTATGCTTCGAAATGTTAATAATCGTAATAGGAAGTCAATAAATCACTTTGGGTATATTACGACCAGAACGTCGACCTACTCAACAATTTGCTCGCGACATCTCGATATCAACGAAAATTATTCATAATTGACATTAATTCATATTTTTTAAAACTCCATTAAACTCTGCATCGCACTGACTGTAGAAATTAGCTTTATTTTACGTTTGCGATTAAATTTCCTTAAAGAACGACGCATGAAATTCATTCCAAAATACAGAATCTGATTATGAATTTCCGAGGACAAATCTTATGATGTGTGGTACCACTGTTAAACAAAACAAATTTTCGATTACAATTAAGCATCATGCTTAATTTGAATTTTTTTTTATTTTACCACGATAACCCACAAAAAAAACAAAGTTATTCTGAGCACAGAATAAATTAGTATTAAGACTCATTTATTACCTTTGTCTTTTCGCGGTTTTTTTCGCCCCACTTCTTGTGTGGGTGTTTTCCCGCATCGTGGATTTTTTTCCATAAACCTTGAGTAGAGGAGTTTTCCCCACAACCCAAATCTTTGTGTTTTTACATGTATCTATATTTAGTTGTACGTACTGGTTTTTACTCATCAACTAGACTCTTTATTAGTTTGTACCTACTGTTTGTACCAATTATCTTGCTGTTCGTTTGGATGTGCTGATTTATATTCCTAGATTTAACTTAACTGTAGTTAATTGTTTTTAATTATTAGCGTAATATTATTATCATGTAATATCCCCAGAGATTAGGTGGAAGCCAATTTGGCCTAACTTCGTCGTAAGAACAAAAGAATAATAATATGTGAGTCAATTTTTCGGTAAAATGATTGTATTCGCACTGAATTAGCCTATAAAACGCACAAGTCGAATCAATAATATGAAATAAACAAGTGGTCGGCTTAGAATAACAACGTCGTATTTCAGATAACATAAAGTTTACAGGAAAAGCAATTCTGCCTTATTTTTTCAAACCTGATTTTATCTTTCCTCTATAGAACCCAGGACAACAAAATAACAGGGCAGCTAATTAATAGTTAGGAGAAATTTTACATGTTAATAGAAACGAGTTATTCCACCCACAAATGCAGTAATTTCTGTTTTTATCTTTTTCTGATACGAAACTATCATTCTAAGGCGACGACATATGAGCCAGGAATATCTACGGAAAAGTCATGAAATTTCAGCAAGAAACAAGATACGAATCGGAGAAAACGGCAAAAAGTAAGAAAAACAAAAACTAGAAATACGTCCTGTTTTCAGCTAATATATTCTTGATTGGAAGGAGTCATTCCTCGTTTTTTTGGATTGAAAGATCAGTAAGTTTCACCAAGTAGCGCTTGAATTATTCAATCGAACAAAAAGAGAGTGAGATAGACAAATATTTGCTCTCGTATCACAGCTCGAACAATTAAATAGATTTTAGACCGTGCTTTTAGTTCTGCCGAAGATTCCATCTTCAATTAAGCACTCCGGTATCAAACGGAAATCCTTCATTTCCGAGGATTATCGGAGATGTATATCTGGCTTTGAAGTTTAGAACGTGCAGATAACTCGCGGTCGACATAATTAATGAATAAATGGAAAGGGCTTGCTCCATTATAATTACCCTCGAACATAAAAAGTAACGTCGGCGCCAGATTAAGAGCCAACTACTGTTACACTAATAATAAGCAATCGACGGAGCAAATGCGGTCGCCAAGTTGAAAGCTAATATTTGCTACCTTTCCCGTGCAATGTAATGAAATAAATTTCGTCATTATCCGTCGAGAGAAATTGCTCAAAATTTGTCTCAAAAACAGAGGCGTTTTGTGTTCTAAAAGTTTCCTGCATCCACTCAAACGGAAAACCACCAAAATCATATTATTCTGGGGTAAATTTTTAATTCGTACTCTTGCACCAGTTTCTGACAAGGGTTAAATAGAAGATGGGACTTTCTAGGCCCAATTTCGCTCAATAAAGACGTCTTTAATGTACTGTACGCTGATTTCCGTAGTTGTGATTGTTGATGGTAACGGAAATACTTTTGCGCATGTTAAACGTTACCCATGTGAGCAAACCGCCGGATTACTTTAAATGTAACTCCCTTATCTCTCTGTATCAGCGATGCGAAATGAAGGCCCACATTTTTTTATCGCGAGGCTGGAGTGGGGACTTATTTTATAAATCATCAATCCTTTGTTTCCCGTTTTCGCCCTGCTCCTGTTTAATGCGTCGTTTGTGACATGCCCCATATATCTGCGTGACATTTCGAACCGGAAAATATGTAAAACTGAACGCTTAAACGAATTCTTCAATTACCGATTGATTAAGAGTTGAACGGTGGACTATTTTTGGTGACATTTTTGGGATTTTTATTTCAATTTCAATCCCTCTATGGAATCCTTTTGAACTACGATACGCTCCGCAGGCAAAATGACGATATCCATTTAAATGCGCGTCTATACGGAAAAATTACGCGAAATACAAGAAATGCAGTAAATGCAGACGGGATCTATGAAAACGCATCGATCGGGTAAACACCCCGAAACGATTCATTCCCACGTAAATCTCGGAAGGAATAAAATATTCGCGAAATTATGGAGCTCCCCATTTATAATGGGGAGGAGATGTTGATCATTTTCGATGCGGGAGGAAGGGGGAGTGAAATAATATCGCTTATGGTGAACTCTCAATCGTTTTCGATGGCCATTAGTTGGCAAATTGGTTCCGCGTCCGCGTAAGCGCTGAGAGATGCCGCGTCTAAAAAACATCTTGAATTTTGTAATGGAACCCTCCCACCCCATTTGAAAGCGGAGATCACCGATGGATGTTTCCCTTCCATTAAACGACGGATGCTGAGAGCTTAACTGACGCCATACACAGCTTTTATTTCGGCCCATTTACAATAACATGCGCTGTACTTCACCCACGGACTAAGTGTTTCCATAACCGAATGGCACTGGATATCGTTTCGATACGATGCCGGCGAAGTAGATTTTGATGCGTTGATAGTCATAAGGCAGGTTCAGAAACACCTGAAATCAATAGAGGATGTTCTAAAAGAGATGCGTGAATACCATATAAAGATTATCATTTATGTACGTGGCACGATTCAAATAAGAGAGACAAATATGTGAACAAATGGGGATATGCTATAGCAGAGATGGCCAACCTATGGCGCCAAAGTGGTGCAATAAATAAAAATAAGAGACGAACTGAATCCAGATAATAAATTTACGAAATCGGCCTCGAGTATGTGGTAGTTTTCCAACTCGAAGAAAAACGAAACACAGATTTTTACCTTTACCAAAAAATGTGTATTCTAAGACCATGGTTTCGACTCCTTGGGTCATATCAGATGACTCTGGATATCTGGACCACATTATGACCCAAAGGGTCGAAACCATGGTCGTAGAATGTTTATTCTTTGGTAAAGGTTTGTTATTCATTTTCTTCCAGAGAGTCAATAACAGATAAAATATCTCACATAGCAATTGTTAACACACAAAAAAGGCATTCCTACGTACAGAATACAGCCTACTGCTGAGTTTGAAAGAGCGCATTTACTATGGTTTAGCTCGATTAGCTTGCCCAGCATTATAGTTTATGGCTCATCGTTATGGTTTGTATCGCGTGTTTCAAATGAGATTAATTGACGCATGAAAAGTTGGCCACCCCTGTGAAACCCTGTGAATGATGGAAGAGCTATGGCATTGGGAACAATGAATGAACGACTGCCAGAGGAAATCAGTGTAGTAGATACCTTAAGAAGATTGTTGGAATTAATGTAAATAGAAATGTGAAACAACGAAAGATCAACACAGAAGTCCTCTTTCATAAGAGATTTCAATGGAGTTATAAGTTCTGAAAGAGTAAAGGTACATTCCAAAGAAGGAAACAACATTATCGATCGGTAAAATAGATTGCAAAATAATTGTAGAAAACGACAGGTTAATTTATAATGTACAGGTTTCCTCTAAATCCTAAAACATTGCAAAATAATTGTAGAAAACGACAGGTTAATTTATAACATACAGGTTTTCCTCTAAATCCTAAAAAATTTCTGGAGAAGACAGTGCAGGATGACTCAGGGATACAACTAACGAATCACTTAGCATCTGAGGACTCAATCAAAAAAGCATTTTGAGATCATAAACTACGTTTGTAGGTGTCGACTTTGCTTCGTCTATATCTTTCGGCAGCTAATGGTCGATACATTCAAGGAAACCTATCCGATAATTATTCTAAATGATTCCCCCAACCGCTCTCAGCATTCTGCAAAATCCAGATTAGAAAAAGCAACTTAATTTAAAAGCACTTAAAATACCGAGAAAAAGGTAATACTAAAGATCGACAATATTGACAGACACGGTGAAGACAGAAATATGTATGCCTAAGTTATTTCTGTATTAATCTTTATGGAGTTCCTCACAGTAAAGGCTGAATCAATCCATTATACATGTCAGATATGTCACATATACTATTTGGAGCCTCAAGAGAGGACTTCTTTGAAAACTTGCTCGAGTTAAGTCCAAGTTAGCGCTATTTGTATACTTCCTCGACCTCAACACTATCGAGAAAATACGGAACCGGAGCGAACATAACCAATCCTATCGAAAAGTCTGCCATAAAAGCACGGGGTTCGTTACAACATCCTCATTAACTCTATCGCCCCATCGGTCAGTGTCCGAAGGGACCCGCTTTGCCTCGCTAACCATTAACTTGGCGCTCCGACCATTACGCCTAAATCTGCAATTGATCGCAGCGTACTTGCGACAGCCCCGGAGTACGCCGCACCCCTTTCACGGCTTAGGGAGGGAAAACCAAACGTTTAGTCCGCACACGCCGCAAAGCCTATCTATGCAGAGACCGGGTAGACTGGGACCGTTTCAAAGGTGACGTACTGATTCTCGCCAGGACTCCGACGGAGGCTTAACGAAAGGGTTTTTCGCAGCTGATGGAGTGGGAAAGGGTTGGTTCCCGAAAGGGGGAGATGAGAAAGGGTTAGGGGGAGAGAGCGACGGGCATCGTCATTATTCTCCAACCACACCCCTCCATCCTCCTACACCCAGATCCTGCGACCGGGTCGTCAAGGCTCTACTGCCGCCGACTGAAAATTCGTCCTTAATTACCTCCATCGCGGCGATGAGACTTCCACTTGCAAACTCCTCACTCTCTCATCCATCTAATCGCGAATCGCGGCTTTTGGGAACTTTTGAGAAGGAAGAAGCCATAGCTTTCGCAGTGGAGACCGTGAAAGAGCGAGGATGGCGTACACTGCGTTGTCATAGAGACGGGAGGAGGCGGAAAACGCGATTTTCGACGTGATGGATGCTTTCTGTTTCTCTAATGGGAAACTCATTCGGCCTCAATGGATTCCATAATCTGTCATTCGACGAGCGATCCACTGTGACGGAATTATGCATGCGGTTTTTTTTTAATATTGCTCGTCCTAGCGTCGAACGATTGCGAGCATATTGCCAGAGTCATGTGAATCACGTGACTGCGAGTTTTTCCGCTGTCGCTATTGTATTCCTCGGACATAAATCGATCTAATTAAGTAAATAATTCGGGCCTGCTCGGAATAATTTGGTTCATATTTCCATACGGATACGGATCGCGCAAACAAGAGTTTTCCACTAATGCTATCACACGAGGAGATAAATCAATAAAATGAAATGGCCGTTCCGCGACTAATCACGGGATTCCTCAATCAATTACTTCGTAGAGATTGCGAATTGTAACGAAGCCTAAAGTCGATCACTTCGGGTCGCTCACAATATATAGATAATAGATTTAAAGGATGGATACGCGCTATCATGCGCTACTATAAATACACTATAAAGCTTAAGTGTATCTTTTACTCCTACCGTATGGAATGCTGCTTGTTGGTGCATCAACTGATGTGTGTGTTTATATTTGTGGTGCGTCGACAGCTAAGGTCATTTAGCACCATTTCTAATTTACGTTATTTGATCCAGGTTCGATCTAGAACGAAACCAGGTCGTTCGTTACTAATTAAGTAGGTAATTAAATAAATAAATAAGTAGAGTAAATTAAAACATTGGTTGCACAAGTTGGAGTTAAAGCCTATGCGGAAGCTTAGGGGGTTTAAATCTTTTTGAATAGCCCTGTCTTTCTTAAGAAGCACAGGACTCTCGATATGGAATTATGGTCGTCGCCAAGCTCTGTTGCTAGCCTTCCTCTTATGCCCAAAGAGTTTCGGTAGGTCTGATATCTGCCGCATTCCAGAAGAAGGTGTTCGATGCTGATAGGGCAATCGCACTCGTCGCATTTAGGTGGGAGTTTCTGGTCAATAAAGAGATATTCACTTGTCAATGTGTTACAATGTATGAAAGAGGAAGTGTTTAGATGCAAAAAGGGGGGGAGCAACCAATGACTAGCACGATGGTTGCAGAAAGCGAAATAAAAATCCAAGTATGTACGTTCTCGTTCTCTCATTCTGCTGCTGTTTTTCGGTGCATCGCGTTTCTTTCACAACATTGTTTTTATTGTTTCCACTACCACAGGTACGTACTTGGTTTTTTATTTCGCTTTCTGCAACCATCGTGCTAGTCCTTGGTTGCTTTTATCTTTATATTAATACACTTCTGCGCTCTCCTGCAACCATCGGTCCTTGGTTGCTCTTTTTGCATCTAAACACTTCTTCTTTCATACATTGTAACACATTGACAAGTGAATCAGTTGATGCACCAACAAGCAGCATTCCATACGGTAGGAGTAAAAGATACACTTAATCAAAACTCACCGTAGCCTCACAGCCAGTCCAAACACTATAAGGTCCGGTGCAGCTATACGCATGTAAATAAATGACTTTGCAGGTGGTACTCCCGAAGTTTTTACCGAAGAAGGGAGTAAGGCCAAACTCCTGAAGCAGCGCAGTTGACGGTTCCGGGGTCGAACTGGACAGTATATGAGGTGATTTCGAAAAGCGAATCTTGGCAATCAGAAGTCCTGAGCGCAAGGATCACTTTGAGGCCCCAAAATAAAATTATTCACCTTCAAATATGGCTAAACGTTGTGTTTTGGGCCCCTTTAGCAGCGAGGCCCTTAGTTAGCGCCTGGTAGTTGTAAATCCGCTCCTGCCAAGGTAATGTACTTAAGGGAAAGGATAAGGAGTTGAATTAGCACTTGGAGGCGAACGCCTTAAAACCCACGGATAAACAGATGTGGATAATAAAGAAATGACTGGGACACGAACCCAGGTCAGGTATTCTAACCACAGAATTATTACGCCGAGTCTCTT
The DNA here is from genome assembly GCA_000376725.2 of Ladona fulva. NCBI lineage: Eukaryota > Metazoa > Arthropoda > Insecta > Odonata > Libellulidae > Ladona > Ladona fulva. Next base: position 183,171 of record KZ308163.1, read on the forward strand.
CCATACTGTTTTGGGAATTTACGAGCAATGCAAGAGACGCTCCACTTAGTGGCACTAACCACCGCAATAGGCAGCCGGCTCCCAAAGCGATGTTATGAGGAAATACCCCCAAAGAGTCAAATCAAAAGGTAGATATGGTATTAATTTTGCATATGGAGGTGTGCTCCTTAAAACTCAAGGATAATATGTTTAGGATAATGTATTCAGGAATTCAGCTGCGTTGCTACAACATGACATTCGAAATAATATTTCCCCACTTATATCTATAATTCGTTTCACGGCGCCTTACTAGGCCGCGATTTCCAAGAAGCTCCTGGATCACGAACTTTTCTCGAAAGCGAATACGACATTTTCTCTTCGAGCAATCACATCTCATTTAATGACGGGATTTTACATAATTACCCGATTCGAAAATGAAACATTTACGCAAACATTCAGTATGCTCCTGGGTCAACTCAAGCCGCTAAAATCAGGCAGTCGCGTTATTTACATTGATTATAATCTCAGTTATTCAGCAAAGCCGCGAAAGCAATCTACGAAAACGCGAACGCTGGGACACGCTCACCTTCATGCGCTCCCGCATTTAAAGCGATAAGCGAAGGCACAAGTTAATTAGCTTGTCACATCATCGTCCTTTACCTTCTGCAAGCAATTGAGCTCTCGACTCACACTCATCCGGCGGTAATATTCCCCATTTCCATTACGTAATGCATCAGGACGTCGCGTCATATATATCCACAAACACAGGCGCGCACGCTGAAACGCGGTCGGGAAAACCTTGTCGAAATGTAATTTTTAAAAAACCCTCCGGCAACCGTTAATGTTAACGAAGTTTTAATTTGGATTTCATCTCTTCGAGAGGCTCCCGCAAAGGAGCGATTTTTTCCGAAAGGCCGCTATTTTTTTCGTGGCACTAATTTTTCCTGCGCGTGAGCCGTCGAGCGCAAACAGTTTGATTTCTGACCTCGTCGCGACGCCCAGAAATCCGGATCGGTTTGCAGTTCCCGTTAATCCGTTTTTCATTATCAGTCGTCTCTTGCGTGGCACATCCCGCTCCAATCTAAGCCAAGCGAAGCGACCCGCAAAAGTGAAAAAATTCGGGGAGACTCTAGCGAAATAAATAAATAAAATGGGCTGTTTTGACGTCAACAGCACTACGTACTCAATCTATCATTCCACTTCAAAGAAAATAATATGCTTCAATACGGATCGCCGCTTTCCAACTAACAACTGCCGTAGGGTTTACCGCGCGGAGCAATTCAGTCGCTTCCCACACCTAGGGCCCAAAAGAGACCCACACCTCTATCCTCTCTCCCGCCCTCTCTATACAAATTCGCGGCAATGCCTCATCCCTCCCCCGGACGCGGACTACATCCGTTGAAAAACTGTGCCCAAAAAACCACCGATGTTATCGCATGGAATAGGTTGTTAGCGCGGAAAGAAATGAGTCGAAATGTTTCGCCATTTCCTTTCATTGGGTCGAAAGGTAGCATTTAATCATCCGAAAGCAGTTAATCATCCGAGCAGCCTTTTCTCTATGATTACGGCTTCTGCGGTTGAATGCCATGATGAGGAATTGAATTCTGCAAAAGGTTCACAAAACGGAAAGTCGTATTCTGAAAAATCAAATAAATAATAATTGTAAAATCGTAAAAAAATAATGATAATTAAGACCTCATTTCGCCCAAAATAAAGACGTTATTTATTTATTTATTTTAATATATATTCGTTGCTGACACATCCTTCTCAAGCAATATTACGTATTTGACAATCTCCTCCGAATAAAATCGCATTATTATTATTATTGACCTTTCTTTTCCATAGGAAATGGAAAATATGTAAATTTCAAGAAGTTGACACGAAATAGGAGAAAAATCGGTAAATCATTACAAAGATTCCATCTAATTTATTACTGGCTCGTTATTATGGAGCAGCCTAATTGCATAGTGAATGACCTATTCCGACTGACTTCTGCTAGAAGGCCAAATTATAATTTAACTGAAATTCAGCAGACTGAAAATAAAAAAACCCACACAAGATGCAGAATTTCATGTAAATTAAAATAAACTGATAATACTTGGGTACTGGTATACGATTATGGAATGGGTATACGATTCGAATTTAATAGTAAACTTTATAATATTTTCAGAAGGCCGTAATTTTTTACACCTCTGCCGTGGAAAATAAAACAGAAAACAATGTAAAATCTAATAAAATTTTTCAGTAAAGATAAAAGTAAGATATTAAAAACCTAATTTCCTTACCAGAACAATTTTGTAGAGATCAACTCTTTGTCGAGATATAACTCGACCTCAAGTCTTAGAATAAAGAAATCTTTCCCGAAAGGAGTTGAAGAGCGTTATATATGCCTATAAATGCAGAGCAATTTGGATACAGGAGCCATTTACTATCATTTGAGTCTATTTAGCTCACCGTACAAAATGCATTATACACTTTTTGGGTCCCAAAAGCAAGAGTTTATGAAAGGCTCCTAAAAGCCGTGGTATGCAAGCAAACCAACCGTTAGGAAGCACATACCAAGTTACGGTTCTCAATTACGGTTGCGCTACGCAAAGTTATTACTGCCAATGCGTATTCTAGCAATGAACATTAGATGACACTTTCAGGAGATGAAGGGAACTGAAGTTCTCCACGGAAATTCTTAACGGTTTGTTTGCTCGCAAACGAATACGCTTAATTCTTCCTGGAGCCATTAGTGATTTACAACATGAATAGAGAGAATCGCTACGACAGTACTTTAATAGTGTATAAATAATCCACAATGTCCCAACCACATCAGTAATTTTCGAATTCAAGTCTCTGGAATGACGAAGGAGACATCTCTTCCTCTTCGGCGAATGATTTCTATACCATCGGCGGAACACACCAATAATATAATTTACAGCAATCGTACGCAGTATCTCGAGACTTTCTTTCGAAAGCGAGACGATATCACTGTTAGACTCGACATTCACACATCTTTACTAATATTTTACCACACAACTGACTTTAGGATTGAATATCGAGGTGAAATAAACAGAAACTTTCGTCGTCGAATCTTTTTTAATAACTTCCACATCCCTTTCGAATTCATTCCGGCGAAAAACTGCGACATCTTCTTAATTGAAAATCTGAAGTTTCCTCGACGTAATGTAATCCCGACAGTGGCTTTCCGCTCTCGTCTTCATCACTCCCGCAACCATCACGTCCTCCATCCACGAGAGTTCCATACGTTCGCGTATCAAGTCCTCCAGGGCGATATTTTTACACATCTCCTTCAAGTTAAAACGTTATAAATAATGAAAAAGGACTCGAAAACCCCTCACCCCGATCGCCCCGCCACGTTCCTCCCTTTTTCCGTCGACTCATTTCTGCTGGTGCGATGCTAATTGGTAGCTCCCGGGAAATTGCATTGGATAGGCGGACGCGAACGAGGCGGGTTTGGATAGAGGGAAGGTTGGGGGAAGGTTGGGGGAAAGTTGGGGGAAGGTTGGGGGAAGGGTATCAAAGGACGGTGGGGGCTGAGGGGTGGGAAAACGAGTAGATTTGAAAATCAACGAGTCTCGCGCTGAGGTGACGAGGAGGAATTAAACGTATAAGAGAAGCGGCTATGTAGAGTGGGTTTGTGTGCGCGAGAATGTTTTTCTCCTTTTTTCTCATCCGCCCCCTCCCGCCGTGTACAGTGGGGAAGAGGCAGGCGTTCCCTTTTACATTTTTCCGTCCTCTTACTATTTTTTTGGAGAGAAAATTTCGGGACGTTGATGGAGAGGGAGAGAAAAGTCGGGAATTGCGTCGGTAACGAGCAAACAAATGAAGGCTGAAACCCGCGCGGCTCCCTCACCCCGCTACCGTGGTGATGAGAAGGGAGGTTTTCGGAAAGGGGGCGCCGGTGCAGCGAGGGGGCGCGATGCTTACCGTGATGCGGTGCGCCCTAAGAGATGCAAGCAAGCCTCTTTCGGTGCGGATCGAAACCTCACAGCGAGGAAAAGTTTTTTGAAAAGGCTGCACTCGCCGGGCGCGCGGATTGCTCCTCCGTGATAGAAATTCCGATGCTTGAAAAGTTGGAGCGATGTCGACAAAGATGAAGATGTGGGACGATTTGTGCGCGGTCGCGGGTAGGAAAATAGATGAGGATGCGGCGAAATCGACGATCCACTCCGGGAAGCAAAACTTCCCGCGTGAGATCGTTCCCATTCGCTTTTTAATATATTCCGCTCGACGACTTTCGCGCCTCATTCTCGAATGATAACGAGCTCGATCCCGCAGAGATGGGGAAATTCCAAATAGTCAATTACCAACCTGGGGAAACAAGGGGAAAGATGAATTAATTTTTCAGTGAAGCAACGCGCCGAGGATGTGGAAATTTTTTTCTTAAAAAGATGTAAATAAGAGAGTAGGATTTTTCTATCAAATCGTCCGATCGTGTTGAAGTTGTAAGAAGAGAGGTAATCATGTTCGCAATAAGTTCACAGTGCTCACCGAAACAGTGTTTTCTTCTTTACGATTCTACACATAATAAAGATGAAGCGTAGTCTTAGTTCATACCAATGCAAACTATTATACAATAGAACTTCAGTCAGCAAGTAAATAACCCACATTATTAGGCTGCTGACTGAAGTCTTAGCTACAAGAGGCTAAATTAATCGATGTAGATGAACAAAAAGTTATCCATCAAAATCTCCACAACTGAGCGTGGGTTTTTACTCTACCACCCTCAGTTGCGGAGATTTTTCCGACAAAAAATCTTTCTTTTGTATTTTGTGTATTTTAAATATAATGGTAAATACCAATCTATGTACAATAAGAGACCCGGTTTAAATGGGAGAGTGGCCCACTGTCCTACCCACAAATGCCTAATTTAACCATTAATTGGTCCATTAACCGAATATAAACTTGAAAATGATAGCCAATGGGAGAATTCAGTGATGATATTAATGATGACCTCAAAGTTTTTATTCAAGAAATCGTTGTAATCTTAATCTAGCTAAGAAAGAAAGTCTCTGGACTGAACTTTATCAAATTAATTCATATTGTTGATATGGGAAACTTGTTATTTCAACAACTAGCGAAGAAATTATTTATTTACGAATGAACGCTTTACGACAATTACGGATTTCCGGAAGAGAAGAAACAGCCGGAAAACGAGTTCATACACCAAACCGAAATTACTCGGGACTCGAAAAATTAAACAATTTTCAACGCTTCCATTCACCTTCATCGCGCCTCAAATAAATTTAACGAGATCATGACAATTTTGGGGAAGATTCCGACCTGATACTCATCTCTCATCCACTTGCGAATGAAAAAATGGAATGGCTGCCGCTTGGGGGATGCAATTTAGCATTCGGAGTGCCTGAAAAAAATGCGTAACTCCTCAAAGTGCATTTCCTCCATCGTTGACCCGTGACTGCAGCGTCCCCGAGCGGATCTCCTCGAAAACACTTCGCTTCCCGCCGAAAACATCGCTTTTGTCACTCTCTTCGCAGGTGTTACAGTCTCTCACAGCGAGAAAAAATCTCTGCCGCGGGAGTCTCGATCTGCTAGCAAATGCGCCTCTCGGAGATGCATGGAAACGCGAGACTTGATTAATGAGCGTGAAACGCTCGAGATGCATGCTGGGAATATCGCGGATTTTCGAAAAATTTCGATTCGTTAGTTCTTTGTGTTTTTCACCTACTACACCTCTCACGTCGGATCCTTTCCACCCCCGAAGGAAAACGCGAGGAAAAGTGTAAGTGAAAAAAAACAAAGGGGAGCGTTTTTTTACGGGGGCGGAAGCTGGAGGGTGCGGCCCCCGTGACGCCCTCTCGTGCCTCGGGTTGACACCCGATTTGAATAACGCCGTGAATGAGCGAGTGACGACGCAAAAGAAATGGTAATTAGTAACGGCGGCGGCAACGCGAGGCGTATTCCTCTCAATCACACCTCACGTTCTTCTTTTTTTTCGCGCGAAGTTTCCCGTTCCCTTTTGCATCTCCTAACATTCCTCCCTTTCTACACATCACGAGAGGAATTTTCGAGGAGAGTTGATAAGACTCCGAAAAAAGTAGTAAAGCGAGCGTGCGCGCGTCTCGAGGACGTCGAGAGAGTGAAACTCGTGAAGGAACATGGTTAAAACATTCGCGAATCGATTAATGTAGAAAATGCACGCTCGAGAAGTGGCGCTTGAGTCGCGTCACTGAGCGTCGTTTGAAAAGCCCGCGCCATCTCCAAAAGATGACTTTCATAAACCGCACGCCACTCGGCACCCACAATATTTCCACAGTGCTCCTCCCTAATCTGCAGCGATTTGCTATGCCGTCATCCCCAGACTCGTATCGCTGCATCGACACATCTGGTGCCCGCGGAATAGTCAAAGCTCTACCCTGAAATGGTCCATTTTCGAATATTCAGGAAATGTCCAAACAAATACATCATTGGTTATCTTTCGGATTCATTCTTTTAAATTTGGGAATTTTACACTCGCTCTAGTCCTCGGAATTTCATGCTATGTAAATATTCGTCCCTCAACCTCAAATATAGATCGTCTTTTAAATAAGTAACAGAGATAAAGCATATCTTTACCCAGACGTATTTTTTATCTTATCTTCTCACATTTAATGAGACTTTCTGCATTTAACCCTTAGAATATTCAAGAAACATTAAAACTGGAATATTGGCAAGCGTTGAGATTCCTTCCAATTGGAAGAAGACCGATCCGTATATACTGAATAAGATGCAATGCCATATTATTACTGTAGGCACATCGAATCATCATCGTTCGTAAATTTGCACTAACGAGCTTTTTATCTCTCCCTTGTTGATAAGCAGCGCATACCGCCGTGGATATAACACAAAATGCATACATGTGCATTACTACGTGGGTAATGATTTGGAAACGCGTCATTTACTGATTCTGTACATAGATTCTAACAATAAATAAATTTAACCGAACGAGATTTTCAATTGTATCCCAACTAAACTAAGGGATGTGCAAGTGTTTGATTTAAACCTATCTCAGAATACAATATTAGACTCGAAATGTACAGGTAATATTTAAAGCAAAGTGTCAATTTACGAGGAAAACCTTGTCGAACTAACAAACGATCTCCGCACAATAACAAGGCCTCCGTAGAACCTTCCTTGCTTGTAGTAGCATGCGCCCCATCTTCATGCAGTGTACTACAAAAACTCCTTATTTTACACAAAATATATGTACATCTTTCTGAGCTTCTGGTTAGCTTGGTTGATAGCACTTCCCTCACATTCACCACCTAAGGGAGCTCGAACTACCTGCGATGGGCGCCACGAAGGCTATCCGTCTTTAAATGCATTGGCAAAACCCAAACTCCTCTTCAAATCACCTATTAGCGTCTCCCTTGTCATCCACAGACCCCATAAGTTATCAAGATGGAAAAGGTTAAGAATACGATGAATATATTCAGATTACAACTACATTGCTCTATGTTCTATCTAGTCCTCTGGTACCATAAGGCTCAACATCCTTACTTCACCTCTTCCATCCAAAAGAATTAGAAGTGCGATTCTGTAAGTGATGTAAAACAAATGTCACTGTACCATTAAATAATTCGATACTGTTCCACAGCACCACGCTCACTGCAACTGCACCATTCTGCATCCCCAAAATACTCGACCGCACCAATCTGCGCTCCCTCTGCCGCAACCATTCGGAATTGCTCACTATTTTGCCCCGCAACACACTACCGCGCCATTCTGCATCCCGCACTCTGCAGGAAAAACCCTCACGCCGCATCTTCCATTCTTCTTTCCCCCATCTTCGCTAGCATTACTTCAACCACCCACGAAATGTGATTGCAGCAAAGCAGTCGACTTCTTTTTAATTCGTCGCGAGAGATCGCGATGGAAATAGCATGGAACCCACGCTAATGCGAATAAAAAAAGCTCCGAATCCTACGGGTAATAAAACCAAGGGAAGCGTTCCTTAGTGGCTGATTATACTGCGGATGTCTTACTAACGTTCGGGTCGCTTGCGAGGAAATTGACTCGAATGAATCATTTTGCAGATTTCGAGCCAATTAGAATTTTACGCTCGCGACTATTAATTACGTTCGGAACTCCGTCACCTTAATCACTCGGGAATTTAGGGAATGAATGAGAGGATTCTATTCATAGAATTTCTTTTCGAGTTGAAGCTGATGATGACTTATACAAAGAGCTTCGCATCGCAAATTCGATAAAATAAGTACTCATTTGTCACGCTGTATGTTTACAGTGTAAATTAACAATTAACTTACGAAAGTAGATACTTAACAGAATTAACCATCGACAGACAGAGCCATCCCTTATGTTGGCACCAGCGATTCAACAGAGAGCCTTTGATGTCTTCATGGATGAAAACTCAATGATGAAACTAATTGTTACAGCTGTTTACCGAAATTCGGCCATTTAATTGTGAACATTTTCACTTTAATACTGAGAAAAACATGCACCTTGATTAATAAAGAGCTTTACCACTCACAGAAGGTTGTTCTGTACTATCATTGTACTTAGGGGCTCATAGGATTCAATAATGTCTTTTATGGTCCTATACATCAAGCAGAATGTTACGTACATGAAGTTCAATCAATTTGCGGTGCTTTAATAAAACTGAAACTCACTGTAATAGTTTATATGATCCATAAATCAATAGCACAGTACAAGCTCTTGGAATATTAATCTCCAAATTAATGGTATTATCTTTGTAGAAAATTCGCAAAGGGTTTACTTTATTGCAGCAAGCAATTTTACGAAAACCTGGTATCTAGATAAGAAACTTAAACTTAAAAGGAAAGTGTGATAGGTGATTTTGTACGAATAAGTGCACAAATAGAAAAAATAGCAAAGAAAAAACGGACGTGAGAAAGGACTGTTTTACCCCACAAAGTCTCCCAAACGACATGTCTGCGTGTTATGGAGAGATAGCTCAAAGGCTATAGCAGTCGCCCAGAAGCGGTAACCTGACCCTGTCAGACTTTATTCATGATGGTTTTTGCTTGGGATCGAAGAGGGGAAGAGAATGGCAAAAGATGTTAGACGATTTAGAGGGTGGGGTAAGTTAACAAAAAACGAAAGAATGGCATTGAATAGGAAATAATAAGAAACATGAACCTACCGAAAGCTAGAACACTTGTGTATTTTTTTAATAATTTTCACGATAAGACAGCAAAATAGTCGAACCAATCAATCCATCAAGACCAAAGAACACCAGTTATGGGATCTAATGTGTAATGCTTACTTCAAAGAGCTCGCAATAGGTAGAAGCGGTATAAGATATACCACGAAACGTTTAAAACGACGATTCGTGTAATCAGAATAGAATTTAGACTTTCGAGGTAGTAGAGGTCTAAAACATTAAGCCCGGAGAACGGCTTTGAGATGAAGGCAAAGCCCCAAGCCAAGTTGACGTGTCGGTGTAACGGTCCAAATCTGATTAGGGTGTTTATAAAAAATGTGGAGTTTCGAGGAGAGAAGAAGAAAAGGGTTCATAGGAAGAGAGGAAGTTGGAAAAGAGAGAGGCGAGGAGAGATGAGTCCGCTACAGCCGACGCTTTCCTCAATGGCAGCATTGTTTGAAGGCATCGCCGACTCGGGTTATTTACACGAGGCGGTCTATCCATGACGTCAGTTTCATCAATTACTTCTTGAGCGGATGATCTCGCTTGAGAATAGAGGGGAAGGGAAGTGAGGACGAAAGTGGAGAGAAAGGAGGAAAAAGTCAAAAGGAAAATAGCGAATGAGAAAGAAAAAGGGGGATTTTGTAATCGAAGACTAGTAGCTACATCTCTAACAAATTTAGGGCTCGCTTTGAATTCATCTCCTCGGAACAGTTTATCACTAAAATTGTGACATTTCTTCTTGAGGAGTGGTACTTAAGGGAGAGAAAGGCCGAAAAGTGGCTGGTTCAATGCAGTGATTGCCACAATGCAGAATATATACGCAGGATGTTTAAGGAATAAAAAGAGGAAGCATGGTTATGTATGAGGTGAAAGCTGCATGCATGTATAGGAAAGTATGGGAAGTACCGAGAATCAACGGAAACATTAGTTTAGCTACCCTCAAGGAAACAGTAAGATTGATATGTATTTATGCGTGAAGTTTTTCGGGAGAATATAATCCCGTGCCTAGCGCTTTCACTGCGTTGGCGTTTATGACTTCATAATGATAAAAAGATGACATATACGAAAGTTACTGTTAGATAGAAGGAACGAAGTGAAAGAGAAAACAGAGAAAACACGTTAACCAGTTAAATTGCTAAGCACTTCAATGATATTAATATCTCATGAAGATAGTATGTGTTATAACAGGGTTTTCCAAAGTGTGTTCCGCGGAACACTGGTGTTCCACGAAGAGTTTTTAAGTGTTCCGCGGAAAGTTTGGGAAACTCTGCGTTATAATATTCTTCAAGACATACGCATTGGATATACATTCAAGAATCATTCGTTTCCTGTATTTTTTGTTGCGTTTTTGAGAATTCTTTTGAGAATTTGATTCATATTTGAGGGAATATATCATGTATGCCACGCTCCATGGTTAGATACTACATACCATACCAAAGTATATATGTGGTATATTTATTTATTATTATTATTACTGTGTATTTATTTATTATTTTTGACTATGTGTTATTATTTTATTATTAGTTAATAATTAATCTTTTAGCCATTAACAAAAAGGCGTTTGCAGTTTTCCACGCTCCTTGTAATTATTAACCAACAATGGATAATAATTCTTAAGCATTATCTTGTTTTTGTATCAAAAGCTGTTCACGTTATTCCCTAAGTTAAATGAAGAGAATGAGAATAGTTGTACTTTTTCCACAATATATTTATTAATAAAAAACAAACAATAAAAAGTTCGGTTTCGGCGAATGATTGCCATCATCAAGATCGCCATCATCACACTTGATGATGGCGATCATTCGCCGAAACTAGTCGTGAGTTTTTATTGTTAGTTTTTTAATAATAAATATATTGTGGAAAAAGTACAACTATTCTCATTCTCTTCATGATGTATTCCCACAAAACATCGCCAGCAGCTGTGAATTTTATTTTATACTTAAGCTACATCTTTTAAGATTATAGAGGATATTTGTAATACTCGCCTTATGGGATACGTAAACTATGACGACTGGTCATGGTGATTGAACATTAGAAATTCAGAAACATCAGTGCGATATTTACTTATCTATACTCATTTATCACTTGACCCCCGAACTAGCACACTATCGCCAGAAAATGGGAAGCCTGAAGAGAAGAGCAAATCCGTGTCTTCCGACAATCCGATCCGATCTGAACTTCAAAACCAACTAAATTTGCCCCGGAATTACTAGAACGGCAACACGCCAAATATCCATCACTCAAGCCACCTCATAACCGCAGTAATGAAGGCATCCACCAAAAGGAGCGATCCGCGAGCGATAATCCCTCAAAAAGTTGCGAACAATTACAGCGATATTTCAGCCCCCTAACGACATTGTTGCTTTGTCTCGGATTCCCAGCAGAGAGTCGTAGCATACGAGGAGGCAAGACCAAAAGAGGAAATGAGATTAGAGATATAAAACAGGAAAGGAAAAAGTGTAGCGCCTCGGGGCGTGGAGGGGGTAGGGCTCAAAGCGCTTTATAGCGAATTAAAAGCCTATAATTGAAGGAAAATGGGGGAGCGGCAATGAGGGGGAAGGGGGTGGCTTCTCTCGCGTCAGCATGCCCGAAAAAGGAAGCGAGAGTCGCGTTGTGAGAGCCATTTCCGTGCCTCAAAAGGAAGCGATCGTCGGGAGCAGAAGCCGCAGTCAAACGAGCGATGGAGATAGGGCAGAGAAAGAGCCCTTGATGGGCGTGATGATTAAGATCGGGAATGAGATTAAATTTCTCCACGAGCCCCACCCCTTTCTCTTCATCCAGCTCATCTTTTTCTCCATCTAACCATCCCATCCCACACACCTCCCTCCCTTCTCGGCCGAAAATCTCTCACACTTCGATTTCTCCGGGTGGACGGTTGCCGTAACGCGTTACTTAGTACTCAGCAGCGGTTAACAACTGGTGTGTGTGGTACCATGGTGTGCCACATCAAATTCGAGAGTATTTTGTGCTTTTAATTTGATTCGTACACGAGACAGAGATAGGTTTGAGATGCATTGAGGTAGTTACCGGGAGCGGTTACGGAGAGATTAGCGTGCCACGACTCTAAATCCAAGGTCCTGGGTTCGATTCCCGGCTGATCTGATTTTTCTGGCTAGGGAATGGTTTTGTTTGCTCGTCCGTTGTAACTGTTTACGTTCACTTTGGCTGACCAATAAGTGGGTGCATGTGGAACATACGGAAATAAATAAAATAAGAACTGTCCTTATTACACGAGGTACCACGCCACTCGCCATTGGCGGCTTGCAGGGTTTAAATATAAACGTAAAAGGGTTTACCAAACCGGGGTCTCCCAGTTGCCGGTTGGTTGCTCTGTCTATTTCTATCATTAGCTATCCCACCGGAACCAGCCCTGGTCCCGTCAGACTTTCTTCGTGTCGGTTCCTCCTTGGATTGTCCTAATTATTTCAACGTTTGACGGAATTTCGTTTCGTAAACGCTAAATTTTTCAAGAGTTCTATATTTTAACAGTTATGATAAGGATGCAAACAGCCCTGGTAGTGGAAGCAGTCGATAAATCTTAATTATTTGCCCTGGGACTTGAGCAACCAAAAGAAATAGCTCGGTGCGCCACTAAGTTCGAGTTGATTCAAAAGTGTTCCAAGAAGGAAACGAGGCTCTGGTTTACAGTGTAACCGCTGTGGGAAGATTATTTCGAATAGTTCACGCTAACGTGCGTATTTCAGTCAGCTTGAACTTTTCGATAATGACAGAAAGTGACTAATTAATAAAAGCTGATCGTTTGATCCCCACAATCGCAGTGAAAACCAAGGCTGAAAATCAGTAAATGAGCAGGAACAAGAAACCCAAAAAAAGTAGTTATGAGTGTTATGAGTAGTAGCGTAGAAATATTTACATTCCATGAAAAATTAGTCCAAGAATTTCTAAATATTTTACTGATGATTCATTACGCCATTTGCCACCTGATGTAACTGGTAACACAAGCATTCCTACCAAAAAAATCGGCATTTATTTCGTAAAACATTACATTATTTACTAAATTTTGTAACTTCAATGCGAACAAATTGTAGGGCCATCGTCGTACCTCTCTCCGTACAGTCCCACCCTTCGTCCCGTTTTCCTTTCATTCTCTTTTTAATCTCGGCCCGCTCTATCAACCTCTTCCCACCATCCCATCCCTTGCTTTTCAACTCCACTTTCATCATCCCCTCCTCTCCCCATCCCTCTTTGCTTTCATAATCCTCTCCTCCCATCCGCACTGCTCTCCATCCGTCTCTTTCTGTGGAGAGAATTTTGTGAAGGAAAGCTTTATAGATTATTCTGCAGGAAGGCGGGACGTTTGCTCCCCAAACAAGCTGCTGACATATTTTCATTAAAAGAAGAAATTACATTTTTCCGACATTTTAATCGTCCGCAGGACAGCAGGCGCATGGTAACCGCAGATATTTGGGCTATCTTTAGCACATGTGCAGCACATCCGATGCGAGCTTCTCTTAAAAAAGTATTCTTAGAGTTTTCTTTGTTATAGAGGTGGTATTATGAACTTATTATCCATTTATCTCTATTCTCTATAACATTATGAAACTTCTTCAATTTTGACGAACGAAAGTTTTACCTAGGAACTTAGTTTGCGGAAGCGATCAGTACTAAATGAAAATAGAAACCGCTGTTGAAACAAACGGGATACGATTGCGTACTAGGACGTATCGGGATACGATTGCGAACTAGGTTTAACTGCGAGTCAACTTCGTTAGTAAGAATACCCACACGGAAAATGCATGATCCAGGCTTGTGTCTCGGTGACGTAAGACCATTTCAGCACCGTTAAAACTTTTATTTATTAGATATTGTGTGGCTTGCTAGAGGGGTTTGAAGAACGATTTAAAAGTTTGAAAACGACATCTGAAAGTGAAACGAGAATAAAAATTAGGAGCAGCATGTAAGGTGCTTAGCTATATGTTTGGGTTGTAAGAAAGGATATCAAAGTTCCCCATCCATTTTCTCTTTCCCATCCCTTTTCTTTTCCCTTCCCACCCTCTGCATTCTATAGAATCATAATGATTGTTACCAAGTACTTGAGTACTTATTTTTTCGAAACGATCTTTAAATTTCATCCGCATTGAGAACTCCTGGGCAATAAGATCACTAGATAAGAATTTATTTGCCGTAAGCACGAATGTAAAATAAAAAGTAGATTTCGATTGGGTAAAGATTGCGCGAAAATGATTCCATACCAAGATTTAATTTAATCGTGTAACATCATCATCGCAATCAAACATTACGGTCTGAGTGGGTTACATAATACGAAATGTTCACGTAAATACGTCTACAAGTCATTAAATACACCGTTACTTTTACTGACAATAATGACAAAATAAAGATAAGAATAGGTATTTTTTCGCAAAGAATATGAATACGAACGCTATCTAAAAATCTTTCCGAAATAAATTACGATACTTGATCCCCGAAACGAGCTTCAGCAACGGGTTGCTGATGAAGGCCCTGTTGGCTTCTATTTTTCGCAGTCCGTTTAGCCCTAATATCTCATTTACTCGGCGGGATAATAATCGTGAGCGAAATTTCGCGGGACCAGATTGCCAAAATTAAACAGATCTCGCTCTTCTTGTTAATCAACGGAGGGCAGCAACGCGAAACGGCTCAAGCCATTTGCCGATCCATTCGAAAGAGTAATCGCTGGATTCGATAGGAAAATGAGCCCACGTTCAAAATCCCCGAGAAAAAATGAATCCTGTGAGCGGCGAAGAAAAGAACAGCGGGTGAAAAATCGCTCGTGGAGAGAAATTGAAGCCTACCTTCTCTTTCAAACCCCTCCGAAATAAAAAGAAACCTGCATGCTCGTACGGACTAAAAAAAAATTAACGGTATTTTCGAAGCGAGTGCGCCGCCCAATTAGTGGCGCTGCTTGCAGCCCACCGAAGAGGGCAAATAGGCACACGAGAGCGGAGGGGCCAACGCACCGAGCGAAAAATTCCTTCCACGAGCGGATCGCCAATTTGTCCAAAAAAACGAGAAAGGAACGCTGAAGGTGGATAAAAGAACTCGCGGAGGCGCCCAACACCTCCGAACAATCCGAGGAAATGTTTTAAAAACCGCGTGAAAACACGCGCGAGAGTTTTCCGGGACATTGATCCCCTGCTACCACCTATCCGAGCCGATTCGGAATATTTAACTCGGCAATTATCGTCGATGATCTTTTTAACCTCGCTCGCCTTCTCGTGCTCCCGCGCAAATTAATTCCCGAAATGGCGCGAAAAAGGGAGGAAAAAGGAGTCGACTCTTGTCGTGTTTTTCCCTCTTTCACGTCAATTCTCTCCTTCGATCCACTCTCCTCACGCTCCGACACCATTCCACTCTTCCGCGCGCTTTTATCCCACAAAAGTAATGAAAAGAACAACGCCAGCGCCGCCGTCTATGAATTAAAAAAGAGGCCCGGTTTTCTCACCTCGGCCGAATGCGGTGCCCAAACGAGGAGGGACTTTAATGCGATTTGCAGTCGAGGGGGAGTCACGCAACACTATGCGTACACAAACGCGAACTCGTATGTATGAGAGAGCAAAAGCACACATGCGACGGAGCACGTATCGCTCTATGGACTCCCTTGTTTTCGCTCCAAAGGGTGCGGCCAATAGTATAGAGCGGCTTCGACACTAGCTGAAGGGATAGAAAGGGGTTATAGGAATGGAGAGTACAAACATTAAGGGTAGTTTGCCGAAAAAACGCTGCGATGATTCCTCATCCGTCATTAAAACGTTCTCTTGATTCAAATCCCTTGCATATCCAACCTTTACGAATATTTCAAAGGAAAATATATTGACCAATAAGCCATTATGACGATCATTCATATTAACCAAAGCATTGCTTGGTTTGGCTAGTAAAAGAACTGCAACTGTTAGATATTTTTCCTAAGGTTTATTAAATACACTTAAGATTTCCGCCTTTCCCTTTACATTTCCTGTCATGGATTTCCACGAAGTGGAATTCTTACATTGGTTCGTTTGCTAGCATTCTTAGGGAACAGCGACAATTTATCAAAAGGATAAAATAATTTAACGTATATGGGGAAATTTGACAAATGGACGCAAAAGGGTGGACATTTTAGAATCAATGACAAAATAAATAAAGTGTCGATAAAGCTTAAACAACTAAATATGATTATTATTGAATTTTATGGTAGGGTATTTTATCACGATGGAATACTAAAACAATGAATAAATCAACAATCAATGTCTTAGATACCTGGTCGATAATCACGGATTGATGCTATTTAAGAAAGAGCCCTAAGCAACCCTCGGTCTCTGATACTAACACTTTAATGCGACTGGAGTAGTCTGTAGTATGCGTGTCTTATCTTATTATACTGCGTGTCTGCAGTATGATAAGATATTAAGCCGTATAATCATGCAATAAGGAATCAGTAACATGGAAGTAATTGAATACTCAAGGAAAAACGGACACATTGCGGCCAGGTTCGACGCATATTTAGTAGGATCATGCACTTCCTCTCTTTTGAAGCGAGTTATACAAGCGCAGATTAAAATTAGGAAGGCTCACATCCCCTTTCTTCCCACAATTCCGCCGGAATAATTCCGCGCGCGCCTCAGATAATTATCTCATTGCGAGTCACGCCCTTCCGCGCCAAATATCGAACAAGTGAACGAGGGAAAGATGGCGCCTAACTCAAAACGAGCGCGGTAATGCACCAAAAACATCTCCCTTAACATGCTCCCTCCCCTCTACCGGAAACTCCGCTCCCACACCGAAAAGGAGAGGAGTGAAGTCGGGAAGGAGAAGAAATGGAAAAGAAAGAAGAAAACAGAGGAGGACGCGGTAATCTAAGGGGGAACGAGGAATTAACGCGGGGAGGGGAAAATTCGGCGAGAGAAAATGAAGGCGGGATAATTTCTAAGAAAGGAAATCATTGCGGAATGGGGGGAGTGGTTGTTTTTTCATTTCTCGGGCGGGAAAGAGGGAGAACTTCTGCATCCCCCTCTCAGAAACCTCTCACCTCCCATTATGTGCCGCTACCAAACCGCACGGTGGCTGACGAATCCGCCGCGCTATGAGTAATGGAAAAAGAGGGAAAATGCATTGCGGGGATAAGGGTGCAGGAACGGGTTAAAGGTCGCGGGGAGGGGTTAAAGGTTAAGGGAAGCGTGGAATTAGGAGGACCTCTCCTATCTCGGGCTCACGCCTTTACTCTCTTCACACGTTCTCTCCGACGGCTTAACGCCTCGCTCGCTTTCAATTCCGTCATTTTTTCGCCGCCGAAAAAATGCATAAAACGAGGGAAAAAATGATCGAGTTCTCGACGTTCTTTTCTTTCTCAGCCCTCGCTTTTTATCTCGAAAAACGCGAAATCTCCGAAGTAACCGCCAGAATTCTTCCGCTCTGACTCCTTCTCCTTTTGAAAGTGTGATGTTTCACGAGCTGTTTTCGGGGGAAGGAAGTGTAAAGAGGGTTGCGAAACTGTAAGGGGAGACTAAAAAGAAACGTCTGCTAGGACTTCGTCGGGATTCCATTTTCGTTTACCTCCTAATCCGGTCTTTCGAGTGCTTTTCATGAATATGACTACCACAAATGTGCAATGTAATGTACATTACAATGAATTTTGAATGCGGTGGATAGTTGAAGCGCTCTCGATGACGGTGGCAGTCACAGCCGGTAGCTAGACAGGACCAGATACCACATTATTTATTAACAGTAAGTATGGGATTTCACGAACTAAATTACGATAACGATAACGACAACGATACACGACAACAGTAAGCTAAATGTCCAATAAATGTAAGGTATGTCAGACGCTTAGTTTTTACACCCCCTGTAACGCGCCAAAAGGCGGCTTTCAAGGTATTCATGTCGATTTAGATGTAACTACATTGTCAATCAAGCATTCTTAAGTGGAAATACCACAAATTATTCCACCTCTTCGTCGGATTTGAAAACTCGAAGCCGGCGTTAACATCTGGGACCGTTTAAAAGGTGATCCCACTCGACTTTCATGAACCGAAGACGCCGTATACCTTTCCTGAAGGAATAAAAACGACGCTATGAGAGAGGACAGATTGTTGTAAATAAAACCACCGCGCAGTAAATGGATGAAAAGCTTAACTCAACGAGGGTGCCGCTTTAATCCGATGAAGTCTGCCGGGGTTAGATAAATGTCGCTCGGGTAATGCCAACTAAGCATTAATTGGTCCGTTCACGGTCGTTACAATATACACTTTCATCGCGCCCTTTTATATCCTTACAGTCTCTCCCTCTTATCGTCTCTTAATTCGGGAGAGATGAAAGGGAAAAGGTGGCGCTGCGGGAGAGGTGGCGAGGAGAGAGAGAGTTATAAACATTACACTTTATGAATCCCCTCCACCTGAAGGAGTTCGTCGGGGAAAAGAGGCAAACTGAATCTGAAAATAGACCATGTGTTAGATCGAATCGCTTTGACAGACGGGGCGAAAAAAGCGGGGAAAGGAGGGCGGGAGGCGCAGAAGGGAGAGGAAGTGATGAGAGGAGAGGGAACAAGTGATGGAAATAAAGAGGGAAAAAAGTCGAAAAAGGAGGGAGAAAGGGTAACGATAGGTAAAGGATCTAATCCAAAATCATACACCCGTGCCAGAGTTGGCCCACACATTCGATTTAACTGACGACGATGGTCCTGTAGCGATTTTAGGAATAGTTTTCTGCGATTGCTTCAACGTTTGAAAAATGGGAGAAATGAGACATGACGCGAATTTTCAAAGGAAACTAAACTCTTTTAATGTAACTTGAGAGAGTGAACAAACAACTAGTTTCTATACTTAAGCGTTATCTTTAGGAGAAGAAGCGTCCAAAAACACGCATTTAAAACCACAAAGCTTAAAGGGTGGGAGGGAAAAAGTCAGGAAATGGGCAGAAGAGAAGAATTCCCGGAACAAATGATAAAGACGAAATTTCCAAAGTATGGCGGGCATAGCTGATGTTAGGGCAGGATGGAGAAAATTATTTATTTGTGAGGGTAGAATCGGGATTTTTATTTCCTTCTATTACTTCAATATTTTCAAAAATATTAAGCCGGCTGCCTTCCTCTGCTACACGAAAACTTTTTAGTACGATGACGAAATGCTGAAAATCAGTAAAAGTTTCGCAGAGCGCGACTGATGAGAGCCAATTTGGAACCATTGTGCATGTTCTTTGGGCCTTATATTAAATTTTGATTTAATTTGAAAAAGGATTATTTGGGCACTTAGGTTTTGGCGTTGCGCAATCACTCCTATGAGATAAAATGAATTTCAATCCTTTGATTTCCATTCCTTGAACGTTGAAATGAACTTAAGTGGAGTTTCTCAAACTTTTACAGCTCAGGAACGCGATATTCTCTCAATGGAGAGTATACTACCATAATCTCTTAAATGAATCTCCATTACATCTTTGCATTTTCAATAATGTATTGTGTAATACCATTTATCGTGAATATTACTAAATATGAAAATTGTACTTACTTATTCCGAAACTTAGCTACCCCATGAACCATGGGGATAACTAGTTACTGTAATTAATAGAAATCATTCTGTGCTATGGAACCGACTATATCAGGGGTCCTAAAGCGCGGATAAGTTGTCGGAACTCAAGATAATAAGAGAACAGTAATACATTTTACGATTATCTACTATCTGGCGTGCGTATAAATAGTCACCCTATTTTCTTTTGATCCTTCAATGTGAAATAAGGAAGAAAAGCGATCGATATTCGAGAGAGTTTCTCCTGGGAAAACGTTCCCGCAGACGCCCTGCAGACCAAATCATAACACAAACCGAGCTTCTTCCTCCAAAAATATACTGCGGAGAGGGAAATAAAAAAATTGCTCGGAAGATAAAAGGGCGAAGGAATGTGCGAAGGGGCAAGAGGGGAGAAAACAGATGAAGTAACGGGAGGAAAGTGCCATTAGGTGGCACGTAGGGTCGCGCGATGAAAGAAAGGAACCAAAAGACATTAACTGCGTGAAATATGATGCCTTATTATCATTATTTACGCCGGCGATGCGGAGGGAGTTCTTTCGGGGAGAGGATGACTGGAATGAATGAATGAAGGAAGAAGTGTTTATCAGACATTATAAACTGCCGCGGCAGTGGAGTGTGATAAGATCTTTCTCGTTCTACAAAACTTTTTATTTCTTCCGAATACCGGAATATTCTTAAACGGAGGCCCTCCAATGTGCCGCATGTTCATTAAAAATTTCTGTTCTAAAGATTTTTCGTGAATTTCGTCATTTTAAATTTCAGTGACCCCACGAATTGTATTCCTTGGGACTTGTGGATGATTTTAACCTCGTCTATATCTATGTTAATACCTACATACCGACCTCGATGGCGAAAGGGTTTCTATGGCTCTCTGAAAACGTGGATCCGGGTTCGAGTCCAGGAATTCCTGGATTTTACTACTTAAAAAATGAATGTATACGCCATAATATGGGTCTCCCTCCTTAGCTGAGTAATTATAGCCGTATACTGGATGTTCGTGTGAGCATCGATAACTAAATGAAGCAAATATAGTTTGAAATTTATATTTTTGTTACGAAATGAGTCACGAGAGTTATCACACCGTTCTAACAATTACGGCAGTTCAGTAATTTAATAGGAGTCCATCCGTTGATTGGATAATTCCAAAATAAAGAAAGATATTTCGAACACGTGTATTTTTGCGTCTCGTAAAACACCTCATCTCGAAAGTAGTGGAATTTCATGAAAGTAAAGAAAGGAATTTTGGGTAAATCCTGAAATATAGGAAGGTCTGGTCAGAAAACTACGTTCTCATATTCACAAGTGGTTTGATCTCGTTAGATAAGACCCTCATTAGCCCATGTATACATCGACTCGATTAACTGTAAACTCGGACACTCTTGTTTACGACAACAGGGCATCAACAGCCCGAGGATTTTTCCAGGCATCAGAGAGATTTTAAGTTCAAAGCGAACGAAATATGAAATGGAGGCGATGAAAGGAAGAAAAAGAGATAGCGGGGGATTATGACGGGGGTGGATCGATTTCTCAGAAGGGTTTTTTTCAGTTCGGAAGGGAACCTTTCTTCCGAAATGGCTCCATCATCTCTGGTTGGAGGAGGATAGAGCAAAGGGGTGATATTCGCTGGAGCGATGACAAGGAAAGACAAGAATATTCTGTGAAATAGGAAGGCACAAAGAAACTGGAAAGGCGCTGAAAGGGCATGAAAGCAGTCGGCGCCGCTTTACAAAGGGGCCGAGTGACGGCAGACATTATCTCGAGTGTTACTAACAGAGCGAGAATATTTAGGGCATGTTCGGGGGAAGGAGCGGGATTATATTGAAAAGAATATACGTTCGAGAACATCTGATCGCCCACTTATACTTAATTTGCTCAGACATTTTATCTAAATGTAGCGTTATTAGCAACGAAATAGACATGGATTTCATTACCTTTATATTCCCATAAAAATAATGCTTCGAAACCTTAAGACGCTGTACCCTCGTACTCTCCTTTTCACGGAATTATTAGCATTCTCCACCCAGGGGTGTAACCAGGATTTGTCCATGGAGGGCTTTTAGAGTCATGGAGAAAACACTGTATTGCCTTCAATCCAGGGGAATGAAAATGGTTTATTTTGATATTTATACTCTGCGGATCTCCAGCGGTGTTTGTATGGTATAACTGCAAGAACCATCCACTAGCGTGCTTCCGTTTTTTGTTAGCTCTGCTCTCATAGTGGGTGGGGCTGAACCCCCAAAACTACAACCTCGGCTACGCCTCTGTCTCCATCAATCAATGACACATTCTCAATATCTTAGAACATAGTTTCTTTAAGAAACGTATTTAAGTCATCAGTTCAACAGGAATTTAAACAGAAATTTAATCTTACAGCTACGACTACAACCTGGCTTGCTGTGTCTCACACAGATTCAATGACATATAAATGTACTATGCAGTACGATCCACTGATGTATTTAAGTTTTCCGGAAATTTTTTTGATGAAGCCTTCCTCGTGGCACACGTTTTGTTTAGTAGCGAGAATAAACTAACCATAATCAAAAAAGGAAAATGAGATGCGTTTCTCGTAGATTTTAGCCAAATCTATTGCGTTGTTATTTGTGGGTAAAGTAAAAAAAGAAGTAATTGGTTGTACCGTGGCACCTCGCTGCTAAGATTCTTAGAAAGTATTTTTCTAGTAGGTTTCGTAATATTTTACTATTGTTAACGTACATATTTGATATCCGAGAGATCCTGTCGAGACACTAATATTACTAGGAGTACAGTCAAAATGCCCCAAAGGGAATGACATAAAAGTCTGGAGATTCGAAGAACCCTGATGTGAGAGATCGCGAAAGCAAAATGTCTCATTATCGCAAAGTAACCTGAATGAAAGAATTACTCGCGCTAATTTGAAGCAATACTAATACGCTGGCACATTTATCAACTCCCATGCTACAAGTTTCATGAGTCGCCTTAGAATAAGAGTAATCACGCATCCAAGTAAACCACCCAATTTAAGTACGATCACACCAAGAATTTCACGAGAAGAAATCGCCACAGAAAAGCGAACCAGTGCTTGGGACGCAACAAAAATCACGCATAAAACTATCTAACCCTTGAAGGCAAAAATAATTCATCAGCTGGACCTTTAATCAGTAAAAATACTACATCGGAGCACAACGGGCCTTTTACCGAAGCTCTCAAAAAATTAGGATCCTTTTTTATTGGCCACCCTCGAAGCTCTCTGTTTCGGGACCCCGTTTATGACTCCTCGCTTACGATCCGACGGATGCAGTAAAGCGTCCGAAACGTCTCTTTTTTATATTCCGCCTCCCCGCATCTCCGACTAACGACAAAATCAACGGATCCCTAATAACGCCAGGAGACGAGCGGTTTAATTCCGAAACGAGCACCTCTACCTTGGGGGCAAGAACCGATAGCGCTGGGCGGAGGAAATGTGGATGACGGGAATTCGAAACTTTTTTTTCTGGTTGGAAATTAATGTTCAAACCAGCTTCACGGACACTCGTCCACCTCGAGGCTTCCGAAATAAAATGGCGAAATAAAAATGTAAAGGGACACGGCGACGTTTCATCATCCTCCACCGGAGGAAAGGAAAAAAGGGAGAAAACGCTTCGGGTGAAGAAAACTACAAATGATCATAATATCCGTTAACTAATAATAATAAAGACAAAAGGACGGGGCGGAGATAAAAAGCGCCATTGATAACCGATGTTCTGGACCGAGAGGCTGAAGGCTAATCTGCATGGAAAGGGATGAATCTGAGAGGAGGAGAGAAGACCAGATAAGGAGGGTGGGAAAAGAGGATTAAAGAAGGTAGGGAATACCGATGTAAAAGAAAACTAATTGGGAGAGCATGAAAATGAAAAAAAAATAATTTAGAATGATATAATACAGGTACTGAAATGAAGAGCTTTGGAAATCCCAGTTGAAAGGAGGGAAAACGTGCGAAAGGGTAATGTAGGATCCAGAGGAGAGGCGATGTGGGCAATTTCTCCCCCCGTTTCCTTGTTTTATTTTGCCAAACAAAAAATTTACTCAGGGTATGATGAAGAGCACAAACTAAAAACTTACAGGAAAGTGTTTGTACGTTCTCTTAACGTCTATTGGGGTTTTCAGTAATTTGGTTGATTGGAGAGAACTAATCCATCATAATTAAAATCATTGTCACTTAGAGATAAGAATACAAAGTGCTTGGTATAAAAAATATGACAGTGTAGAGATACAGAAAGTGCTGTTCTAACCTATCCTAACTGCCAGCCCTTGGCAAGTCTCCAGATTCGCCCCAATTAGAGTAATAATAATAATTAACAGTCTTTATTTGGGCGAGACTAATAATCTATCTCCATTATCGATAGGTACAGCTATTAATTAAAGAAAAATGAGAAGAAATGTGGAAATGAAAAACCTAAGCGATTCTTAGGAGATAATCATCCACTGCAGGAAAACACCAACCACCCGAAAAACCTGCGCAAATTTACCATAGTAAATGGTCATAAGTCATAGTCATCATAAGTCATAGCAAAAAGATGCGGAAGAACATAACAAGAACAAAATACACATAACAGATACACTTCATATACACAAGATAGATTAACACTTAATTGGCGAGGTTAGACCCGGTTGGGCCTCTCTTCCACCTAACCTCTTATGTCGTCATTATATATACACATCAATTAAAAAGAAAAGGAAGAGTGTGGGGAAAAAACTTTGCAACAAAAGGTTGACAAAGAAAAAACCCACGTTGCGGGAAAACACCCACAGAGAAGGGTGGTGAAAAAAACCCTCGTAAACACAGTAGAATAAAATTGAAAGCAATATACATTGAACATTTTTCACTTGAAAAACTAAAAAAGGGCAAATAAAATCAAAACGTGCAAATATAAAATGTATATCCATGATACATATGGAGTATAGGGAAAACGTATGACCTAGATGCTTTGTAGTATAGAAGAGAAGAAATTAATGAATTATGAGAAATTAATGAATGAATAATATTAGTCATTTTGCTTACTAGCCTAGCTACTGGGTTCGAATTGAGGCTTACCAATTTTTTTCATGTTATGTCAGCGTTTCCTCACTGTTGATCCCCAATAGAAATCCTGCTACGAATGCATATTTCTGGAGACATCAAGCAATAGATAGAAAAAGTGGATTATATAAGGATTCGATCTGTAAATGAAGTAAGTGGTAAGGAAAACACGGGAAGGCAAAGGAGACGCTTGGATGGAGGAGGAGAAACAAGGGATAGCAGGGGCGAACGAGCAGAAAGGAACGAATAACGAGAAAACAACAGTGCCACTCTGGCCTCGCATTCGCAGCGATAATGAAGGGGAGATCGGAATGATCGAGGGTGCTGAAATAAGGGTTGTGAAAGGGGTGGAGGAAGAGAGGGGGCGTGAAATGCATCAGGAAGAGGGGAATATAGCGCTAGCCGGAGGGCGGGTCAAACGGGCAATAAAAAAGGGGGCGGGTCGAAATGGGGCGAAAAACAAATGAGATCAGACGGGGAAAAATGCGGCCGTGTTAGGAAAAATATTGCTCTCCATGATGTCCATAGCATGGAGTGACGAAAAATGCACTCCCCACCCACACTACAATTTCATCTCACCGTTCACTCCCACCACGCAGGATCTACACACTCCGCCACCGCCCTTCTATCGCCTCTTTTTCCATCATCTCACCCATCCATCGCATTTCCACGATATTCAGAACCGTTTTCAGCTTTCTTTTATTCCCGGCGTTTCCATCCTTAAGAATACCAATTCAAATAGATTCGAGGAAAAGCTGCCTGGATTTGGACAATTATTGCAAGTGTCTTCCGTCTCCAAGAAGTTGCGTTTTCCTAACGATTTCAATGTGACGTACAGAATGATGTCATGCCATATTCTCAACTTGTATGAGATACATTACTGAAAGGAATTTAGAAATTCACGTAAAATAGAAGTAGCCACTGATGGGTGAGAAGAATCCTTGAAAAGAGCTACAAAAATCATCAACAACATTGATTTCTTTTCGACGACACCTACACGTATATAAGGGAATCTGTGAGATCCTCTAATTGAAACTGTTTTTTCGTCTGAAAACACGTAAAATGAATTGATATCCACGAATTTCGTTTAGAATAGTTTTTTCCTTTCCTCGTTCAAACAGATATGCAATTAACTTCAATAGGCGCAGTTTCATTATGTACGACTATCTAGTAAATCTTCGCAGAAACCGTTACTCTAAGTACATAAACAGCAAATTATAGTATAACTGAAACTAGTAGTAGTAGTATTGGTAAAACTGCTTTGACTGCTTAGGTCATTTCACACGTAGGCCCCCACAGGGAATCGAACCCGGGACCGCTTTCATTGAATTCGAACGCATTGCCCACTTGGATACCCGGCTGCCCTGTAAATGAAACTGTTTTTATCCCATTAATGTTATGAAGTTCCACATAGTAGCGGCTGCGTCGATTGTCTGTGTTTGGATCCCAAGTAACCGACATTTCGGAGTTTCCGTTTACCAAATGTTAATTCCTATAATTACAACTGTATTCTTTCGGGAAATGTATATTGAATATCCCAACAGTGCCGTTTACTTGCAAATGAAATTATTCTCCCTCACCCTGCGGTTTTCTTACGGCATAATCGTGTAACTTGATTTTATTTCCCTAAATTGCCTCTCTCGTGAAATTGACAACTCCTACATCAAACGTTGAAGATTAAGCAGCCCCATTCAACCCCGTACGTTCTCGGCAGCCGCGGTCCCATTTGCTGCCGATCGCGTCCTAGTAAAGGCGGACGCCGCAGGGCCGCTGTCGTCGCTTTATGACTCGCGTTAACCAATTCCTCCGCTTCCTGTGATTGCTTTTTTGGAGGAGGGGAATGCACAAAAAGGGAGTGATGTGAGGGGACAGTTGTGCTTCGAATGGATATGCAGACTTGTTTGATGCATGACGCGGGACCTGGACGTTGGTTTAGCAAATGATGAAATATCGGAAAAAATGGAAATTAGGCCAAGTCATGATATTTCGGGAGAGAAAAACATTTTAATTACGGACGATATTAGATATTTGGCGAAAGGGATTACTGACTAAAATGATATGATAGAATTAATTGAATATCTTCAAGTATCAATCAAAAAATCTCAATCAAAAGTTTCTCAAAAGGAATCATAATTATGAAAAATCAACTTAGAATCATCATTTAGAGTCCAAACGAAAAAAATTCCTCTAATCAAGACTTTTATTTCATTCCACGAAATTAAATACAAAAATACAAATCATCTGTCGAAAAATTATCAAAAATCACTCACAAACGTGTTATGCGACAATATAATTTTGCCGTATTATCCAAGTTTGCGTTAGAAGTTACATTAATTCATTAATATGTAATAGTTTATTTTAAAGGTCACTATGTGAAAATTTTAAAACGTTATTATGGAAACAACATTATCTGACGTTTCCGAAAATACCTCATCGTAATACCCTCTGCTGAGAGGATTATTGGATATTTTCTTTTGAAAGAAATGATTGTCAATGAAAGAATTGAATTAAAGCAATCTTTATCTTTTATTTTGGGCATTTCTCATCATTCCAGCCACGGAGTAAAAACGGGGAAAACGCCGCGACCGTTGGCATTTTCTGTAAAGCGATAAATGTGAAAACTCACGAGGCAATAAAACATGAGAGGAAAGGAAATATCGAACAACGTTTCTCAAATAAAATGTCCGAGTGTCGACAAACAGAAATTAGCGTCAAGTATACCGCGAAAGAAATGCTTCCACCGAGAACTCATAAACTCCATCAATTCCAATTACGACAATCGACGCGAATATTTCTTTTTCCAATGTTCTTTCGACTAACGGCATGATTAGGCACAAAAGCACCGGCGTAGAAAAATTATTCTCCGGGTCAACCCTATTGGAGCGTGAAGTGCTAAAGAGAGAGAGAGGCTTAATTCCTGGAATTGAAGTTTATATTAGCTGCGAAAGGTACTTCAATATCGGGGAATGATGAATAGCCGCCAGCATCGACGATTTGCTGAAAAGAGTCGCCGCAATTAATTGAGGATGAAATGTTTCTAAATAGGAAAGGAGGGAGGGGATGGATGAGTATTCTTTACATGCATCATGCGCCACCACTTATGCGTGCCTTTCAGCCATTCAGAAAAAGGTTATAAATTTCTTCGCAACTTTGAAAGGGTATTTTATCAAAATACTTTCATAATCAACTCCGCTGATACATTAGCATATCATATTGTAACAAAACGTCAAGTGACTAGCCGTTAAGTTCGCGTAAATATAAATCTATTTGTGTTAAAATTCATAATAGCATTAGATATTAACGAATATAGATATTATCTTATCCTTTGGCATTTATACAATCAATTTTAAGATATTACGCTTATAAACCAAAATATAGAACCTAATGAACGGATATTTTCTAGTAAATGTCATTGCAAAAAAGACACCAATATGTAAAAAGCAAATCAACTATACGTTTACATTTCTTCCACCAGTTCCTCAGTAACTTTTACGTTTCGCTAAAATGTTATCTACATAAGCAGAACTTTCTATAAAGGAAAATACATAGTTTACTATTGACATTATATCGCGTAAAAATGAGAGAAATGCATAACATCAACAATTATAAACAGTAAGTAGATAGTAAAATCAACTCTTCTTCGAAGTATAAAAACAAAAGAAGTTTACGCATTGTCATAAGAAACGGACCGCTTTCCTCCGATTTTTTCAAGTAGCTCCCTATTCATTTAGAAAACGTTAGATCAACATATATCGAGAAAGCAGTAATGAGCTCATTGATTTCCCTTATTTTATCTATGCATTTAGTACCTTATCGCCTTATTGATATTGACCTGTTTTGGTACAGTAATATTTGTTTTTCCTTGTGTTCTTTTACTGATTATTTTGATGATAATGTATTACTAGTATTTTCTACGCCTCTGAAAGAATGCGATATCTTGTTTGCTTTTCATAAGTGATTAAAACCTGCCTTTTCCTTAACACTTAGGTAATTTTCTTTAGGATTCGAATGTTTCTCACACCCCCTTCTTATGGGTGTTTTACTGCTGCAGTATATTTTTCCTTGACGCCAACTTAGGTTTATAAACCCACCGTTTTCTCCTGTGAACTGCTTTCAAACTATATCTTTTAAATTCCATATGACAAAGTGTTAAATGTAAGAAGAGACTTGATCGTCTCAATCTCGCGAAAGTCAAATTATTATTATTATATTATCAACATCATGGTCTCCATCGTGGCACCAGGAACCCGGGACCATTTTCATCAAAGGTGTACGCTCTACCAACTTAGCAATCCGAGGACCACAATCAGTTTCAATTCTTCACAAGGTCAAAACAACCTTTCTTAATTAATGACAATAATTTCTTTAATAGAAGACCTCAATTTCATCAGTTTAAATAATAAATATATAACCGGAACAACCCGAGTAGTCGAACTCGGGACCTACAAGTTGCGCTAACACTAAAACGTTAACCAATCTACCATCACGGAGGGTGGATGTGGAAGATGTTTATTATGTAGAACTCCTACTACAGCTAAGGATTATTTGAAGATGATAAATAACCTGATTTGTAGCCTATTAAAAGGAGGCTTTCGAAAAAAGAATATCTAAGGAATTCCTTCGATCATTTTACGCAGAATAAAAAAGTATGGGAAAAATTCCACAGCCGGTATTCAGATTTCGTAATTTAAAAACTAATTCCCTTCCAGGATACTACTAGAAATTTCTGGATCAAGGAAGGTTCAAGAAGTTATTTTCAGCAATCACGGATTATCGAAAAAATCGTTTGAGTCGCTAAACCGAACGAAAGAAGTAATTAAATAAAATTAACGAAGGCGGCGGATATAACCGTCGAACAAAATAATTGCGAAATTCATTTTGCAAATGAGCTATAAGTCCATTGTGAAAACTCGGTTAATGTTTGAAGTTGTAATTACCCTTTTAATGGAATCCATTAATCGTCGATTGATTTCTCGCTTAATTTTCAATTCGGCTTTAAAACAGTTGATACATCGGCGGCTATCGGATATTTCAGCCCAGTGTCGAAGGAGCGCGCCGACGAAAGAGCGGCGATCGCGGGGCAAAAATGCACGCCTCAAAGCGATATTCATTAACTCTTCATCAGATTCGAGCCTGAAAACCCTCGTATGGGCTTTAGGAAATTGACCTTTTCATTAGAATGGGATTTATTTCGAAACGAATCGGACGAGGACAGCCTATATTACAAGTTTAATTAGGACAAATAATCCATTGAAATGGGAAAAAATGGCAAGAAATTATTCGAGAGAGAAAAACAATGTGGTTTCCATATTGTTCATAAAGGGAAAATAATTACCCTAATGGTCTCGCAGTACGCAAAAGTATGCATCATTCCGAGGGCCTGCGTATTTATCTAAACTAGAAATTCTATACTGAATGTTGAAAATGACGTTTTATTTTATTCTCCGCCTACTATCACTGGATATATTGGAGGTCGATGATTTATATTTAGAAAAACATATGCATAACGAAACGATCTTTTTTTTTAATGTTGCAGAAAAAATATCTCTTGAGTTTCTAATCATCTCATTGTTTTCATTAACATGTTTTTCTAAATTTGATACTTAGTGCAAATATTTACAGAACTATAAAAAATATTACAAAAACGAGCATAAAAATATTTTAACGATGATTTACTTTACGTTAAATTTTCCGTGATGTTAAATTGAGAAATGACCGTTGAAAATTACGGTCACAACACCTAAAACATTTTCAACAAAGTTCTCTATTGTCTGAATGCTCACATTGTGTGTATGTGGTTTTGGATATTGATTGGTATTAAAAGCATCTACAAAAAGTATACGTAATTTCAGGTATATTTCGAGTCGATATTTTTTCCATTTTTGTAAATGTAATTCCTCCAGTGAAACAAAAGGCCCAAACGGGCCTAACGATATAGACCCGAGTAGAAACAAAACATTCCACTTTGGTCCTCTTTTATTGATACGAAGCATTTCTAATATGTATGATACTCCATAGAAGTACTTTAAAACTAGTTGAACCAGTGTATCCCGGTAACTCAATGTTATTATTCCGTATCATTTTTTAATATAAAATATCACTATCGGTTTTCGAAACATGAATACAAATGTGCTTAAGCGTAAACCTTATATCCATATTTTTTTTAAGTATTATAGATGGTAGAGGATAAAATGCAATGAAGTGTGGTAATAAAAAAAGGCAAGAAGCCATAGATATACCTGTAAAAGTTCCCTGTTGTCTGTCTTTCGGTGTGTGGAAGGGCTGCATGCACCGTAGTTTCTATTCTCCTACTTAGTCTTTAACAGTAGCGTATAATTTTAAGAAATAAAACTATCACTGAAGCTTAATTCCCTAACTTATGATAGCAAAATTCTTCGATGTTTGGCTGGACATTGTAAGGTACCTACGATGCATTCAAGGTGAAGAAGATATTCATTTAGCCAATAGGAAGATTAAGAAAAACGAGCATAGCAGTTACAAGAAACAATCATTTTGAAAGTCCCTCATAACGATGCTGCAGTCATTATAAATACGTTTGCATCAGAGTCACATCACTTCCACGCATGATTTTGGGTTTTGCACATATAGTCCACATACATGGCCCATAT
Organism: Ladona fulva; assembly: GCA_000376725.2. NCBI lineage: Eukaryota > Metazoa > Arthropoda > Insecta > Odonata > Libellulidae > Ladona > Ladona fulva. The sequence goes on from KZ308163.1 coordinate 214,443, forward strand.
ATATGCGTCATGCACATATTTTTCAGCACATATGGTCCACCAAAACATAGTACCGCCACGAGTCTACGGAAACATCATAGAAAAGTAAAATGAAATACTTGAAAAAACTTTCCACCAAGCTAAGATATTACCTGTCCGTTATAATAGTACTTTACCAAACTCTTGGCGATGTTTAGAATATACATCGATAAATATGCGAATGTTGGAGGGATGTGAAAGTGTTTCCGTTCCAGTGATGGAAAAAGGATGCCACTATGGAAACGCTCCTCCGATTGACCATTACGCTATCAAATTGCTCGAGTGTTAATTTGACTTTTAGGTCACATATCCTGAAACAAAGGGATGCCCCGCCCGATCTCGGCATTACGCGCCAAAATTGATTTTAATTAGATACCGCCCCGCGTTAAATGGCAGTTTGTTTCCCGGTATCGGACGACATTACGTATGCCGTCTAGCTCTATCTCGGGTTGATTTTTCCAACCCATCCCTTTTACCCTTTTTATCTTTCGCACGAGTGTCAAAAACTAGCCGGAGGTCGATGCGATTGCTCCGTATTCATTTTAAACATCCTCGTTACTCATTCCCACGGCCAGCTCATTGTCCGCACCAATCCTTCCATCGGATTCAAATCCACGCGCACGACCATGATTAATGCCGACTGCGGACGCAGTTTGAAACCGAATTTCACGACCTTTACCGAATGATAAGGGCTACAGAAAGAAGAACAACGAGCCCAAGCCGATCGAAAAATTGCAATGGTATGTACAAAAATAGGCGATTCATTAGGTCGGATCTACGCAAACGAAATATATAAATATCGCGTGTGTCTTTACGTATTTTGGGCTAATAAATTAAAATAAGGCGGTTTTTCCAACCACTTAAGCGTGATATGAGAGAAGGAACAGTAAATTAAAAAACTACAATGTAATATTTAACAAATTATAATTAAATTATGTTCTCTAAACTTAAAAATCCGTCGATTCCGAACCTCTAGAAACTATTATCTTTGAACTAACGTATATTTTAAAGCTTGTGCGAAAATCCTCCTCCTCTACCTTTTGCAAACCATTTTTTTTAATAACAATAGTAAATTCTTTCCATTTGTCTTTCACTTTCAAACTGAATTTACTCTTAAATGCTTCAGAGGAGTGAAATTTTGCGTCATTTCAGTTTTCAGAAATGTTTTTAGACGAACAGCCATCTTTTCCCTTCATCCTCTCCTATCATATCATTAAATAAAGACGCTCTCGCCTCACTCCCGCTGACCATCGGACTTTCAAGTGCCCTTAATCTTCCTCCCCGTCTCCTACTCCTACCCATTCTTTACTCCTATATATTGTTTTTTAAAGTCTTTGATACCTGTTAATGGCAGTTTAACTCTTAGACCGATAGTCGTTAAAATAAAATTGCGTGCAAAAGTAGATATCTTTCTTTCGTTCAGAATAACTTAAGCTTATTTTAAAACTACGATTTTTAAATCCTTCGAGTAGTTCACATAAGGGTCGCCAGTTTCCGATTTTAAAATTAAAAGCGCAATTTATAAAGTACACCGTTCCACTGCTATAAATGACAATTTATAGAATTTACTTCGATCAAATATAAGAATTCCTAAAACCGAGCAAAGAGCTTCCGCCAACAAAGTCCGTGATAGCACATTTCGAGTGTTTCGCTATCATAGTAGGGATTTTAATTAATTTATGTCTGAATGATTGACTTATTTCAACGCAAACTAGTCTTTCACCCAATCGTATCAATGGGGTAAATGGAAAATCGATGCGAGAAATATAGGCACAGGAAAGGTAAATTACATAATGGTGAAGATAACAATAACATTGATATGAGGACTTCATTAGGAAAGCAAATTTTATTTTCTCTCAAAATTATTGAAACTTTAGAATTCATTGCGTTCCCAATCATCTTTTTCTTTAGAGAGAGTAGTAGCGCTCTGAATCGCCGGAAAAATAAAACAAAACCTTCTGATTCCTCTGAAAATCACCGCGAAACCATCGCATCGGTACTCACACAATCGCGAGGGAAAAACATATTCATCCGCATCCTCGCTCCTTCAGCAGCAAAACGCACTCACTTGGCAGTCGCGATACCACCCACGCTCCTCCCATACATTTTTTATTTCCGAAAAACTCCGCAGGAAAAAATTGAAAACGCGAGGGTCGAATTGCGCAGGGCACGCCCTCTGCGGTGAATAACACCGACGTTTGACGAGTACGCTTTTTCAAACGGCTCCTCCTCCTCTCCAATCCGAGGTAAAAACGAGAGTTCTCAACATCTCCCGTGGGAAGGGAGCGGGAGGTGGAGGAGGGAAGAGATGGGAAGAGGAGAAGGGGACGGGGGGCTGGGATGGGAAAGAGAACTCGGTGGTCGGCAATTTCGACAAATAATTAATTGGAGCAAGAGAAAGGGGCTGGTGAGAGGGTTAGGGGACGCGGGTCATGGGATCGGGAGGGAGCGGCGGGATTGGTTGCGAAGGGTGCAGGGGGAGAAGGTATCGCGGAGATGGGGTGGTGGCGAGCTTTTGCGAAAAAGTCCGACGAAAAGGCTTGATTGCGTTTGTGGCATTCGCAATCTGATAACAATTTAATGCGTCAAAGAATGGCCCTTTCGATTTTTTTTCACTACGCCCAGTTTGTATAATTTTTGCGAAAAGAGAATTATCCGGGGCCTTGTGTTTTCTTTTTATTCCCCCGGCTCCCCCTTTGATGTTCCGCGCTGGAATTCATCTGATTCGGCTAATCTGGAGAGGTGAGCAGATGAAGGTGCCTGTTTTCTATTTTCCGTCGCGAGAGAGAAAAAAAATTGCAGTTTAATTACTTCAATTTCGATATCGGGCGGGAATCAACTCCGCCGAATCTTCCAGTTTTATTACCGGGGAGGAAGAAAAATATTTTCGAAGCCGAAAAGTAAAGCGCATTTTCCTCTATTTACAGCCCTTCTGGGCTGTGACCCTTGTGATAAAGCATGGAGAAATATCACGACTGCACGGCCACATGATAGGGACTATAATAATAGTAATATTTATTGATTCCCTGTGACAGAAAGCCACCTAAGGACTGAATCAAAACATATCAAACAAATCTATATACCTGTCGCAGTAAAACACGAATAATAATCGATAATATGATACAGTTTAGAATAATATAATATATGCTCGTATGCAGTTTAAATTACAATATCAAATAATATTACAGTGTCCGAAGATAGGCGTAAAATAAATATTTAAATTGGTGTAACCTCCTTGCATTTCTTATACCAATTGGTAGGGAATTCCAAAGATTAGGGATATTAAAAGGTCTTTGGAAAGCGGTAGTCTCGTGTGAGGGATAGTAGAAGTTATCGTCAGGAGTCCTTGCGTTCAGGCGGTATCTGAGTGAAGGTCTACATTTAAAATTCTCAAGTAGATAGATGGGTCTTTCATTTTTGAGCATGGAGTAAACGAATGCACCCAAAAGGTATCTTCGTCTTAAGTGAGTGTTCAGCCAATATATGTATACTATACAGCAAGATGTAGCTTACTTTCGCCTGCTAACAAATGAAACGATGCGTTCATATCGGTCAGTGATTCGGGATGAAAAAACTCGTCAACACCCTGTTAAGCGTTAATCCGTCATCATCGACGTCATTCATTCGCGCCAAATTAGGAATAAAAGAAACTTCCGCCACGCGCAATTATTATTTAAGTCCCGTACTCATTAAAAAACATCCCTTGATTAACATCGATGCCGAAATTTTAAGCGGCTACCGTATTGATTTTTCCACCTGCCCGCCCTTCCGAATTAAATTAAAACCGGGGAAGGATGGCGATAAAACTTCGCATCCGGACGCGCGTTTTCGCCAAATTAAACGGAAAATAAACTTTTAATTGCGACACCGGATACGCCCGCATCTTTGCAGCGCGTCGAAATAACGGGCGCGGACGCCCGTCGACTTTGCGCGCGGATAGTCATTCCCGGAGGAAATAATCCCCTATCAAATCGTCCTCAGTCGGGGCGTCCGTCGACGGGACGATTAATAACGCACATGCACCGACACAAAGAGAAGCGTCGCCGGAAATGAGATGGATAGGCAGCGGCACATTACGCCTTGGCCTGCTTTCCGCGGTGGACACCGTATCCCGAAACGATTTGTGGTACCCTGAATTACGTATCCTTCCCGCCCCCGCTCATTCACCTCCGACTATCTACACGTCCAATCCACCCCCGCCCCGCCCCCTATGGAAACCCGCTCGGCTAACACCGGGCGGTGTGCCCCATCGATTCCACACTCCCGCGAATTCCAATCAACGCTGAACGGCGCCACCTCTCCGTTCCCGCGGGCATCCCGTCTCCTCCCGCGCCCATATCCGCTCCATCCAACCACCGGCACAACGAACACCTGCGCCTGATGGTGCAGAGTAAGCACGCGAACCGATCCCGCGACTTACGGAATTCGCCGCCTGGAGGGTTTCTTCAAACCAGCGCGAAAGAGCTCCTCCTTCTGTCCATTCGCATTCTATTTATCCTCGCGTGATGATATTACGCGCTAACGAGATTGTCACCGCGATAATCCGAGCCGATCTCGCGATAATTTTCGCTTCGTTTGACTTACTAATGACGCCTCTTGGACGAAAAGAGGCCGATGAATTACTTGCGCCGCGGTTTCTGTTTGTGTGCGCGGGCGCTATTTTCTCGCTGTCAACACGGAAAAAAGCAAACAGGCCGCGGATCGGAGAGCGAATCAATTAATACGCGCGGAAAAATAGCCCGGTGTGTCTTATTAATTAGAATTCATCTCGTCAGATAAGGAGGAATTCCGCTGAGCCCGCCGCCGCGATAATTCGAGCGTCACAAACAAGGGTAAATAGTCGCTAAATTGGCGGATAAATAAATAATTTTCTCTCAATTTCCAGTTTATTATAGTGGCCATGCTACGTGGCCTATTCAATTAATTTCATCTCATTATTACATAAATAAATAATTATGGTGCTAAAATATTGTCCTCCATCATTACTTATCCCTCTTTCAATAGGTTCTTTCTCGTAAATTACGTCAATTTTTGCCGGACATTACAGAGGAAAAATTATTAATTAACGTTTATCCTATGACTAAGGACACTGATTTTCTGAAGCGGATTTATTAACTGAAACACTCACCGCCATTTGGTGTGCATTCCACAAACCAATTTAATAACCGATTATTTCTCGATCCATGGCATCACTAAATTATAGGTAACCTTTCCTTCTTTTTATATTTTCGCTGATTTTCGTAACAACCAATTGTGATTAACTTCCTTTCATTCCCAGTCCAGCAGACTTTTTGACTTTGGGACTTGACTCTGACAGGCTTACACGTTTCCTGCTTCAAACTTGAACGAACCGCAGCTTCTCATGGGTTCTTCCATTTCTAAAACAACACATACCATGCACAGACCAGTTTACCAACCCTGAAACATTGTTAGAGCATGATCATGCAAAGAAAATCCTCTTTCTCAATGAAAAATAGTTCATTGGAATTCTTCTTTAAAATCTGTCCGTGTTCTTCAAAGGAAACGCATCTTGAGCATTCGCACTCATTTTGGCGCCTTCCAATTAGGAACGGATGAAACACGCACCATTCGTTCGCATTAATTTCCACATCGAAGAATAATTCTTTCCCCTCATCTCTCGATGATTTCATTTGTGCAATAGTTTTTCATGTGCTGAAATTTGTCCGCAAATCCCCACAATATAGGCCTCGCTCTATCCGCTAACCCAATTTCTAATCCAAATCTCACGGAAACCGAAGTGAAAAAAATCTTCATGACTGGCACCCGAACCCTTGTCTCCCACTTTCCGGAATGGAATTCTTACCAATAAATTACCTGCCGCGACATACCACTTGATACAGCAGGGTAGTTTAGTGTTTGGATTGCCAGAAAAAAAATGTGAAACGTGTCCAGTCATATCGCTACTTTTAACTTTATTCATCCTTTGGTTTTAAGGCGCACGCCTGCTTCAGTAATATTGAACACCCTTTCCTCACCCAAGAACTCATTTCTGTAAATCTTTTCGTCAAACCATTATGAGCCCATCTTGTTCACTACCTTCTTAGTCTTCGGCGTAATTCACGTTTTCTTAAATCGTTTTATACCAAACCAAAAAAATGTACATAATGAACACGTCTTCTTTTGGGCGAATTATAGACTTATGAGACCAGTTTCATAACTAACCCTTTATCAACACATACAAGCAACCCTACCCTATTCAGGATCAAAAATCAGGGACCCCACTAGTGCTAGTCTACGCCTCGTTAACCCCTGCGGGCGAAAATACAAAGGTAAAAACAATTGACTGATGAAAAACGTGGTGTGGTGGTAGCCTATTACAGCATCCGCCTAAATCGGGAAATTCATACTCAAAACGCGCAACTAAAGCGGGGATTAAAAACATATTCCTAATAAACACGAGTGCTCATGGCCGACACATATGGCCAGGCAGTGACGTAAATTTACTGTACCGCGAATAGTGAACGAAAAGCAAATCGCGATGCGACTAAATGTCATCTGTCCATCGCGAGCGGCAGTAAAAAATCACCGAAAGAAACTATCCGATGAAATTCCCCACCTATTGTGCCACCCATACTGGAACAGTCCAATCGATAGCATAATACCGGCAGTCAACTAATTTTTGTCACCGTGTCTAAGTCGCCCCGCACTCCTAGATTTATTTCCCTTTTGATAATCACCGCTGTATTGTCAATCGTATTTGCGCACCTAACTCGCTTAACAACGAAGTGGAAGAGGAGAGCAAATATCGGCGACGAGGCTTCCAAATCGGTCACTCAATCAATCCACCATCTCCCCCCGCCGCCGTGTTTGAACTCCTGAACCCTCATTTCGAATGGAAAGGGAGGCAAAAAAAAGGCTTATATATATTTTGCCCGAAACGCGATTTTCCATTTTATTCCGTCGCCGCTCATTATTTTGGGGCTTTCGAAACGGTTTTCGTATGAAAAATAAACGTTTTTCGGGATGCGTCGTTAATTAATTGATGCTCTTCCCCGATTTTCTTTCTTTCCCCCTCCCCTCCATTTAAATATACGTGTGCACCGAGCATCGGGGAATAATTCAAAATTTTGAATTATTTAATTGCAATCAAAAATNGTAAGAAAAAGTTACTATTAATTAAAAGAATGACAGAAACTACCAAAAGTATAATAAAGCTACAAAAATAAGAGAAATAATACATTCAGTCTATCGTCTTCTCTGAATAGCGGTGATTGGGTTACCATTATATAATTTAGCGAGTACATCAGTTCACTAGTTTCGAATATGTATTTTCCTTTTAGCAAATGTATTATTCAGCTTGATGCTTTTTAATAGGTTTTTTTCTGGTTACCAGCCTTAATTTTTATTTGTATTTTTTTCGAACTTTTGACTCTTAGATCTGTTGGGGGTAAGTTGCACGATTTCGTTCTTTAATTATTTTCTCGTTATACATCGAATCAAACATTTTGTTTTGTTGTTAAACTTCGTTCACAACTATTTCAATCCATTCGCCATACACCGGATATTCACTCCTCATTATTTCAAGTACTGATGTCGATTTCCGCGGATATCGTCAATTCTTTCCCCATGATTTCGTCAATTCTATACAAATCGGTTTTTCTCTTCATAAAATAGCCTCTTTCAGTATCGCTATCGTTCGAACTCTAATATGCCGCACAAAAGGTATGAAAAATAAACGTTTTTCGGGATGCGTCGTTAATTAATTGATGCTCTTCCCCGATTTTCTTTCTTTCCCCCTCCCCTCCATTTAAATATACGTGTGCACCGAGCATCGGGGAATAATTCAAAATTTTGAATTATTTAATTGCAATCAAAAATGATTTTTGACGCGGCATTAAAATTGAGTGTGGGGGGGAGTTGTTAGTTTGGGGGGCGCGGGTGTGGGAGGGAGGTTGAGAGAGACGCATCAATCCGGTGACGTGATCGCATAAAACAGAGCTCCATCTCCCGTGCGTGTGTTGACGAGCGCACGTTAATGTTGCGTTGATGAGAAAAATTAATAAATGTGGAACAATGGGTGGGGAGACCAATTATTGCCGATCCTCCTTTTGTGGGCGGAGGATCCCGACTTCCAATTCCAACCCCTTTTTAATAACGTTTTTATCCGCTGGCTAACCGAAATCGGTGGCGACCAAACCAAGGTACGAGTCCCGAAATTCGGCCCGCTCGCTCATTTTTTCCCTAAGAGTCCCGTATGCGACCATTGTTTCCCGTCTTTTTTTACGCGGGAGGGCCAAAATTGTCCTTTCTCTACGCATACGAAATTACGAATATATGCGCGAATGCGACTCGCGCCGAAGAATCGGCATTTTTGCCTCTCGTTATTTTCTCTGCTTTCGCGACCGGAGAATGAATAATTGCGGTGCGGTAGTCGCGTTGGAATATGATTAAGGCCGAGCGGTACGTCAAATCTATGCGGAATGAGTGCCGATGAGATGCCGTTAAAAATTGGAACGGGAGACAAAAGGTGTTTTAATGCTGTTTACTATTATTGGGCGTAATAGCTGACGGTGACGAAAGAAGCTTACTTCGGAATAGTATTAATTTGAGTGAATATTTTATGCTAGCATTTAAATAAACAGGTGTTACTTTATGTGTAGGATGGACTTTTCTGTCTAAAAGTAGCAATACATTTCTGATGGCCAAGAAGAAATTGAACTATGCGAGTCCAAAAGGTATACATGGCATGCTAAGTTTCATAAACCTCGATAGGAAGAGAAAAAACAATAGGAAGGACAAGTGGCGCATTTAAAATAATGCAGTTGGCTCACCAAAGACATCGCCGTTTCATGAAAAATTGATTATTTCAATGGTATGCGAAAATTTTAGAAATTATATGCGTTCGAAAATATACTATTGGGAGGAAGGAGTGGGAAAATATTGGAAATAATTAATCTTTTTTAATTACTCTATATCCACAAGTTCTGAATAATGTATTTTGGACCGAGAGTCCCAACTTCTATAAACAGTACCACGTAAAATTCCACGGATTTCGTTTAAACGGATTTCACGGAGTTCATTTAAACTTATTGTTTAAAAAATGGCAGAGAAATTACAGAAAAAAATACGTTCAAAATTTTGATTTACCGAATGTTTACAGGAAACAGCTATGAATTTGAATATTTAAAGAAAACTGAATTGTAAGAAAAAGTTACTATTAATTAAAAGAATGACAGAAACTACCAAAAGTATAATAAAGCTACAAAAATAAGAGAAATAATAAATTCGGTCTATCGTCTTCTCTGAATAGCGGTGATTGGGTTACCATAATATAATTTAGCGAGTACATCAGTTCACTAGTTTCGAATATGTATTTTCCTTTTAGCAAATGTATTATTCAGCTTGAAGCTTTTTAATAGGTTTTTTTCTGGTTACCAGCCTTAATTTTTATTTGTATTTTTTTCGAACTTTTGACTCTTAGATCAGTTGAGGGTAAGTTGCACGATTTCGTTCTTTAATTATTTTCTCGTTATACATCGAATCAAACATTTTGTTTTGTTGTTAAACATCGTTCACAACTATCGCAATCTATTCACCATACACCAGATATTCACTCGTCATTATTTCAAGTACTGATGTCAATTTCCGCGGATATCGTCAATTCTTTCCCCATGATTTCGTCATTTCTATACAAATCGGTTTTTCTCTTCATAAAATAGCCTCTTTCAGTGTCGCTATCGTTCGAACTCTAATATGCCGCACAAAAGGTATGAAAAATAAACGAAAATTTAAAGGATCCACACTCGTCATTTGCCAACGTTCATTTTTAGCCACCTATTAGCATTGCACAGGAACATAAACAAAACCTTTATGAGCTCTTTCCAATTTAGCGAAACCCACCCTCGCTCTCTTCGCCACCCACCCAACACAAACCCCGATCAAAAAAACACCCCGCTTTTTTATCAGCCCATTCTTTGAATCCACATCGCCACTAAATTACGCCATCCCGACGCACGGAAAAAACCGCATTAAAGAGAAGACCGCCGCATACTTGCGAATAATAACGGACGCGCCTGTAAGTGGTTGATTCCCGCAATTTCCACCAGGGGGAGAAAAAGCGGGAAAAAAGATATCGAAAAAAAGACGTATAAACCGTGAGCTGGGGCACAAACGAAATACCACGCTATCAAAAACGAGTGCGTGCGTAGTCATTATAACTCATCGTGTCACCAACATACGCGAAATAACCTTTCAAAAAGAGATGAGGGCGAGGCGGAGTGAAATTTCGACAATCGTGCCGTGAAATCGCGCGATATTTTCCTCTTTCCCATCAGCTGTATGTGAGCTCATCGCGCCAAAGCAACTTCCCCCATTCTCTGCCCATGCGGAGGCGAGACCGCCGGGCGGGTTTCCCACCCCGGATCCCCGCTTCGAGCCCCGTCGGACCCCACCGCCGCCGCTGCTAATTGCGCCGCCCCCTTCCACCGCGCGAGGCCTGCGGGGTTGATGCGACTGGAATTGGAAACACATCGGGGGAGGGGGGATCGGTTGGGGGAGTTGCAAAAGTGGTGAAAATACAAAACTGTAAAGTGCACCGAGAAACGTATTCGACGAATGCGGGATTTGATGGAAAAAACGGACCCGGTGATGGCGCTGTTTCCGATAAATAAAAAAGGAGGCCCCCGCGATAAAAGGAAGTATTTTTTGCCGGTTAGGTTTATATGGGCGATCGTTTTTGGAGGGATTCGAAAACGCGCCGCTGGACGGGCTGCGCGTAGGCAAAAATCGAAATGCGAATTTCGGGGAAAAAAGGGCCATCGGAACACTGGATTTTTGTCGCATGTCGAACGGTGACATTTTTACCGATTCCGATAAATATTTCAGCTCGTTCTCTTTGCCCTCTTCTTTTAACTAACGGAAGTTTCCGATGAACAGTGTTGGAGGCGCGCTTGTTATTTTGTCGACTGAATCAAGATATAACAGTGGGAACTTTAGGCGTGAGAGTCTTTTAAATCGACGTTCGAAAAAAAGGATTTCACGTGAATTGAGCGAGAATATTTACATATGCCTGCACTCAGTGTGATCTGTGACAAAGCTAAGGCAGTTAATTTGTCCTCCCGTCGAACGCAGTGGGCTTAACAAGGATCAAACTGAGCTTTACCTCAAATTATGTCGCTTCAGCATCTCAATGAATCCCCGATAATATATAAAGTTGAAGTAATAATAAAGACATTGTATTCCATTCTGCAACTTTTCCTTCAATAATAATAATCATCAATTTTTGACTGAGCGCGAATTTATATTGATTCAATTCTAACCCATTTGAAGACTACACTTGCAGTTAATCTATGATATGATAAAAGAAACGAGGCTTTAAAGGATTCAAGCTCGCGAACTCAGTTTTCCTTGATAATCACATTAATCCTTCCGAATAAATTACTGATTCACTTCCATGTTCCGATGGGATTGGGACTATAAAGTATACCATACGAAGCATCGTCGGAATAAAGAAAGCAATACAAAAATAAGAAAATATGATTTAAAAAGAGATAATGTAAGAAAATTAAAAGAATATTTGATATATCGTACCTAAATAAATCTTGAGAATATGTATCCACAGCAAATAACATCGTTAAAGAAGGTGGTATCGAAAACCTACAGACAGTAATAGCTAAAAGATATCGTATCATGCAAACTTAAGCACGGCTTGGTAATAAAATTTTTTTAAATCTTGAACATGCATGATTATATAAATGGGCTAGCAGAAATATAACTAAAACTAAAGAACTAAAATGTGATAAAAAAATACGGTCAAACGCGACTATCTCTATTCTTAAGTACTCTAGGCATGGAATTCTTAAGTACTCCTTCCTGTTTCATCCATATGAAACCAAATAAAATGATATTAAAATTAAAACAAGAATTTATTGCAGAAATAAATTAAGATCAACTTTCAAGAGGTTAAATGGAACAAAAGTAGAGAATACAGGCCATAAAAAGCGCATTAGAAAGTTGAAACTGAGTCACTACGAAAGTTTATTCGTAAAACGCAAATACCAGGAACGTAAACGATCGTTTCCTAAGAAGAAAAATACTGGAAAGTTTGTATCACGTAACGACCGATACTACAAAATCAGCATTATTTACCGAAGTACCGTCGAAACATTCACGAGGAAAAAAAAACGAATTTTTCAACTTGGTTGGTGATTTTGTCATTAACACCGTTAGTGCGAAACTTCAACGAATGCTTATCTAATATTTGGAAGTAATAATGGAAGAGTAACCAGCAATGGTATCTCATGGAGTTAAAGAGACCATATGAAAAGCATACGAAGCGCTTTGTTTCTGATTCGAAGAAGATAAAGTTAGAGCAAATCATGAGTATCGGGTTGAAGTGTCGTTTAATCACGGGACATGCTACCAATCTTCTCATTCAAACAAGCATCGTCGACCGTATCATGTATGTACTTAGAAGGATTTACTTCAATCCCTTAATATGGAGTGGTGGATTAATTCAACGAAGATCACATGGAGTAGACTAATCAGTAATATTGATATATTCCCGGTTTTCGAGGCTTTATGCAGAGGAACATTTCACAAATTGATTTTTCGTAGATATGGGGATTCGCGGTTTTCAAAACTCCTTCGCTCTAGCGAAAATACATGGTGACCTTTAGCGTCTAATTTTTTCCCACTAAACTACGGGATCGTAATTGCCAATTGACGAGTTTGGAAGAACTCCCCGGAGGATAAAAACAAAAATTCACGAAATGCTAACACCGGTTAAGGCCAATGGGAGAATCGGCAACTTCAGCTGCTGTAGGCACACGGAGGGAACTAGTTGATCCATTGTGGAGGGAATGGGATAGGAAGCCATCGAACCAAATGCTATCCAAACCAATCAGAGCTGTTGATTTACTCCTGCCTTTCGCCAGACTTGGCAATCTGCGTTATTTCCCGATCGCCAATAGCACCCGGACGGGACGCGGAAAATTGGAAACGAAAAAGATTACTTGGAGTAATCATTAGGGAAAAGTTCACCGCACGAGAGGAAATAATTTAACGGTTTTATTTCGAATCCTTCGGATGTGTTTTAAATGATCTTGGAAACGTGCTTTTCTGATCATTTTAAGGGAATTTCCGATACCTGAAAGAGAGAGAAAATAGTGGGTACCGTTATCCACTTTATCGGGTAAATCTGGGATTGATAGCAGGCAAATGTATGATGCCCAACCCACATACACCAAAGAGGAAACTAGGAATATGCGAAAGAATAACAAGAAAAAACATTTCCTTATTTAAAATCCAGCCCATGGGAGCGGCAAAACGTAAAACTTAAATTGAATACACCAAGTTTGCTTTATACATAAGAAAGGAAACGAGAGAAGGAAATTAAAATAATACATGCTCAGTCATGTCGACTAAGTTCAGAGAACTGCCACACAAATACATAAAAGTTACTTAAAGTTGAGAAGCAAGTATGTTAAACAACCAAAATATATATCGAAACGCTGATAATTTTGCGACTTCAGTAAAAGCTGTATTCCTTACCATAATCCTCATATGGTATAGTGACCATATGACATAGTGACAATACCTACTGTAAGTTAACTTTTTTACGTTAACAAACGCCGGCTGGCTGGGGAAGTATGGAAGATACGTCTCATACTAGCTCCGCTACTAATTCAGGAGGACTAACATTAAACGCGACCGAGAGCAATTTTCCACACTTCATTCTGGTACCGAGTCCAAGAAACTCCGAAGAAAAACATACCGCATTATGCACATACCTACTGTAAGTTAACTTTTTTACGTAAACAAACGCCGGCTGACTTGGGAAGTATGGAAGATACACCTCATACTAGCTCCGCTACTAATTCAGGGGGACTAACATTAAACGCGAGCGAAATCAATTCGCCACACCTCATTCAAGCAGCGAGTCTTAAGACCTCCGAAGAAAAACATACCGCATTATGCACGTAAGTGTGAAAAAACGCTCTTTTAAATTCTTCTCCAAATCATCGAAAGTTGTCTTTTCAACGCTCGAAATGCAAACAAAGCTACGACCAAAGAGGAGTATATATATATGCGGCAAATCGCTTTCGAGCACTTCGTCCGCCGATGAATTAAACCCACTAATCTTTCAAAAGAGCGCAAAAACGAGGAAGCATCCGGAGCCGGCGTGGGAAAACCAAGTGGCACGACCTCAAAAATGAAACAAAACACAGGGGAGAGGATAAGTCACGCCAGCACATAAAGCATCCGCCAAGGAAAGCAGCCCTTCCGCTTCGTTATAACGGTGCCTCGGGCTAAATGAGTCTCACGGCGGCGCATTAAAATTCACGAGACACGGAGACTAGGCGATGATAAAAAAAGTCGTGCATGCAAAACTTCCTATGGCGTATCCATCACAAGAAGAGCGTTCGGCGAGGAAAGAATCGCGTGCGAATGGGCTTGGTCGTCTCCGGGAGCCGCAGTGAAGGCGTGAACCGCTTTCTGACGTATTCCGAAAGAAACCCCTCTCTCGTTCTGATATCGCGAAAGCATACGGCACTTACAGAGAGAACGAGTTGTGGTGTGGAAGAGTCCACATTCTATAAAAGGTCTCCGAAGGAGGTTTGAGTTACCATCAAATCGCATTCCACAGCGTTGACCCAGTCTCAATTTCTCCTCAGTCAACCCTTTCCAAAATCGCTTTCCCCTATTTGCTGCGCATCGGAGTGCCGGAGAGTTTCCACGGGAAATGGCAGTTCTTACCAACTGCTAACTTGCATAATAAAGACTATATTTACTTTAGTACAAGTAATTTGATTTGAAAATTAATCCTACATAATACCTGGTCTAAAAGACGTAGGTGTATGTTCTTACATAAAGCGAAAAAGTCAATGAAGTTGTCATGATTAAAATTCTGAATAAGACATAGGGAAACGATAAAGTAAAATGGAACAAGAACAATACTAATATCTACGAATGATTAAGCAATACTAATCAGACGCAAAATAATTAGAGAAGCAGATATAATCGTACTGCACACCAGAAGAAAGTGAAGTAACTTCTCTTCGTTACTCCCATCTCCAGAATAAATATTTTCCTTTAATATTGATCTGCGCATGATTTTACTTCTCAATGCGGATATAAAAGACCGTCGATTTCTAAATAAAGACAAAAGTGGCACTTCATGGTTCCAAATGTAACGCAAGCCTCTGGCTAAACGCAAACAGTCTCACACGATTATCCCAATTTAAAATAACATTTTCTTCTTTGAACTTTTCAACACAATGCTCTATTTAATAAGCCACCCAAAATGCATGATGCAAATTTGAATTAATATATTAATTATTCAAATGTCTATGTAGACATTTGCATGAATCATTTGGATCAGAACCTGAGATTCGTGCCCACTTAATCATTATGAGACGATAATTCACGCAATTACAAAAATCAGTTATGGATAAAATGCATTGTTCTTATTTTTATGGTAAATATTCCCCTATTACAACGAAAACTCTACCAAAACAAAAAATCAAACAAGATGCTCGTGAACTTATATCGTCTTTGACACCTTAAAAATACCGCTCTCCGGCGTTAAAACGCTATTCGCCTCAATACCAAGACATATTTTGCGTGAAAGAAAGATCAGGCTGACGGATAACCTTGCAATAATACGGATAATGTTGCAAGTGCAACTACCAATTTCTCTCCCTTTCGCCTACTACTTGCCGCGACTTGACCAAAGAGTTAAATATATCGCCGCAGCGGCGCTGCCAGCACTCCCGATCCCTCTCATCCCCCCTCCTGCATACTCCCGCCTCCTCCCACCCCCTCAAAGAATAAAGAACTTTCAGGCCGCGCCATATCACGCTATGTGGATTATTTTTCCTCGATTGATCACTTCCGCAATGAAATGTTAATTTGGTGACCTCATCTGGTGTAAATGTCCGAGCGGCGGAGGAAAAAGGAATCATGGGATTGGAGAGTGATTCCGCGCTATTTCTTTCCCTCGCCTAACTCTTTCTTCCGTGGTAGCGAGCTTATTTATAAATTTCTGGTAGCAACGACTCGCGTATCATTAAAATTTCAAGCGTTTCTTTTTTCGCTGACATCCAGCGGACAACAAAGGACACCACGATGACATTTGAAATTTGATTTTCGATCATCGCTCACAGAAAAACGCAAAATCTGTTCTATTGAATGAATTTGGAACGTAAAATTTTTGCAGCTTACATTAAATAGTAAGCTTTTCCTCGTTTGATGGAGGGAACACAATTTCGCGCGATACTCGACCGCCTGACTAAAACAATGAGTAGAGATTGGAGCTGAAAAGTGAGTGTAATAACGTAATTACTCCGTCAATTTCAGTCGTTGCTGGAAAACTTCCCTGGTTTTAAATTTATCGCAGTTTTCCTCGCAAATGGAGATTAGAGAGGGCGTTTTGAGAAATCACGTACACAATTACATAGACGAAATGTTTTGTTCGGTTGACGGCTTGCGTTAAAACCTTCACCGTAAATGGTAGTGAAAGCAAACCGCGAGCACAATAGGGAAAATCGTTAAAATTAACATAGTCAAGCGTTACTTCGTGTAATTTCACACACATCTTAAAAGAAAGAAACTTCCACAGCAGATTTCATATTATTTTACCTGAAGATGTCAACTCGTTGAGGAGTAAAATACCTAATAAATACCTGCTGCGGAAGTTGTGAAATATTCGTTCTTTTAAGATAGACAAAATATTTAAAAATGGGTAAATTAAAAGTGATTCTAAAAAGTAGCATTATATATAAATACGAAAAGGAACGTGTAAAAGCTCTAATTAAATCAAGTGTTAAATTCTGTGCACAATTGGGAGTATGATGCTTCTGTACCCTTGGGGGCACTCCAAAATAACGGGAGGGGTGGGTGGAAGCTATCAGTTTCTGGTCTTCCCAAGTCATACCAACATAGAGATTTCTTTTACACACATTTTATTACATGCTTAATCTAGTTATGTTCTATAGATTTCTTTCGATATCAGTGAATGACAAGAAGATCTTACGTTAACTATCTCAAAGTTAAATTAAATAATAAATATAACTTATACTTTTCCACAAATATGTGTATATTTNACTTATACTTTTCCATAAATATAAAGTAGGAATAAGCTGTATTTATTATTTCATTTATAATGGAATTCCACCAAATCTCGCTAGAGAAGATTAATTTTATCTCAAAGTTATTTAATACAGTACCGGCACATAGATTCCAAGTGAAGAAAAACTCCATAATTTACTACCAATAATTGAAACGAAACTATTAGCGGTTCGATTAAATGAAAAGGAAAGGAAACACAACGGAATTGCTAAAAAGCAAGATTCTGCCAAACTAAAGCAAAATATCGAAGAGAAAACCTTTCGCTACTGATACATTCATTTCTTAAAAGCATGAGAAACGAAGATGAATCGCTTTCCGAGAAGCTGGATAAGTGGTGCATTTGAATAAGGCGAAGACTTCTTTCTCCAGCTGCTGGAATTTGAAGCTGTCACTCAGAATTAAATGAAGGCTAATAGAGTTGGAGAGGGAAGAGGGAGTGAGGTGTGAAAAGGAAGGGATAATGAGCAAATGAGGGCAAAAGGAGAAGCTGGAATAGGAGGAAACGCAAATAATTCGCCAAGGAGTTCACGATTCATGGTGCGATATCCGATGTAGCAGAGAGATTTCGTGGATGTGTGCCGAGAGTTTTTGATGTAACAGGTAATTTGACGGCGTTTGCTGAAGAGAGAGGTGCAAAAGACTGAGAGCGCAAATTTGAAAATCTGTAACAGTTGTTCGTTGATGGAACGATTGCGCAATATAGGTTTTCATAGGCTGAACAAGACAGGTAATGAAAGGGCATATCGACCTCTAAAACTTTGCCGAGGGAACGCATTCATAATGAATTTGTGTGTGGTTATGTATGGACTACAGGAATTATCAAATTTTCATTTCTCATTGAGAATTCAATGCCTCAAACCTTCAACGGGATTCAATTCTTCCGTTTTACCTTCATATTTCCTCGAAATTATTCGATGTAACGCGTAAAATTGACCGGATTTTTATAGCACGGGGTGAAAATAAATCCGATATGACGTTATAAACGTTCCAAAGTACAGTAAGACGCAAATTGCTTAAGCAATCGTTAAGTAAAGACATAAAATGATACATTTATTACCAATTTTTATATATTATATATTTATTTCCCACAAGAGAGAAGAAAATTAATAGCGTTCATGTTGTCATTTCTAAGGACCTTCGAAAACGCAATCCCTCACTTAGAAGTTAACTTACGAAAATAAGAACATTAACAACATTCAATAGCAACCGATGCATAAGAAGTTAACTCGACCGTGAAAAATTAAAACGTTAGTAAACGGAATCCAACAATATACTCGTACTTCAGTCAGAACTTTTTAGATCGTCGTGATACATTTATCCCATCTTAATACATTCTTGAATATGTTCTTCTTCATTGGCCCTCCTACTATATATATCTTAATGTAACATTTATCATTTGTATTTTGGTATGGGATAGAGAAAAATATATCTTTTAAATATTTTTGTCTCAGACCTGTTTTTGGCTGTGATGATATGAAAACTACTGAGGTATGAGTTATGCTGAATAATGGCATTAACTTCGGTTTCTCCTTATGCAATGTTGCGAAAAGTGTTACTCGTAGAGTCATTGTGCCCTTACGTGGACTAGTTCTACGTATAGCATTCGGGCTCAGTGAGGAAAGCAAGGGCAAACTACATCACTCCTCATCTTGCCTAGTAAGCCTCATTTCACTCTCCTAGCTCTTTGTAGCTGATAGTGGAGGGGATGAGGTCCCAACCGGCCTTCGGGCTAAATACTTGACAGACCACTTTATTACCATACAAGCACAAAAGCACCTCCTTCCGTTTATATATAGACAAACGCCATTTCAGCTTTCATTAACGAGATCCCGAAACAAATCTGACAGATAAAGAATGCTGACGACATTGTGAAGCGAAGGAAAAAGTTCTTCGAACGTAAGACGGAGAGCGAGTCAAAAGAAGTTCAAATTTTCGGGTGTAATGCGCCGAATGTGAAAAAAGGAGAAAAGAATGGCGTAAGAAAGGGGAGTGGAGTATGGAAAACGAAGATGAGATGGAGGTGAAAAGGAATGAGGGGGGAAAGGCGTGGGTGTTAAGGAGCTTGGAAAGTGAATGGAAAATAAGCTGGAAAAGGAGAAATGAAGATATGGAGGGAGAAGAAGGAAGGGAAAGGAAAGAAAGTGGGAGGTAAATCTGGAAATTGAGAAAGGAACGACAGGTTGAGTATGCGGTTGTAATTATAGGTCCCTTTAATACTCCTATCACTTCGATTGCGATGATGAGAGTAAATGCTGCAAATGTTAGAATTTCCTTGGATTAAAAATTTTTTTATGAATAAATAAATAATTCCAAATAACTGATGATATTTTCCGTGGAATTTTTTAGTGAAAACCGTATCCAAAGATTGAACTTGCCCTAAAAAACAATATGAACTATGATCGCATCAACCTGAAAGAGCACATAGACAGCCTTATCCAAAAACAGGAAACACATAACTGATGCATGGACCCGCACAAAAATAAGTAATATTCTAAGTAAAATGTAGGACCAAAACAACCTATTTCGGTTTCTCTCCAATTAAAAGTTTAATTGTTATGAGATTGATATGTAAGATGCATCAAAACTCAAATTGCCGGCCTCTGTGGTTAGAGCGTTAGCCTAGCAACGCCCGGGGTCCCGGGCTCGAATCCTGGTTAGGACATGGTTGTTTGTGTTCGTGTCTTGAAGAGGTTCAATTATAAGAGTGGTCTCTTAAGACCAAAATTCGCCAAATAAAGTCGTCATAAGTAATATTATTATTGTACAGAAGCAATTGAGGAGGCCGTGATCTGATAGATACTATTACAAATGGAAATACTCTGCTTTTTAGTTCACTTAGCTACCAATATACCTATGGTTTATTTGAGCTTTACTTACTTTACTTATTATTATGAAGTAACAAAATATTTTGGCACGCTAAGTTTGCGCTTTTTTCCTTAGGGATCGTAGACTACGGCGAAAATGACCTATCGGTTGCGACGTCATTAATCAAACAACTATCGCTACTGATTGTAAACCATGCAGCATTAACTATGTCATTCTTTTCGGCATTTCCATCTTAATTTCAGTTTCCTGTAAGTAATCTTTAATCTTCCTTAATCATTACACTGATCATTCTCGAAAAACAAAGGTTAATAAGCCTTTCCTTAAATAAAATTCACGGAGGAAGGCGTCCTTTTGTGGAAACTCTTTACACTGAAATAAACAAGAAGACAGAGAAGCACCTCTTTCACAGTTTATAGAGCCACGACCGGTCTCAGGGAATAATCGACACCTGACGATAGCGACTATTCGCTGAAACCTTTCGTGGCTCAATTAACTGTGGAAAAGGGACTCCTCTCTCGTCTTTTCATTTTGGTGTTTTCTTCAAGTCATGACATTTCACTCGAATAGGTACATCAATTTTCTTGGACTCACAATTAAATTAATCTGAGGAACAATTTTTTTTTTAATCTTGCTCTAAATATAAAAAGTATGTATAATAGTAATAAAATAAATAGGATAAAAATAGTATTTTAAATAGTAGATAAAAAGGATGTAGAATAGATGTAATTAAATTTTAATGGGGCACAAAATTGTACCAATATTGGGTCTGAGGAACCCATTCGCAGAGATCTAGTCGGGAAAAGTGGTCGCTCTAAGGGGAGGTTGTGTAATCAGTAGCACTTTTCTATAAACTCCACATTCTGAATGAGGTTTAGACCGTCCAAAAGGGAGGAAACGGAGAGCCGAAAACCGGAAAGAAGCGAAAAAACTAGAACGGGAAGGATAACGTGAATGGCGAGAACAGAAAGGGAAAGTGAGGAGGGGACAAAGAGGAGGACGAAAAGGGCCTCCAGGAGAGAGAAACAACCCACGCGTGGGGAGGAAGTGCGTGGGAGGGGGCGCCGGGAGACCCAGTTCTGAATCCGCCCCCGAGACGGTTAACGAGGGGAAGGAGAAAGGACCACTTAATGGCGCAAGGCGGTGAAGGCATCTCCTTCTTTTTAATGGGGAGTGAGATCCTCTTTCTGCGGAGAGAAAGGAGAGCTTTCCGCCCACACGGAATCTACTCCATCGAAAGGGAACGTCCAGAGGTTAAAGATGCGCAAACACTTGTATTCGAATACTTCCACTTTACGTCTTCCAACCTTGCGGGAATGGAAGGTTACGGCGCGAGTTGCGCTTTTTTATCTCCGTTCTTGGCGTACTTTGGGACGGGGGAGTGCGAAAGGAGAGGTGGGCGTTGGAGGGGGGAAAGCGGCGCGAGGATGGTAAACTCGCTTCTCCACCGAGTCTTCGCGTCATTACGGGAGATAAAAATGCCACATTGAGCCGTGCATCATCCCGAGGAATTTATTTTTTTTACTCCTTGTCGGAAATGCGACGCAAATGGGAACGGTTACTGAGAGATGAAGGGAACTTCGAGAGTGCCGCCGTTTACTCTGACAGATGAGGTATGAAAAGATGATTTTCGCGACACTTTTTGTGGGCTGCGAAGCTGATCTGCCGTCTTCAACTATGATAATTCGAGAAAAGAGGGGAATACGATTTAGGGATTTCCTTCAAATGATAAGGACGGAAGTGTTAACAATGATATTCTCCGTCTACAGAATGAGTTTCATCATAAAGGGTGGCCGGCGATGTTCCAATGAAACTAATATGAAATAAGATTCAGCCAATGCTAAATAATGCTAAATTTAAATGTGTATCTAAATGATTTAATATTATAAGATGTTATAAAGAACCAGTTTTTTCTTTAAAGTAGCTTAATCTTTACTTAATTATATATGAAATTATTTGGTTTAATGGTTTGGAAAGTGTTACAGGTTACTGAAAAAAGTTACACGGTATACGATCACTTTTCTTTTACTATGAATGACCTCACTTCCAAATTCTCAACGTGGCAAATCCCAGTTATGCAGGGCCCCCAGATAGCCAAGTGGGCAAAGCGTTCGACTTTGGTGAAAGCGATCTCAGGTTCGATTCCCGATGGGGGCTCGCGTGCGAATTGACCTTAGCTGTCGAAGCACTTTTAGCAATACTACTACTACTACCCAGTTACGCACTAAAAACACCTGCTTCGTGACTTTCGGAAAAGTAGCATCTCTCCCGTGATAAAAGAATGAATACGAAGAAAACTGAAACTGTTTAGGAATAACTCCTATAGCAAGTAAGCTTACACAGGAATACACGTCCTAAGACAATTGGGACGGCTCTTCTTCGGGACTTGCCCCGACCTCATACTTCTATTCCAGATTCCCACGTCAACACTTCTGATTCTTAATGTTGATTCGAAAAATGATACGCAATTTAAAATGACACTTTTTGGAAAACTTTGCTGGCCACGGAGGGCTATATAATTCAGGTCGTCCCAGCCTTTCTTAGAATCATCAATGAGGAACGGAGCTTGTTCTTTTGAGAATGGAAATTCTTTGCCTTCCTTCATCTCGGGGCCGCTCCCTTAGGAGCAGCGGCATTAAGAAGGAAAGAGAAGAAAGGGCGAAACAATAGATTCGGTGAGAGGGTAGGGATTTTATGAAGAGATAGTGACGTGGGAAGGTATAGAAGCAGGGTAAGGGAGGGAGAGGGATAGAAAGGGAGAGACTGGGAGTCGGAAAGGCAAAAACGGTTCGAGAATTGGGGCTGTGCCGTAAGTTCCAGGTTCCCTATTCTTTTCGACAGCATTAACTAAATCTCTTGGGCATGAAATCTCCGTCAGGTAGGCGAAAGAACCTGATTTTCGACCGCTTCCAAATTTATTGAACGTAAAAGGTTTTGCGACTTCCGTAATCACGAACTTCGAAAGGTGATGAGTTGAAGACTTAGTTTTAAATTTTCTATCAGACATTTATTTGAGTACACCAGCTCAAGGATTGATCTATGAATTATCCAAAGGGGGAAATGCGGTTATCTTGCACACCTATCCTAAAAAGATAACCATATTAGTCCCTTAATTCTCTCAAATTGATAAATGGAAAATGGTATGGCGCCGTGGTTGTTTCCATTGCACTCTACCCCTTTGTTTTGTGAAAAAATTATAAATTAAGATTTATTTTTTTAATAAAAGTAAAATTATTTAATTTTAATTCCAGTTTAATAATACTCAGCACATCTAAATGTAAACTGCTAATTATCGCACAGATCTAGCAAATTTCAACACGTAAAAGAAACTGTGTCGACATGAAGTTGACTCTCAAATACGTCTTTTAAAACCTCAATGAATAGAGATTTCTCTCCCAAGTTTCCTGCTCCCGCTAACTTCAGCCCTCCATCCAACTCTTTTGCGGGGGCGGGCGTAGAAAGTTCCCAAGAGAGGGGATTTAAGTCATTCTCCTTATGAACTCATCTCCAATGTACTCTTAAAATGCCATTTCTCGAGATAAATACATTAGACGTAAGGTGATGGTAGAAAAAATCATGATCAGATTAAAATTCCTGCTTATAGACACAAGCTAGATGATTTGACCAATGAAGTCATCAATGGAAGAATGGTCTGCGGTTCCTTCCTGGCGAACTGTTTCAATCGATCGAATTAGATTAATTTACAGTTTAAATTATTTTAAATCATCGAGGAAAAAAAACGCAAAAATCTAACAAACCCGATAAAAAGTCTCAACAGCAATTTTCATAAACATTTTCAGCATTTTTACGTGAAACGGCATAGCTCAATTGGGAAATATGATAGAACACAACCGATGCGACTAACAAACGATTCCTCCACTAGGAAACAGCTAGGGAATGACAGACAGCGGGGAATCAGGTTAAACGAAGAGTGGGAACTCTTCCCTCCAACGCTTTCGTAGTCGAGATATGACATAGCAGGAAGGTAGAGAGGCGAGACTAATTCCCTCGAAGACAGCACCGGGGTTAAGAGGAGCGGAATTAAGAAGTCGAGCGAAGTAAAAGGAAAATGGGTTTGCTCTAAAGGTCGCGGTAGGACCCAATCTGGAGAGAGAAAACCTCCGTGGCAAAGGCTACCTCATCCAGCAAACAGCGCGGTTAGGGGGAGAGAGAAGTCGGGTTGAAGGAAGTATGGAACAAAGGCACGCCGCCGCTAATGGTTCCAAATCTGTGGAACAGAGCTGGCTTTCAAGATGGGAAAGAGTGGGGCGGAGGGATCGAGAGGGAGAAAGTGAGACGAAAAGAGGAAAATAAATGGAGAGAGGCAGGTCGAAGAGAGATAAGAGTTATGTAAAGGGGTTGGGAGAGGGGAAGGGAAAAAAGCTGGAGACCTAAAGGTCTGCGGAGAAGCGGTTGGCTTTTAGGAATAGAGAGGAATGCTTTTGGGAGGAGAGGGAGATAATGGGCGAAGGGATAAGCGATCTTAGGATTAGGAAAGGAGGGTCTGTTTAGAAAATCATGCCAGGCAGGCTGTTGAGGATGGCCTGTGGCCAAAAGTACGGGACTATTAAAACTATTAAAATACGCCTCCGGAAATAAGGATTAGGAATTCGGAAAGTCACTCGAATTGTGATAATGTAAACGAGGTGCGATCTTTGGGAGCTGAGATTGCGTTTCGGCAGGCGAGCGTTTAGTAGCGAAACGAGCTTTCGAGGCTTATTTATGGTTCAGCGAAGCAGTAACCTTTAACAGTAATGAGTGGGTGAGATCGAGAAATCAACAAAAAGCATTAGAAACTGAGGAACAGCAGAATCTTGGCCAATTTTTTCCTTCATAATACAACAAGCACTTAATTGATCCAATTTCGGAAATATTTTTCTTCGTCACGTTTTGTGCTAATTGGAGGAGACAGATGGATAAACAATCCTGTTTTCACGAGGGAATAAATAGCAAATATTCTCAAAGAGAAAAGGATGCGGAAAACAGTCTGACACGACAGGGACTCGAACCCGGATCTCCAGTTAGAACTTTTTCTGCCGGATAACATAGTGGATAGAGCAATCGAACGGAGACGGAGATTCGGGTTGGAGTCCCGGTCCTGTGAGACATTCTTCGTGTTCGTTTTTCTATGCGAATGTTCCTAGGTGCACGCCTTTACGTGCCAGATCATCTAAACCAATTTCCTAGTGAACTGCAGACAATTCAATGTAGGAACTACCGGAGAAAACTTATTAATGATAAGTTGAATGAAATGGGGAGGAAACTGACGAGGTAACGACGTAGTTCATCCTCGGTAAGCGACCGTAAAGGAACGGATTTTTTCACGAGAAAAGTTATACAATGCTGTCAAAGTTATGGCTCTAAATAGAAATGAAACCGTAGATTTACATGCAAATACCAAGATTATATTTGACTTTTAGTTGATTAGGGTAGCCCAACTTTCGTCGATATTAGTTAGGGTCATATGTGCGTCGGGGCTTTGCAGTCGAAATTCCAAGGATAAACAGCGGCTTAAAACATCTGACAAAATGGCAATCGAGCCGCGAGTATCTAACTTTACGAACTGAATCTCAATGACAATGAGATTCAGTGTCTCAATGAATCTGACACTTGAGAAGCTCAATGGTAATAGAACCACGCTGAGAGTGATAGATCCTTGGTTCGATTCCCAATCTCGATAGACTTCTTCATCGTCCAAGGAAAGGGATAAGGATTCTGTTGTACGATAATTAGTGCAGCTAGGAATACTCCCAATAAGAAACAAACATGAAATAGTCTAACAGAACTGGGACTCGAACACGGGTCTTCCGCCTCCATACTGCATGACGTGAACGTGACTGCGAACGATGCTGCTTACATGAACCCTTAGCCCTTGCCGACAAGTCTCACAAACTTCATTGAAAAATATCTTGGCAAGATAGCTCAATGGTGAGAGCAGACCCCCGCATATCGCAAGACCCGGGTTCGATTCCCAATCCTGTCAGATATTTTTCATGTCAGTTTTTCCTTAAAAGGCTTCACCACTGTCCTTTGCGTACATCCAAGTTGCAGAAACTTGAATGCAAAGAAGAATTTTCTCTCCTTCCTTTCAAATACAGTCTTATTTTCATAAAGTCGTTAAATAATGGCCTAATGGCGTATAATCGTTAATAAACTATTTACGGCCTTGAAAGAATGATCCTGTCTGCATCATTTCACCCTATCAAAATCGAATGTTGTTTCTCGGTCATCAATTCTATTCCTCCCATTTCGTGACGTCATGTGGCGCCGTCGGAGGCATTTTAGGTCCGCCTCGTAAGTGAAAGTGTCGAGACAAAAACAGGAGCTCAGAAACGAGAACAAGTACCACTTACTGCAGGAGCCGATGTCTTCCCAGTCAAACTTTACTGCCCTCCATTAAATTCTGACACCGCCGCCGCGCGATGAAACTTTTCTCCCAATCATTCGATGTCGCATGTAATTCTCTAGAGTCGAGCTTATTCTTTCGAAGACATGACTTTCTCCTTTCGAGACAGGAAAAGCTACTCTTTGACGTTCCAGGTGCTTTAGGTCTCACGGTGCTTAATGAGACACCTTTATCAGAAATGAGGATCGCATTATAGAGAGATAACTAGAATGCTGAGGAATTTCTCAAGAAGTTTACGATTTCAGCGCTCATTTCCATTTGATTTAAATTCGAACAGGAGAACGTTTCCAGCATAAAGCAGAGGTTATGTGGGAACCATTTAAACGGGGTCCGGAGGGTAAGTTGGACTTAAGCTTCGCAGGGTCATAAAATGAATTGTACTGAATACATTTCGTGTTAGGGAATTTTATTTAAAAGACATCCGGTATTATTAGGACAATACCGCATCGGTTTAGGAACCAAGATTACTGGACATGCCATCATTTGAGAAGAGAGCATCGCGATCAAAATGTTACCGAATAAAATTTGAAGGGTAAGAGAGTAATTCTTACGTAAAGATTTCCGTAGACAAATGAGACAGGAAAGCATTTAGAGAGCTAACCGAATTTTAAGTTAAGCGGAAGAAAATGGAAGCCTCAGCACCACATATGTATACAGAAAATGCAGATTACTGTTAGCGATACGAAAAAAAACATAAAGTTCAGTTGAAGGGAATGCGATACTGAGAGCCACTGCCAGAATTAGTTGGCTTGAATCTAAACGAAGAAGGAGAAAAAAATTTCAGATGCAGATTTTTTTCTATGCCTTTCCATCAAAGTCAACCAAATCTCTTCCGAGTTCCGAGAGTTTCCGAGAAACATTTCCAGAAATATAGAACATTTAATGCTTCACTAAATGTTCAACGTAAAAAGATAAAGTTATTAAATCTGAAATTTTATATTTCGGTTATAAAAACAAGACTGAACTAGTACGAACACATCCATAGTTTTCTCTACGATTTCCAAGGGTAAATACTGAAGGATGTATATAAAATTTAGCTCGTAACGTTTACGTCACTATCACGCTCATAACACAGGTAAATTTGGTACATCCATCCACATTTGGACTTCAAAAAGATTAACGGAGTTCTCCTCTAGATACGGAAACGCAACGCAAGCAAGTAAACGTGAGCTCTACTTCAGCATGACATACAGAAACACTGAATGGCTGAAAAAATCAACGAGAACCTGGTCCGATAAACGTGAAGTGAACGGACTTCTTGAAATAAATTGGTTGATCGTAGCGGGAGAAGCCGAGAAATTAAGAAAGATGAAGGACGAAGAATAGGAGAACGTCGAAAGATGGAGGACAGAATGACAAAGGGGGGAGTCAGTTTTCTGCACATACGAAAGAAAACGGTTCCTCTTAAGAAGACAGCCTGAAAAGGAGGATGATGGTTAAGAGGGGGGAAGAGATGAAAAGAAGCGGAAAGGAGAAGATAAAATGAAGATATAGAAGTATGCGGGCATCATAAAGAAGCGAGTTGAACATCCGGATGAGGAGAAACAAAGGACGGAGGAAGAAATGGAGGCGAAAAAGGACAAATGGGCGATAAAAGGGCATGAAAACGTTAAAGAAGGATCTAGATGATAAAGAAGTAACAGAGAAGGTATATAGAGGAATGGTAAGAAAAGGAGAGTTAGAATGAGGGAACAGCAAGCAATCTCTAAGAAAAGCTCAGATGATCAACGAATTCCGTCAAAGAGCGTGCATGACACAATGGAAGCATAGAAACGACAGAAAAAATACCAGAAACGTGCTATTAGGTCAGGAGGGTATCCAGAATTGGGGGCTGAAGTTAAGGATCATAACCAATAGTATAATGAAGATGTTATACCTAACGTTATAATGCGAAATTATTGATTCTCATCATAAGAAAATATTGCAAATAAAGATATGATGAAAGCTTTCCGTATACTTACTGTATTAGATAAGATGTACATGCTGGAGTGTACGTCTATTTGATGAGAAACTTAATGGTACAAAAAGAAATGCATGCTTCCGATTAGTAGAAAAATTCCCACCCAACCTAATAGAAACAGTGTGGATCGATACAGCAATGGAGATAAGGAATTAGGGAAAAAATTGAGAGAATACGGCGGATCTGGCGCGCGCTCACGGGGAGGCTGACAGACCTATACCTCCCTCTCCACAAGTTTCTACTAGTGTTTCATTCGAAACCAAATCCTAGAGGATATTATCAACAATAATTCGTACGCCTAAAAGATTTCCTAGAGACTAATAGCTTCTTATTGTGAGAATCATTTAGTTTGAATTACAATGTAAATTAGAACGCGCATAAGAGGCTATTGTTTACAATCCTTAAGTTCAGACCATGCGAAAAGTCTTGATGCGCTGCTGCGCCGGGTAAGAATTGAACAGTTTGCAAGCCTGACTACATTTTTACAAAAAGAAAAGCTCGAGAAATCAAATCTTACCTCGACTGAAACGTATGTCTCTACAAAAGAAGATACCTTTATTCTTAATAAGAATCATGGATACCAGACATAAAAACAAGAAATCCACGTTGGCTCGTTTTTCGTTTATAATATTCCTTTCCTGAAGTTTGAGACGTTCTAAGAAAGGCGGATTATGAAATTCATGGGATTACACCCTTGTAAGAAAACCTTACGTTACGCTGGTTTTCTCCGTCGGCTGAATCGCGGCAGAGGCAAATTTCAGCAATCTACATCTACATATGTACCCTGCAAGCCGCTTTTCAGTGTTTGGCAGGGAGTGAATGCATGTAATCAGAGACCCAAAGAGCAAGGACCATTTGAAGTCCCACCAAGAGATTATTTACCATAAAAAAGCAACGAAACGTATCTTTCTGTCACCCTTATCCAATAGATCCTCAGCTAGCACTTAATGGTGAATCCGTACCAGAATACGGGATGCTCTAACATCCATCTGTATATACCAGGAAAGGATAACCCGACAAGATAAATCAATGCCCTAAAGGTCCATAAAGTGTAACAAAGTAAAGGAATGGGGGGGGTGGAAGCAATAAACACGAAAAAGAAACCAACGCGAAACGGAGAAGGCCGAGGAAGCGAGTCTGTAAGGAAGAGGGAGAAATTGGGGATGGTTTGCGGATGACAGCATTAGGAATGAGGTCGTGATTGATAACCGATTCCCTACATCTGTTGAATTTTCAGTCCTCCGAAGGGGCTTTGAAGGAAAAATGCACCAAGGCGGACGGTAGCCGAAGCCGATTGCAAACTGACCATTAAAATTTCAAATGCGATGATAAATGAAACACTTGGGATATCCTTGTCAGCGAGTAACCCCAAGAAGAACGAGAGGGAGGGAGCCGTATTCACTGAGGCGGAATCGGCGGTGTTTCTCTGGAATAAGAAAGCGGAGATCTGTTTGAGGACCAGTCTAGTTCCGTCTCCTACTCTTGATTCCTTTAATGGATCACATTCAATCGACCGAAATCCATGACTCAAATTGCCAAATTTATGATGAAGATAACTGGATACATTGTCATGTTTCAACGGGGAAATGTTAACTGCACAATTGTATCCAAAATTGCCCTCAGTTCGCGCAGCATAAAGGCGAACGCTTATTCTTCCGCGGATGGTATGGGATCGCGAAAAACTAATTCATCATTCAAGCACAAATCAAGTCGATTGGACGATCCGTCGAAGTTCTAGCAACGAGTCGAAATGAGAGGATTTTGACAAAAGGTATTTAGGCTACTTCCATGTATTGCGATTTTCTGGGTGATTACACGAATAAAAATAGCAACATCCATTGAAAATCGGCAGATTGAACTATACCCCCCTTACAAACAATAACGCTCTCCTGAGTACAACGAGTACTATATTGATGTCTCAGCAGATGAACATGAATCCCAAATCACATTTGTAAGCCGGAAAGCGATTTCCCTAAGTTAAGGAGGTAGGTTAAATAGTTTGGCAGGGCTGCCGAACTATTCAGAGGCTCCTCTGAACTTGGAAACGATGTTTCAGTTGTCATCTCTTCCCCTCTCCTTAGCCTCCCCTAAAAGTTTGCGATAAATTTAAAAATTGTCTGGTGCTTTTATCTGATGATGACTCGCGAGAGCCGAAACCAGTTGTAAGTAAAATTATTGTGGAAACTACTAAGTATTTTTCTTTCTATTAAGCTTTTCACCAAGTTAAGCTGAAACATATCGATTATATTTCATGGCAAAGCTTATTGATGAAGTATGACGACGAAGTACATAAATAAAATTAATTACTGACGGTGAGTGAATGGCAAAAGAAGATTAAGAGAAAATTAATTAGAATTATGAAAATTAAAATAATACAATCATCTGAAGAGAGGACCAGAAACTAGGAGCAATGGAAAAATCCGTATGAGATACTGCTAGATGGAGAATATGTTAATAAAAACACAACACCTCTAATGAGGACTATGTTCAGTATGGCAGGTACGTAGCAGTATACAAGAATACGTATAAATTACTTAAAACTACATAATGCTTTAACTACCGATAAGGGCTGTTTCACTCCAACCTTTTTCAATTTGATTCGAAAAAATATGGGATAAATATATACATAAAATATTGATATAAAAATATGGATGAAACTAAATAAAATCAAGTAATTATAGATACCTTCCGAAATAGATAAGAGTTAAGTTCAATGCTCAGTAGTGGTAGTAACTTTACATTTTTCTTGACAAATTAATTCATACCGCGCGTGAGCCCCACTGGGAATCGAACCCGGAACCGTTTTCACCGAAGTCGAACGTGTTACACAGCTACCCGGAGGCCCCACCTAATTTCAATTTTGAAGACGTACTGAATCTAGTACAAGCTGCGATTTGATTTCAATGGTCACGTGTACACGTACCAGTAATAACATTGGTATTGCTGTGTGTGTGTATATAGACATATAAGTTTATATCAACATTTACTATTGTTAATATCCTCCATCATTACTCTAGCAAATAAATGAAGCATGATTTAAAATTTGTATTCTATACCATCCATCTTTCTTTGCAGTCATCAAAACAGATAGAAAAACACCAATTAAAGCTAAGTTCAATTTCTGATTCCATTGCGAGCATTTTTATAAGCGCTGGGACAATAACGGTTTCCGGGATATGAACCTGTTTCATTCAACAATTAATGTTAACAACCATCACGAAATTATATTTATCGCTCGTAATTTGACCTTAGTTTCTAAAAAGCGGAGTTCCAATAAAAAATGCATCAATTATGACGAATTTATCGAAGAGGACAGATTCTGAAGCGCATTAATCAATCCAATTTGCCAGCGAATAGGATTAAAATTTTACGACGTAAATTACTTCTTGGCATATTTCCATTGGATTTCCGCGGAATCGTCAATTCCCATCGACCGATACATTTTGCAGGAATTTATGGTCAATTAATAAAAGAGACGGCGTTTCGCAGATATTGGCAAGATTCCGAGCAGCGAAAATAATTTCGTTTGATCGATTTCGCTACAGAATGCAGACCCGTTCAGGTCATGTAGCAGACACAGGTAATTTTAGGCATCACATGGAAATAAAGGCAAGAAGATAAGGAGACGAATTAAAGACAAATTTACAGACAAATACTGCAAATTATCCGTTAGAGTATCAACCTTATTTACGCTTGAAATAGAAGGAATCGCCGCATAGCCACAGAGGGGGATGACATTCAAAGAGAAGAATCAGAAACTCATGGGAACTTCGAAGTTAATGATTATTCCTTAAGACGCACGGAGATTGTTGAATGATTATAGGTCCGAACGCTCTACGACTGTAGACTTTTACAGCTCCAAAATCGAACTTCTCAGTAGTTATTTACGATTTTTATAAAACTACATAATTATCCGATAAAAATTTTCAAGGATACGATACAAATATGTTTAGATGGAAAGCCTGTAACAGCTTGAATAAGCGATGAAAAACGCATGGTTCACATGGCTGATTTGAGATGAAGAAACGAGACAGAAAAAGTCATAGCCATAGCCAATAATCGAACCCAGGGCTCCCACTTTCGGAGCGGCCGATCTGACCTCTGACTAAGCTACTTCGGCAAGACTGTCTTTTCTTCAATTTCTTCTCATTTTTCTGCAGCTGGTAACTTAGAGGTAAGAGTGACTACCCAGGAAATAGAAGAGCCGGGTTCGATTCCCAGCTACAGAAGACGTTTTCCCGTTTTACTTCTTCATCTAAAACAACTAAGCCAGATTAGCTTAGTCAAAACATGGCATAGCAGAAAATTAGGCCCGAGATAGCATAGCTTTAAATTGTTAAGCCTAAATCTATGGCTTCGTTTAACACAGTGCATTCTAGATTCAACTTAGAGAGTAAGCAGGAGGTTATACCCGCGAAAGAGTAGTATTTTATTGCTCCGCTCCACGAAATAATGTAAACTGAGCTGTGACTCAATCTTCAAAGTGAAAGATATATTTTAGTTGATTTCTATGACCTTATAAGGATTTTTTTTTCAAAAATAAAAACAATGATAAATAAGATTGCGTGATTTCCTTGCGGAATCATTCTAGGGAGCATTCGAAGCCCCTTCATCGTGGGAGCCCCGACGATGATGGGGCCCCTGCAGATAGCGCATTTCTGATTATGTACCATATGAGGAAGTAACCAATGTGTTGGTCCCCAAAACATTCGGTACCCCGACGCTGAAATTCTCGCTAAAAAATAAATAGAGACGCATTACACTATACCGTATAATTACTTAATCCCCCGTGTACTTTCCAATATAAATATTCAATCCATCACTCATTCAAAACATTATTCCCAGTGTAGTGTAGTGTATAATCACCGGATGGTACTTCTTTTAGAGGTAAAATAATTAAAGCCCTTCTTGAATAGCAAGAAAACGGCTTCGTAAAACTCAAATCCTCGTGTAACGTAAAAAAATCTTTCGCCGAAAACTGTAAAAAAGGTTGCGAGTGAAGGAAAGGGTGAGAAAGATCCCCTCCAAACCGAGAAAAGTGGACTCACTTATTCTTGGCATCTTTATATCTACCGGTTCAGATAAATATATACGTATATATAGCCCCGGAGAGGCGTTGAGAGGAAGTAACGGAGCTCTTTTTCTCAAATGAGCGTTCCCCTTTTCACCTCATTCAGAGCAAAAGCTAAAGGGGGAGGAGAAGGAAAAATCTATCCTGGGAAGTGCGTGTGGAATGGCCCAAGGAATGGAAGGGGGGAAACTGAGAAGGTAGTCGTCCTACGCTCATTACACTCGCAGAAAAGGAGACTTTTGGAGTGAGTTGTGGAGTGGAATGGTCACCTTTTACCCTCCCCTTATACCCTCGTCCTTTGGAGTCTCTCTTTTCAACTCCGTCTCTCATCCTTCGATTCCTCCCAAGTTTCCTGCCTTATTTCATTCCTCCCTACAGCTACTTTTCCTCTTCATCCTTCCGCTAGTTATCGCATCGTTCCTTTTCTTCCCATTCCATATTTGATGTTCCTTCTTCCTCGTGTCTCTGCCATTTCTCCGTCTTCCTAGCTCCATTCACTTTGCCAATCTGTCTGTAAATTAATCAGCCGGGTCCTAAATCCCTCCAACGTTAGCTAAGAAAAGCTATGGAGAGAGGCTTAAAGGGAAAGATAAAGAATGAGGTGTTTGTCTCTTGGTTTCCTCACTGAACAAGAATCCTAAAATGAAACAAGTTCATGGACACAACACAAATATCCTTTGTGTCTGTTAGTGTCTGAGGATAGCACATTTCATAGTATTTAAGAAGCAAATAAGAGGAAGAGAGAATAATTCCTGTGCTTTATGTACCAGTGGGTGACTACCGGTTGTGTATTAAATACATTAATGAAAATACGAAGTCCCGTTTTCATTCATTTAATTCAGTTCCGCGAAGTAACTTTTGTACGTTTGTCATTATACGTAATTGTCATATTAGTTAAGAAGAATGTCATCGTCCTGCATCATTAATTCCTCAGTAGCTTTCGTATTATCATAACCATGAGCAAGATTGAGGAAAAAGTAAATGAAAGACACATTTCCTTCATCGTGTACCACAATAGAAATATATTCCACATCTAGATGTGGTAAATGGAACTGTTACTACGTTACCGAGTCTCTTTGGAGAAAAACATGAAAAATGAAAGAAATCTTACTTTCCTCAAATGATGAGAGATTAAAGCATAACCTTCTTAACCCATTAATGCCCAAAACTTTTTTGTTTTAATGCAATGCCATAACGATTAATATTAACAATAATAATTAACATAAAAAACAATGCCATAACGATTTATAGAAATAATATCTTAGAATGGATACTCAAATATAGGCAGTGTGAATTACATTATTCGACCTTATGCTTTCAATGAGTACTTAGACTTCGCTAAATGAGCTTTTTCCTACCCATTTCGATTTCTTTACTATTCCCTCATCTGCTGTTTCCCAATCACGTACCAGAGTTGGAACATCTTCTTCTAGTCGACTTTCGCCCTATCCCTCTTTCTCTCTACTCCCATCACGTCTTTATCCTCTTTTGTCCTCTGTCCCTTCCCTTTCTCCAACGCTTTTTCCGGGAACATTGGCGTGGAAGACTTGATTACTCCTCTTAAACTCCTTTAAGGTCCACTTGGCTAGGTCGCCCAAAACCATCCCGACCGAGGTCAACTCCCCTTCTCCTTCCAACTCACCCTCACCCGTCGCTTTTACACTTCCCTATCCTTCCTTCCTTCCCCTCCACTCAACACCTTACCATTCTTTCCACTTTCATTTTTTTCCTCGAGGATATCTTTGATGAAGAGGACTTCCGTAGACTCTCCTCTCCCGTCTTCCTTATTCCACCTCCCTTCGCCTACGCCAACAATCATTAAGAATCTCATTTACGCTCTTTTTTCATCGCCTGTTAAAATTTGCCCCGGCCATTTCCCTGCGGTACACGCATTTCCCGACTGAAGAGGCAATTGTCGTCGGCGCTAAACAGAAGCCACTGCGAAAGCAGCCCTTCCGTGCGACGTTTAAGATCGGTATCTATCGGAAGTGATTACTACTTGTCGGAAACGGAATAGAGAATGAGATTCCTCATTTGGGACACTTGATGAGAGCTTGGTTAAGCATATGTGAGAAGCATGCGCGTGAAACTGTTTAATTTACGGCGCGAATGAAATACGTTACACGTGGGAGAAAAATCTTCCGGACTGCGCTGGGAAGCAAAAATCTTGGGAGGAGGAGACTGAGGAAAAGTTAAATAAATGAATCACTATATTAAAAAAATGAAAGTAGATAGCTTGGCGATCAGAGAGGAAGGAATATGCAGTTATGACATGGCGGAAATTTGGCAGGAGAATTTTTATTCGTTCCTTTTCATTCACTCTCAGTTGATGAATAATTTCTAATTTAATTTTTTGGCAAAGAAAATCTTTATGGGTTGTTTATGAACTAAGACTGACATTTTCTGAGTTAGAACATTAATTTCTTAAGAAATACCCTTTCAAGTGTCGCTATTGAGTAAACACACCAAGAATTAACTTCATCGCCATGCATTTGTCTTTCCATTTGACGAATTGTTGCCCTCAAATTTTATTTGTGTGGTGCTATTATCTTCATCGTCTTATATAAAAACACGCGAATCTCAATATTATCATGTCTGTATTGGTAAAATGAGCTCTATTAAAATATTTTCCATTATTAAATAGATGGACAGATGGTTCCCATAGTAATGTTAAATAAATAATAACTTAGCATGATTCATAAACAGCCAGACATTGCTAATGAAATAAGTGAAAAATCAATTAATACGGAAGAAAACAACGAGAGCGAAGAAAATATAGCAAAACAAGAACTTCAACTCAATTTCATAGGAAAGGTCAACGGCATAAAGGTTAATTTACGGAGGATAGGAGCGAATTTATTGGAGAAAAATTCGAGAGAAGGGCATATTACCCCTAAAAGAAGGGGGAATTATGAGGTGATGGTGCGTGAGATGCTTATAATGAGCAGGGTAAGATACATTTTTACTTGTTCTATACAAGATAAAGCATCTGTCGATGACTAAAACTAGGAACAAGGAACACGTATTAACTAACTAAAACATTTATAATGTGACTGGTTATTTAATATCTACTCCTTATCGCTAACACTAATCGTTGACATTCTTTGTCTCTAACGCGAAATACTTAAAGTGCAAGAATTTAGTTTAAATCGAGTATTAAGACCCTCCAATCACGACAGGTTGAGTCGGAAACCGAAGCCTTGGATTGGGAGAGAAGCGAGCGTGAATACACCTCACGAAATCCTTGACGAGCGTTGCTTAGAGATAACCTTCTCAAAGGCGGCATAATGGAGAGCGACGGAAAATGCGGCACAGCTGAATCTTTCAAATCACTCCTTTCACAGCATCTGACGATTCCAAGAGTGCTACACAAAGATCGGGATTTCTATTCTGCAGTCTCTAGAAGGAAGGCGAATTCGGTATACCTGGAAAAACCGGATTGACACGGAGTGAACATTTTTCTGTGACATTCAAGCTCTGGCCTCGTAAAGAAAGGAAATGGGGACCTTCGCTTCAAATAGGAATCTAGTACCGATAAAAGTAAGACGGATATTCGGACTAAAGTGTCGCTTTGAATTGCTTGGAAAGGACTCCTAACGGAAGGGTGGGTAAGAGGCAAGAAATGAGTGATGGAAGGAAAGAAAAGGATAAAATCAGGTCAGAAGTACTGGAGAATAAAGGTACGTAGAATTTATTTAAGGCCTGAGTTGAGGAGTTCACGATAAAAATTTTAACACTCTCCAAAATATTACTGGATTCGTCCATAAGGTCGTGCAGCTCCAAAATTCAAGGGCTAGCGCAGGGTAATATTAGAGCAAACTTTCTTTGATACAAATTGAAGTAAATTTAATCCCCCTGCTATATATTTAGTCGATGGTCAGTTTTCACCGTGTTCACCGAGCTATACTGCACTGATTTAACTTTCTTTATTTTAGACGTCTACATTTTCTTTTACCAAACCAAAAACCTTCAGACCCCGAATTCGGACATAGAGTGAATGAGGACTGTTTAATTCAACATCAAAGGTCTCGCAGTCAATACTTCCCACATTTAAATAAAAGAAACTGAAAAAAATGTCGTTAAATGGGATATTAACAACTAAAAACCATGGTAGTCCCTTCGCTACATATTTAAAATCGAAAACTACTCTCTTGTGCAAACTCAATGTTCCCGAAACGGAAAACCGTACACGCGATGTTTGCCCGAGCTTTGGAGGCGAATTTTTTAGAAGATTAATTTGTTTGGAAACTGCGGCAGCAGCATTTACTTCAGAAGCTCAGGAAGTTTATAAGCCTCTCGGCTATCAATCATCAAACACATTCAACCCCGATCGATTTCCCGTGCACAAGACAACTCCTTTTAACTGAAAAGTAATTGTGACCTGATAAGGGAGCGGAAAGAGCACTTAAACTTCGACATTATTTCTCTACACACCCAATGAAATCAATTGATTTGAAAATCACAATGTTTGACTAAACCCGTCAAGTGGATTGCGACGAATCTAGCAAGATCTCTGATATTCAATTAAACTCGAGGAAAATCTTCCGTTTACATTCAAGGGATGAACAGATAATTATTTTACAAGTGCAGAAATGGCTAAGAAATTACCCAGCTATAGGGATTTTTCGGCCAAAGAAGAATTATCGTTGTTTTATAGACAAGGATGGTTTGGGCGCAAAACGTGTGTGCAAAATAATTTAGAAACTAGATTTTCTTTGTTTCCTAGTTCTCTCCATGAGAGATTAGGGGTTAGATTAAAGTGTTTCATTGTAGTTGATGGTTTGGAGACTTACGGGAATGAGACTGCGGAATCAAAATAGCATTTTTCAATATACAAAATGTTATGCGGTATTACTGAATTACCTAAAGGCGGAGTATTAAACTTTAATTTTCCATTGTCATTACTAATATTTATATACACGGTAAAAGAGAGTGGAATCTAAAAGTGGATTTAAGTAAAGATACAAAATATTGCACGCATCTTTCAAATCAAACACCCATGATCAGTACTAGGCTATACTAAATTGGGATTAAGTGCATAATGGACTTAGCAGTCAAAGTACTATAATTTCAATTCTCCCAAACATCCACATAGATTTCCTTACCATACAATGTCATCTGGATTCCTTTCTAAAGCAATGTTTTTGGGGGGAAAGATAATATAAATGAGTATATAAATAAAGTAGAGGAGTAAGGGATAAGATTAAATGAGTATCTGCTTTGGAAGGTACAATGTGTATAAGATTAATTCTCTAAATATTCATCATAGAGTAGATAAGATTAATTTCCGAAATCCATCAGATAGAATAGGATGCAGTAAGCAAATGTTCTTCAAAATTAAAAGATAATCTCATAATCATTAAAAATTACTAGTAGATAGGGAGAGGCTAGAATTTATCGGTAATAAGAAGAGTAGGTAGTTCCATGAAAATATGAAAGGATAGTAACCTTTAAAATAGTTGAAATGCATGAAGAAAAAGAAGATACGTTAAAATTTCCATTCTCTCTCTCACAAAGGTAGACGCCAATTTCAGCCGCTCCTGCATTCGGAATCATCAATTGAACGAAAACAACTAAACAACGCAAAAGAGTTCGGACTGTAAACGTTAAGCAATGCTGAGAATAAACGGTTGCAAACGTCACGGAATTCTGAATTTCGCGAAATTCTTTCCAAGGCTAACTTACAACACACACTTTTGGGAAAACCAGAGAGATTCCCCACCCAAAAAAGAGAGGAATTCGAAGATAGAGAAGTGACTCCCGCCTCCTTTCGTGAATCGCATGTTAGTGCTCTCGAGAAAAATTCCTATCACGAGAGAATAAACGCACTTCCAATTCTATAGAAAGG
Organism: Ladona fulva; assembly: GCA_000376725.2. NCBI lineage: Eukaryota > Metazoa > Arthropoda > Insecta > Odonata > Libellulidae > Ladona > Ladona fulva. The sequence goes on from KZ308163.1 coordinate 253,660, forward strand.
CCACGCTTCCGTTTAGATGGTCGAAGAAAAGAGGAGTGAGGAAAATATCGGAGAAGGGCAAAGAGAAAGGTATTTTCCGGGGTTGTATCTCATCGGTTGCTTTATAAAAGGCATCACAAGTCTTCTGCCAAGGCTTGTTATTCCTTTCATGAAAATGCCAACATCGAACAGGCAGTGGGACATCAATCGTCTTTGACGAAAAAGGGAACCAGGAGAGGAACAAACCCTGAACGGTAAGTACCAAGAGTAGTAATTGAACAGGTATAATATCCCACGTACCTCTCCCCAGATGTTCATCGTTAGATACTCATACAGAGAAAATGCAATCACGTCTATCGAAAGGAAGCAACTCGTCCGAATCAATAGTAAATTAATCCCTTTGGTGGAGCATTATGGTAGAAGGAGATGAGTCCGATAGGGAGCGACATAAATATAAGTTTCCCCTATTCGGATTTTCATCGGTAATCTGTCCCCCATTAATCCGTGTCATTTTGCCTGATAACCTTTTAATTTCAGGACATCATCAAGTGATATTCTTCGATACCAAGTCATAAGTAATGCAAGCTAACTAACGGAATTAAAAATCTAAAGGAATACCCGAATGAAAGTGCCGTGAAAGGGATCTTGTAGACGATTTAGAGAAAGGGTGCCTAGAAAAAGAATATAATAATAATCCAATTCCGCTCATTTATTACCTTATTAATTTCTCTTATGATGAACTACTTTCAGTGTTACCAGTTTTGAGCTAACCTTTACATTCTTGAAAACTTAATACGGTTATAACTGAGGACATCTTTTCCGATGACAAGGATGGTAAAAATATCAGGTGTATAATAGCTGCAAACGCTGGTTAAATAAGTAAACAACCCATATAAGATACTATTTACGGAGAGTATCCAAGAAAATTGAATCAGTTATTCAGAAATTTAACATATTGACGGAGAAGACTAATATTTGAGGCAAATTTTAGGCCTTAGAGATAATTCACCACGACCACCTTTCACAGAAAGGATACTTAAGAAAGAAATTTAATCGAAGAAGAAAGCTAACGTTTGAGGCAAATTTTAGGTCTTTAAGATCATTGTATACCAAATGGGGGACCAGTGTGATCTAGCATTTCCAAGCGAAGAGAAACCAAAAGGTCAAATGAATTTAGAGGAAATGGAATCAAGTCGGGTATCTTAGCGTACAGGAATGTTTGTGTGTATGTACATATATATATATATATATATA
>KZ308163.1:255123-418158 GCA_000376725.2 Ladona fulva
CATACATACATATATATGTATATGTATGTATGTATATACACGGACAACGTACAACGTGTACAAATGTAAAAATATCCTTTGAGATATGAAGGAATTCGTAATAAATATATAAACAAGCGAATAAAAATATACTTATTCATAAGGAGGTATTTATGTTTCAAATCCTCTCAAGCTAGGGACCTCCCACTTGATGTTTTAAATCATTCACCAATTGTCGGAGGGTAGAGGGAGAAATTTTTTCGGAGCGTAGCAGGAATTCCGATTAGATATAAAAGGAGGCACCGGGGGGAGGAGAAAGTGAGAGGGGAATCAAAAAAGAGACAAAGCAGCGGATTGAGGAACACGGGAGTCAACGGAGACAAAGGAGAAGAGGAAATGGAATTCGGGGAATGCGGCCCGAACGAGATGGAAGAAGCGGAAAATGACTAATGGCAAGAGGTTAGGGAAGATACAGCAAAAAGGAGACGGACGTGAAAGAGAGGGGCAAAAAAAGGGAGAGATCTTTGAGAATGCTGACGGTTCCAATTTTGGTGCAACAATGACGGCCTTCCTATTTGCTGCTGACGGTTGAGCGAATGCCTTTATGCGGTAACAGATTCGACGCGCACTGTGCAGTGGCCATTACATCCACGGCCGGCTCCGGAATTCTCGCGATGGGAATTAATTCCCCTGTCGCTAAGGCTCCTCCGCCGAGATTTATGCCAATTTTAGTCGCTATTTGCTAAAGACACTGGGAGACTGCTGGAGACGGAACGACTCAGGGTCGGCCTCATACTTGCAACCGTACCGAGGTAGGAGGTTTCCGAACGCCAGCTGCCTCTCTTATGTTCCGTAGTGGTCAGAGTTCACGACTCTTAAAATTATCACCAGGTACCTGTTCATAATTAATTTTGACTTAAGGATAAACAGGTGTCAAAAATAACGGCATGAGTGGGACACTAACCCAGGTCCTCTACTTACAGTTTTCTAACCACTGAACTACCAAGCCGTGTCTCTTTCACACTGTTCAGGGATTGCTTTTGTAAGCATGACGAGTGGTCTCCACGTATTGGCAAAAACTACCGCCATGAGTTTGCCGACTCGCAAAGGAACGGGTAACCTCATCGCAAATGGAACATTCAGGCTCATCTAAATGAGAATCTAATGAGCAAGGCAAGATCGGCATTGAAGCCTTGTTACTTCGGAGCCATGAAACTAAGAAAAGATTACTTCACTAAATATCTCTTGAGAACTTAGCTAGTTTTTCCAACTATAAGGAGTTACTCATTTTTTAATATATCCTTATAACTGTGCCTTTCGTGTGAGCCCTGAGGCGACTGTCTCACTTGATTACGGTATGAAGCTGGCCCATGTTATGACTTACTTTCCCCCTTCTTCTACCTGATGAACCCCATCAAATCACCTCGTTAGTATCCTTCCCAGAAAAGTTTTAACAATATATTAACACTGATTGTAGAACCTAATTCACTAGCCGAGTAATTACCGCGCTAGCGCACCAATCCCACGGTCCCGGGTTCAAGTCCGGGTTAATAGAATTATTCTGGTCAGGTAACGGTGTAGCGTTCGTCGATAGTAATATTTTTTTAAAGAGTCTTCCCTACGGTGTATTTTACTGCGATTTGTAGTTTCGTATTTAAGAAGACGACTTATTTGCAAAGCTCCTACATTGAAAAACAAAATCCCGAGAAATTCTAAGAGATGAAACATCTTATAAGTAAGAATAAATAACAATTACTTGAATTGAGTGACAGCTACGAAGTTATTAGAGCTAAGAAACAATCACACAAAACACTAAATTAATTACGAGATTACCGTCCATAAAATTCAGAGCTCGGGCGAAATGGCCAGTTTTCCCCAGGCTCTCCCAATATTTTTCTTTTCGCCGGCGTCAACTAACACTCATTTATAACATTAACAAGTACTATGGCTACAGCAGCTTTGACAAAGGGGAGATCTCAACTTAAAGATCTAAAGAAAGAGCCTTATCTAATAACAGGATTACAACATATTGGGTATTACGTTGCCCTACCATTGATGATATTTGAGGTCCCAGACTGGAGCAAAATAAAACTTAAATGAGTCGACCTTCACTTTTTCCGCTGCTGATGGAAATTATTATGAATTGATCAGAAGATACTCTCCTTCGGGTATTGGTTCCCATAAGAAATCAACTCTGGATCAACCTCATATTTAATTCTTATAAAAAAAAACTTCCTATCAAAAAAAGCCAACCGATGCGAAAAAATCTTCCCTGAGAAATGTACTATTTCATGAGCTTTGGAACGGCCGCCGACGAAAAGATAGCTTTTTTAACGACAATGGCGGAAATCCATGCTATCGTGGCGGTACGGGTTGGTCGATGGATCCTCTCAGAGCTATACATTATTCGCTACTAATCATCTGTAGTGGAAAGGCCTAGAGAATCATTCCGCTACACCATGGGGTAATAGAGGCGTAGGCTAACATCATTTATCTGGTGAGCGTAAGCGTTCCACGTATAGAATGCATCTGCTCCGGTTTGATTGAGGAAGTGAGTCGTGCACAATACAGAGCGGCTAAGCTTCTTGATATATTCATCGGAAATAGAAGTCAGATCTTTTACTGTACAAAGAAATATAATTAATTTGAAAAAAGTACGAACATAAATAAGTAGGACGATTAGCGATGAGAAGCGGATGTGTGGATAAAACTTCTGCCGATGGGACAATTCTTCGTTTTCTATGAAGAGACAGGCCACAAATAAGCATACATTTCCTAAGTGAATTTTCTCATTGCATCTTCATGTCACATTAAAATGAAAGAATCGTTCTCGGGTCTCCAGCCGGGTAAGCGTTTTGGCGAAAGCTTGAAAATATTTTGGCTTTCGCCAAAACGCTTACCCGGCTGGAGACCCGAGAACGATTCTTTCATTTTAATGTGACATGAAGATGCAATGAGAAAATTCACTTAGGAAATGTATGCTTATTTGTGGCCTGTCTCTTCATAGAAAACGAAGAATTGTCCCATCGGCAGAAGTTTTATCCACACATCCGCTTCTCATCGCTAATCGTCCTACTTATTTATGTTCGTACTTTTTTCAAATTAATTATATTTCTTTGTACAGTAAAAGATCTGACTTCTATTTCCGATGAATATATCAAGAAGCTTAGCCGCTCTGTATTGTGCACGACTCACTTCCTCAATCAAACCGGAGCAGATGCATTCTATACGTGGAACGCTTACGCTCACCAGATAAATGATGTTAGCCTACGCCTCTATTACCCCATGGTGTAGCGGAATGATTCTCTAGGCCTTTCCACTACAGATGATTAGTAGCGAATAATGTATAGCTCTGAGNGATACATTTGTAATAACAATAAAAGTCGTTTTCTTTAAACTCCCTAATATGAGAGAAAAAAACTTACGAAATAAACATATCTGGAAGAGGACAGAAACTCGAAAAATATGACAATTGATGAATAAAAACAATAGGTTAAACATGGCCGACTCTCCTTGCCTTTAACACTTGAAGATGAGGTAAGCAGTTACAATAAAAAATGATGGAAGAGATCCTGATGGCGATCCGTCAAAGAGAAAGAAGTATTTGGTATTAGCCATCTTGAGACCTTCGGAACCTGTGACTTAAAGAATTTTGTAGAAGGTAAGGTTAAAAAGAACAAAATTATATAGATAAAAAATAGAAGAATACACGTACAAGTAAAGTACCTCGAAAAGAATGCAATGCCTCCTAAAAGGAGAAAAGTGGCTGAAAATGATAACTTGGGGAGCTGCGGATAAACGTCCTTCAATCCAACCAAAGCGGTAGCAAAAATTGAATAATCATCTCCAATATAAGCACTGAATGTACGGAAAAAATAAATCACGGAGAGGTCGCAGCATTTAATTATGGTACTTAGACAGTAATTAAGCGGCGATAAATCGGTCTTATTTCCCCGTGACGAAGCGCCGGAATCCATTTCGATGCAAGCATTCCCTCCATTCTCGTCGCCGCTTTTTCAATACAATTCCACATTTACAAATCGCAAAGTTGATTTTTTCAAGGAAAAAACTCCCCGTAATTGCGCACTCTTATATTCCGAGACGACATTTTTTCCTTCGCGGCGAAACTTTCCCTTTCACCTGCGACGGCGGAACAAAAAATTGAAACTGATTATGATTCACGTGTCTGGAAAACTATCATGAGTGGAAATTACTCCGCCGCATAAGAAACCCTCGGTAAGAATTCACGCGGTCTCCAACTTGCGTTGGTGATAAATCTCATCGATGTGATGTTTCGGAATGTTTGCTTCGAATGGAACTGAAGTTTTTTCTTCCCCATTTTTCACATGTTTGGGAAAACTTCCGCGGAGGAATTTATCCTTTCGAACGACACCCAAAATGGCTCGAACGCGAACGTGGAATTCACCCTTTAGTAATTTTAACTACACGCTCATCATAATATAATAGTGCACCCCACCTGGGTATTTAACGAATACTGAATGTAGCTCACCAAGCTGGTATTTCTCGATAACTGTCCCCGCATTGTCATTTCCAACTCCGACCCGCTTATTCTATTTAATATCTGACGAATGTCAATACTGATCACATTTATGGAAAATTACTAACCTATATTTGTTATGTTATTAGTCGTTGACTGAAATTTATTATATTTAACATCCGACTATACTAACTTTATGAGCCCGACCACAAGCTATAAGTAGCAGCAGCTAATGAAATGAGAATGAAATTCATAGATATTGGCAATGTTTGGTGGAAATGCTCCACGTTTAAAGCAAAAGAGACTGTACTTTTTGCACAGAATTTTAAGACACGACCAGGTGATCAGGTGATCGCCTTATGATGGCCGTCATTCGCTGAAATCTGGTCGAGTCTGTACTAAAATCCTGTGGAAAAAGCACAATCTCTTTTCCTTCAAACAGAATGAGAATAGGCTACGGCGTATCAAAATATTATTTAAAGAAGTTCGTAGCTATGCAGTGTTTATTTGGGAAGAAAGGCCCATACAAAGATGCAGGCAAACATGCTATGAAAAGGCTAAAGGTGACTTTAATGGATAAGGCAAGCATTTGGGTAAAATCCCATGGAAAAACGTAAGTACGTGGAAAAAATCTGTCAGAAAGAGTGCGGAACTCGATCCTAGAATCTTCCACTCTCGAGACAGATTCTTTAAGCAAACTAAATATATTATGGTTCAAATAAATTGAATTTACAGTATTAGAGATGCAACGGGTAAGTTTCTTCGACCAATTCTACAAAAATTTAGAAATAATTTCAGCCATACTTTAGAATTATACCCAATGCAATCGCAAATAAATAACACAAGAAGATGGCTGTTTTATCATACGAGACTAAATATTTGTGGATAATACAAAGTTTCTATTTAAAAAAAAATTTATAAGATATTTTAATTCAACAATCACATGTACACAAATACTTCATTATCAATTATATATACTCATTATCCTCCATGTGATTGCCGTAATTTTTTACGTTACCAAGCTATTCAAATAATGTAGACGCTCCTCTAATTTCATTTATTCTCAGTAATTCAGCTATATTTATCGTTGACTGTTGGCTTTCTAGTTATTACGATATGACAGAATTAATAAATAAAAACGCAGAAAATATTTCCAATTGTATACTAGCATCGCACTACGTCACGCGATTAATAAATAATTTTTCAAAGCAATCTAATTGAAAGCCGCTTTTTAACTCTGCAAAATCCAATGTAGGCCGATCTAATTACATGATGACATTTGCATTTCGAATAAATTTGACAGCAGATCTTGCATTCTATCCATAAGCTTTTGTGATAACTTTGAATCTCTTCCGAGAGATGGCGGGGAAATCGACCTCGAAATCGATTGTGGTAGATTCTCGGAACCGAATGATGCTATTGGAAGGGAATGCTGAACGCGGGCGGGAAAAGGTGAAGGGTGTGGATATAAAAGGAACGAGAGGAAAGTAATAGAAAAGAGGACACAGAGAGAGAGAGAACGAGGGGTAGCTGAAGAATGGGCGGAATGGAGGGCCACGTGGAGGTAAGAATTTCGACTTGATCAATCAAATGTTCCAGTGCGAGAGAACAGTGCGAGGGTCGGGCGAAGGAAATTGCTTGGCTGAAGGGCAGGGATTTGGCCGAAAGAAACTTCTGAGGAAAAGAAACCATTTCAAGAAAAGGCAAAAGCAGAGTTCCTCCACTATCGAGAGAGAAATGACATTTTCTCGGGTTCTCATGTATTGGTTCCGAGAAAAGAGCAAGCTATCTGGACTCTTCCCTTCAGTATTCCTCTAGGAAAAACAAGGAAGCATATCACAGACGAACACCAAAGTACCAATACGTTCAGTAGATTTGGACGAAAGTAAGTTAGCAAAAGTGTATGCCAATAGTTTCTAAAAATTCCAACCATATTTCAGCGATAAAATCAACCTAAAGGCGAATTTCTACTATATCAAAGCTGAATACTGATAAGAATACTGGCTATCAGTATGGAAGCTGCACAGAGTAATATTTACGACACAGAAAAGGCTGATATTGCCGGTATAAATGCTAGGTTTTATTACCAAATTTGAAAGATGTGTCACCATAACGTCATCTTGATTTCTAATGAATTGATTGCGATAATGAAGTAGCGATATACTGTCCCATGGAAGGTGTTTGGAGGGGTTTTCCTCCCGTCTTAGGGCTAATGCCGGACAGATCTCATTATGAGACCCCCTGCTACCTTGGACGATCCGACAATGAGCGCAAAATAAGAGAAATAGATGCTAGGACGAGTCGATTTAAGAATTCATTCTTTCCGCGAACTATACATGATAATAATAGGCTAAAAAAATAGTCCGAACGCCCGGTGTTTTCACCCCCTGCCACACGCCGTAATGCGGCTTGCAGGGTATTTATGTAGATGTAGATTATTTTTCACACTTCCCCTTGACCGTTGCCACATGGTCTACCGACCAAATTGTAACGTTTCACCATTAAATAAATATACACTGAAGAATAAGAGAGGAGCTAGGCTTGGAGGCTCAACGAAATAATTGCAGCAGGTTTTTATCGGTTATATAGAAGGCACGAGATACTTTCGTATGCAGGAAGCAGATACGAAAGCTTTTAAGCAAAACAGGAGGACAATATTCGCTATTCAATTAAAAGTTGAGATGCTTTCGCGCCATTACCATATGAAATAACTGATTCACGAAGAATAAAAATGTGTGAAGTGGGTGCGAAGAAAAATATTTAAAGAGAACGGAATCCGCTTCCTTATCCGCTTTACTGGTCATCGGCGTGAGAGGTCAATTGAGCGATTCCTTTCCGAGGCAATTCTACCGATTCCGGGATGTCTACCGCTGCGGGAGATTTCAATGAGAGAGAAATCTGATGCGCTATTTAGAGTTCAACGCATGCTTTCTGCTGAGAAAAATCTTACGGATGTTTTGAATGCGGAACATCTGTTGCGTTCCTTTTCTATAAGGTGTGATATTTGGTGAAGGCTAATAGGTCAAATGAATCAAACGATGGTTTCATCCAAGATTTCAGGTGAAATGGTACCTTTATTTATCGGCCAAAATACGGAAGGAATGAACTCGGAAGGTATAGATAAAATAGCATCGTGCATGCATTGCAGGAGTTACACTTTTTGGGAAGGAACACTTTCAAGACGGGCTAATTCTCATGAATATGAATAACGTCACGATGGTGAGATGAGGACGAAAAAGCAAAGGTTAATCTAGAGCGCTTCCTATCCGATTTTATAAAGCGGACCATGGCTTACAGGGGATGTGGATGGGAAGAATGCAGGGGAAGAATCCAGTTTCCAAAAGTTTATTATTGGTACATTATGGTTTATTTATCCATTATTTATACAATATTATATACAATGATTAAAGATTCATGAAGAGAGAAAGTATTGCTTCGTATTATTATGGGACAACAACTTAGGAACTGTACATCAATAAAATGTAAGGATTTTTGCTGGATCACTATAAGAAGGAGAGGGGAATTATCACATGACAAGAAAGTATGCAATGACCACTCCATATCAAACGATTCATGAAAATAACACAGCTTAATTTGATCGCAACAATAAAAGGAAACATAAAACCAATCAACGAAGCCGTCGTTTTGTGGAACTACATCCTAAGTGAAGAGGTAAATAACTGCAAAATTCTACAGGAAATTTTATTACACTGGCGACCGATTTTGAACTACATTTCTGTCATCAGGCATATTGACAATATGCGTTACCATTTCTTCGTACATTACAAAAATGAAATTTCCAAGAGTATTAGCAATCGAGCAAAAAAAATGGCCCGGATAGACTTTCAACAATGAAACCAAAGAAAAAGTGCAATTCCTTCGCCCTATCTCTCTTCGAATAATACTGTCGTAAGTTTCAACTTGCGATTCACAGCTATGCTTTATTTGGGAATGAAGCAGAAACTGAAATTACAGGGATCCACTAATTTGATCAAATATAAGTAGAAACCGAAACAAATAAGCGACCTTATGCCGCCGCTGCGGATCTGGTTCATCCATCTCAACCAATACGAACTTCTCTCTATCGATCAAAAAAAAAGAGAAATGTGTATACGGAAGGAGAACGGTGCTATCTGATGAGAGGTGCTATTTGCCGATGTCTCTCCACCTGCGAGATTCATTTACATTGACGTAAGCAAATGAATTCCATGGTACGTGGAATAGAGGGTACGGAGAAGCGGTCCATCGGAAATTCGAATGGGATATTAAGGTTAGTCCCCCTCCTTTGACTGCCAATCTCTCCCTTCTTCATTCCAGATCGTCTGCTACTATTTTCTGAAACCGCAAAACCCCTGATTATTCAACGTCACACGCCGGACCAAAGGAAGTAAAGCAATGAATTTCCGTTTCGTTAATTTAAGGCGAAATTCTATGCTAGTTACGGATATCAATTAATTCGGAAAACAACACTAAAACCTAAATTAACCTAAGATCTTGAAGATAGGAGAGCAAAGAAATATAGATAGTAATTGTACTTTAGCTTGTTAATGTGGAATTATTACTTCGAACTAGAAGAGTTGAATCACTCCCAAAAGCAATTCCCCTCCTTAGTACATTGTATATGTGTCCAACAAAAAGTGTTTGCGATTTACACCAGCCCCTAGCGAATACAAGAACTCATCATTCGCGTTTTTAAATATTCGCTGTACAGCATAAAAACTGAATACTGAAAAAATCCACATTTACCTGAAACATTATCACAAGAAAATCACGTTCGTAGTAAAACCGTAATACCCAAACTATTACTACGTCATCTTATGTTACTATATTTTCTTGAAATAACATTTTAATTCACACGAGTTGTAATTTCACATTGTCATTAAACATGTTAGTAACTTCTTGCGAGTTTCTTCGTATATTATTTTAATTCTATGACATTTAACTTTAGGTTTTCTCTTGAGCCAAAACAGTGTGAATGTCAATTGCTAAAACATGACAATGTAACGTTAAATGTTAAAAAGTGTGGAAAAATTACCAAGTTTTCTTTTCCTTCTTTGATGGCTTACCACCACTAACAGAGCAAAATATGGCTGACAAAATCTTATGTTTTTTTCCAAAGTTCAACAAATAATAACTAATAGCCGACCATAAAATAAGCAGGAAAACGAATTTTTCCGGAAACACAATCGAAAAACCTGACTAAATATTCCTCAACTTCGTTTCCGCCATCTCCTTCCTCAATTTCTTCAAAAAGATTATTACATTAATGCGCGTTCCTAACTACGCTTAGTGAATCACCTCTTGACTGTGGTTGTATCTGTTTAGTTTGAATTGATCTCGGAATCGAGGAGTTACGGTCATTTGTCTGCCATCCCTCTTAATCGTCTTTACCATTACCAATTTTCTTACCCATTTATTCTCATCATCCAACCCACAAATCTTCAACCCGCCCTTGCACTTTGTCTGATCCCAGTCAGTAACAGTGGCACTAATCCCCTTTATGACGCGAGGAAGATGGACGAAACACCACTGAAAAGAGCAGTTCGCCAATTTATCATCCATCCGAACCTCCAAGAAATGACTCAGTCGCCTTCGTTCGGTGATTGCCTCACTCTGGGGACACTCACGTCATATTAAAGCAATAGTTGGCGCTTTATAGAACATATAAACATCTGTAGTAATTGCATACAAATGCTACATCTGGAATGAATTTCTATTATTTTTATCATTTTATTTCCATTAAGTGAAAAGATATGCACACTTTGGCCACTGATATCTACAGTTGAAAAATTATAAGGGCAAAAAAATAAGGAACATCACCTACTGTACATAGAATAGTATGCGCTAGATCCACAGCACTAATATCCATTGGAAATGATGAATTCATAACCTCAGAATCAGGCTCTTCGCCTAGGTGGGTGTTTTAGCGAGCTAGCCTAACAACACAAAGGTCCCGGGGACGATTTTTTTCTGTTCATTAGATTTTACGGTCCCGTCATTATGCCTTAAATGACAGTTGATGAGGTTTTAGCACATTAATAAAACAATTTTAGAAAATACTTATGCAATAGCACTCTTATACTTTTCCTAGAATTGGGCGTTAATATTAATCCAACGTCACACTATTTTCCAAATGTAGATATATATCTCCTAATTCAGCCAATTTAATAACGAGAGGCTGCTTTGTAAATATCTACTCTGTCCATCTACTCGACATGAACCTTACTTTATCAAAATATATATAAAAAGAACTCATACCTAAACACCTCTTAGATCGTACCCATTTAAAGTGAATAAATACTCCTATCGAATATTTTTAACTTCCTGTTATTTTGAGTAATAAAAATTAAATTTCCCTGCCTGAGGTTCAGCCATTCGAAAATCGATATTGGCGTTACCCATGAAGCCAAGCATCCTTAAGAGAATCCTGAATTGCTTCGGACATCAATCAACCAGTGATTCACTCACCTGTGTCTCGGTGACGTTGAGCAGCTTCGCCATATCTGCCCTTTCGCTCGACGACAGGTACTTCTTCACCTCGAACTGCTTCTCCAATTCGAAGATCTGTCTCCCAGTGAACGTCGTTCTCGCCTTCTTCTTCTTCTTGTTTTCGCCGTCGGAGAAATTCCCGGCGTCCGCATCGGCCGCGGCCGCGGCTGCTGCCGCCCCGCCTCCGCCGCCGGACTCCGATTTGGTGGATGAAGACGATGAGGTGGAGGACTCTTTCTTCCTCTTGGATGGCTTTGGAGCGGCGGGCGGAGTGGCTCCCGCGGTGAGTGGCACCGCCGCGGCCGGGGCGGGAGAGCTCTTGGTCGTCGTCAGGCTCACCGGGGACGTGGGATCTACGGAACAAAAAAAAAAACGGAATAAGAACAAGGATAGTACATTATGCATATAATTATAAAAAGTTTTATCTTGGAAGCTCTCTGGCGATGCCCAGTTTGTCCTATGAAAGGAGGTTCTTGGGCAGATTGCGAAAGAGAGTAGTGTCGTAAGTCTAAAAGACGCAATTCGGAGAAATAAACGCAGAAGAATGGAATTCAAAACGAGAACATTTAGGTCAATGGAAAGGCTCGTAATAACAGACAGAGCTAAGACTAGAGCTAATACATCCATCTAAAAACAACAGAAAACAAAATATAATAAATAGTTGTCTAATTATCGAGAAATAAAGTGAGAATGAAGAAAACAAGCTCATAGGTAAGGTTAATAATTACTGGAGAGACAATGTACGATAATTCACGTACATTGGTGGGTAAATGCGTTCTAATGTAAATCAAAGATGGACTACGTGATGTAATTTGTAGGGTATGAACTTTATATTTAATCTTTTGATAAGTTCTATCTTCTTTAACTTTAAAAGAGTGTGTAACACCCTATATAAATTCATATGATCTACTGCCGTCATCATGCATAAATATCAATCAAAATATTGAGAATCTTTTAATGAAACATGGATGAAAATATTCGACTTCCTGATATTTGTTGAAATCTCTGGGAATATACATTTGCATTTCTTTACTGGAATATCATATCGGACGGGCGAGTAAATTATTATGTAATCAAAATATGTTACTTTAAGTATGCTTCCACTTGGCATTTAATTTGAAGGATTCGTAAAGGTGCGTGAATTGTATGAAATGTTCGAAAGGTTAATCGCAAATAAGAGATAATTTAGCATCCATTCCCTTAGTTTAGCACAACATCGCCGAACTATAACAAAATGAAACGCCAAGACAATCGTTCCCTTAGAATAGAAACACTTATTAAGGAAATGACTTCAATTTTGCACTAAATTTACGGATATGGCTTTCAGCCAAAAGAACACCGTTTACTGTTATTTTAAAGAACCATTTTGTCCCCGAAAGCCTTTCAGTTGGTTTTCCTCAAACCTCACAACAATCGCCATGAATTCGTTTGGATCTTCTCCAACAGCTTGTTGCGCCTAAAATTTCTCGCTCCCAATCTTTAGTATCATGCAGATTTTATTCCATAGGACAAAATCACAGCGAAATGAGTGGTAAGAGAACCTGTTAACTTTTACTTGAAGTTTTAAAAGCGCCCTAAAAGACAATATTTCTAGCTCAGCCACCTCAGCCGTTGAAATTATAATAGGTCATTTTATTCCTCATTAGTTGTTGAGAATTTTACTGGAATCTTAAGGAGAAGAAATAAAAATATTTGGGTGCTCATATTCTAAAGATAAAGAAATTTTCCGAACAAAAACATCTTCGCGTTTATCGTTATCCTAATCAGGATACATAAAATACAGTTATGTATTTATTTGTCAGGTATACCTGTTACTTGACAGGCATGTATATAAATTGATTTCGGATTAAAATCTATATATTAAATAAATAAATGGTCAAATTAACTATGCTAATGTTTCACAGAATTTTTTATATATTTCTGTGAAACTTTAGTTATTTTAACCTTTAATGTTAGGAGTTACACAAAATCACGGCTGATTCCATCGATTTCATATTAAATACTTATGAGGATTTATAAAGAACTGGAGAAATTAGAAAAAGGGGACCTTTATTTGAATTGTATGTTGTGGCATATCTTCTGCTACTCCCTGAATACTCCACCACCTTTTAAAAACGCTAATCCGTTTGATTCATCTTTCAAATGCCAATTATTCGCGACACTTTTCTGCACAACTTTCACAATCACCGATATCTACGAACCCGTTTGAAACGCATAATACTGCAGCGATTTATTTACTTAATCGCACGAGAAACTACTGGAAATAACGAATGTGACGCACGGAAATCATCGGAATTTATTAGCTCGTGGCATAATCCAGGATCCGAATCAAAAGAGTCGAATCGGAATTTATTTTATGATTCATTTGATATTAAATGCAAATATTTGGCGGTTTCACGTTTCGAATAAATATTAAAGATCCCCTAATAATAAGATAAATATTTTATGCAAACAATTTAACATTCATAAAAGGAAAAACGGAAATTATTTTCGTCGAATTTCATATTTTATTTATCACCTAATGAGCCAGTAAATCAATTACGAGAGATAAATTACATGTATGCAAAATCGGTAAATTTGCGGGTTCCGTGCGTTTTAAATGCCAGCCGCCTCTGCTTTCCTGCTCGCGTAATAAATGGAAAGAAGAAAATCGCGAATGCAGATAGATTCCTAAATGACATGAACGTTATAATTGCAGAACTTAGTTTTCCAGGAAATTAAAAATGACAGGGCCACCAAATCCGAGCTCATTAATCTAAATTAGGCTACACGTCAACAGGATTAGGATCTAAAGTAACGTGCGGATAAAAATTTGAAAAACCGCTTTCCTTATCGCCTGACTACATTTAGGCTCTACATTTTTATGGTTAAACGTTTAATAAACGTTAAATAACGGTAACATAGTTCCCTCTAATAATTTCCATCTTAGGTCGGCGATATTTCTCTCTACGAGTATTTCCCCTTCTTTGGGTGGCAAGAAAATTACTACGGGTGCTTAGTTTACGGAGCTGTTCCTCGTTTACCATGGAAGAGTTTTTAATTTCCAATTTCCTGATTCTCTTCATTTGGTTGATGAAATGGCCCTCGTAATTCCACTTATACAAGTCATAATATTGAAAACATTGATGTATGTATATAAACTGGAGCTAAAGGCTTTCAATAAATAAAGAGCGCTCGACCAAATAGGCTGGTGTCACTTATAATACTATTGCGCGACCGCCCAGGTACTACGCAGTTTAGAGGGGACCCTCCTCTCATGAACTAAAAGAGTGAGAAATCAAATAACTACGAAGCATCATTCTTATTAAAGAATAACAACAGAAAATTAATAAACCAGGAAAGGCACTGCATAAATAAATCATCCAAATGAATCGTTTCATATGAATACATTTCTCATGGGTAACCAAACGTAATGGCTACTCGTAAGAGTTGTGAAGAATAGCGACATTACTGGGACACGAACCCAGGTCTCCCACTTTCGGACAGGTGCGGTATTCTAACCACTTAACTACCATGTTGCGTCTCCTCCACACAGTTTAAGAATGCTTTTGTGATCGAGGGAAGCAGCCTCCACATTTAGTGGCACAAATTGCCGCCAGATGGTGCTCTCTGAGGCAGCTGACTCTCAAAGCTGTTTTAGTCAGGAGTGGATGTTTATGTTTTTTATAAAAAAAGAATTTCTTAAAAACACAGAGTTTAGATTAAGAGTCCTCAACTACGACATGAATGGGAAATGGGCTTTTCCATTACGCTTAATTTGTAGAATGTTACGAAGAGATCCCTAAAGGTGTTTCGTTTTATGTGTTAAATTTTGTTATTTACTAATGTAAAGTGATGAAAAAGGAAATAAGTTCCAGAATTAAAATATCTTCCAAAATCTGATGAAACTTACCCAGCGGGCAAATCAGTGAAATAATGTTAATTAAAAATTATTGATAATAAAGATAGAGTATAGATAAAAATATTTCGACAGCTGCTGAAATTTTGAATAAAAAAAGAAATTAAGAACATGGCTGTTAATGTTTATGAGGTTTAAAACCTCCCTTAGTGGACATCTTTGAAAATGGGAACTTTTTTCCGAAATGCGCTAAAATCGGTAACCTTGTGCTTCCCGTTTGTCTCCAAACGCGAATTCAATCTGCTGACATACGGCTTGCGGGGTGTTTAAAACATTTTGCGCATACATACCCCAACCTGTCATCGGGCCGGAGACCGCTTTCACCAGCCAAACGCGCTGCCCACTTGGCCATCCAGGAATCCTTAATAAGGTCGGTAATATAAACTGTATGGCTACGCTACCCACCAAGAAACATATCGAAGACTCATTGTAAAAATCAAATAAATTATATACCCTTTTTTACGATTTTCAAATTTAGTGGAATCAGATATGGCCGTTTTTATGTACAAATATCCCGATTTGATAACGATGCAAAATTCACTACGTCTCGCATTGTCCGTGACTATGTAAGTACCCTACAAGCCGCCTTTCGGCGTGTGGCAGGGGGTGCATGCACCATTACTCTATTTCCTTAATCGCTTACTTTAACGTATCGTTCGCGGAAAAATTAATTCACGAATCGATTCGTTCAAGTCTATTTCCCTGATCTTTCTCGCAGTATCAGTACGGCCTAAACCTTCCTAAACTGGAAGGACGAATTATATTGGCTACATAATCTAATAACGTGCTTCCTCCGATCAGTTGTAAATCTAACTTCCAAGTATTCCCATCCTGCGTCCTGAAGCATCAGAGTAACGCCCGCTGTTACATCGTAGCATTTCTTTACAAAACGTATCGTCTTTCGGAATACAACACATGTCGGCAGGGTTCCATACTCTACATGCGTATTCAAGGTGACGCCTAACGTAAAATAACATAACGCTCACGAACTTTTTCTTCGCTCTGACCACATTTTGAGAATCTACGCAACGGGCAGGAGATGAAAATAACAGTACTCAACGTTTCTCCATAAACATTTCGGAAACACAGATTCAATTAATACACCGATCTCGGTATAACTTATGGGAGCAAATCCGGGATGAGAAGAAAGACGAAACGGACCGAAATTCGCGGCACGTTTCGAGGAGAGACGAGGAAATGGACGAAAGGCGGAAAGAAACCAAGATAAACAAGTTAGTCATATTTTTTAGGAAACCAACCCCATTGCTGCCGAAATGAAAGGGAAAGAAATACAGAGAGAACGTTGCCCCGAAACTGAAAGAGTGACTGACGTGCGTCAACCGAAGGGCTATATACGGCGTCTGCGGTTCGTTATCGGCGCTCTTTTGTTCGCCGGAAAAGCCGACCACCGAAAGGAGGAATGGGTAAAAAATAACCGCGAAGGAAGAATGACGGAAGAGAAGGAAACGAATGTTGACAAGGAAAGAGAACAAGATGGAGACGAGCGAAAGTGGTTCGGATGGAAAAAAGCCGAAAAAAGGAACGGATGGCGCAGCGGGAGAAAAATGAGGGAAAAGCGGGCTTTGGCTTTGCGTTGTTTTCTTGGCCCTCCGCTCCTCTTTCGGTTGGACGTAGCTGTCGTCGAGACGGAAGCTCCATTATTTACGATGCTGAAATGGAAAAATGGGTGAATAAAGAGAGTCTGGAATACTCGAGGGAAAATGGAATCCGAAGAAATAATCGCTTCCGATATGTTTAAGGAGAACCTCCCTTTCTCTTATATTTCCGTCGGTCTTTCTCACCATTCACAAGCATTTCCCAGTCCTTCTCTGCCATTACGCAATTCTAAAGCTTCTCAGGTGATTTTGGGTGATTGGAAGACAGGGAAAATTGCAGGAGATATTCGAGAAAATTTCTTTATTAACTCTTCCTCAAGCAACAAAAGTCTCACTTTAATCCGTTGATTCTTTATTTCAAAGCAAATAATTCAGTCAATGACTGCATAATCTGATATGTTCAGATACCACATTCCTATCCAGAGTCGTAGCCAACTGGGTGGTTTTGGGGGTTCCAACCCCCACCATGAGAACAGAACCAACAATAAACAAAAGCATGCGAGAGAAAGGCCTCTCCCAATTATGCCATACAAACGCCTCTGGAGATTCGCAAGGTATAATATGGAAATAATTCAGTTTACATTTTCATTTGATTATGGAAGGAAGTATTTTTGTCCCTGAAATTCAGGCAATGCAGTGTTTACTCCATGGCTCTAAACCCATTCCATGGCCAAACCTTGGCTACGCCTCTGCTCCTATCAAAATCCAACCATCCAACTTGTAGTCTGCTTCAGACAGGCACATTAAAAGCCTGTCTGTATAGTCTTCAGCCCGAGGGCTGGTTAGAACCATCCCCTCAACTATCAGCTACAAAAGCCTTTGCAGAGGGGGCTGAGGAGACTGGGCAAAATGAGGAGTGGGGTTTGTAAAATAACTTACGTAGCGAAAGGAAACTTGGTCATTACCAATGTTTCATATTAATTTTATAAATCTTAATATATCTATATCTTATTAACATTATGTACGATTCAAATGAACTTATCGAATGTGCAGTGCAGGGGCGCACCCTGAATTTTCGCTTGGGGGGCTGTACTTAAGGATTGCATCAAAAAAAACTATTCCAATTTACGAAGTAATGGGAAATAATATAATCTCATCATAAGAAAGTATTCTATAAAGATATATTTTAAGTGTACCAATATTTCTAAATGAGGCCCATGAAAAATTGGTTCTGAAATATTTGTAGCAATGTTGCGGGTGACTTTAGCCCGTCAGCCACTCTCTGGATGCGCACCTGGTGTTGAAAAAGTGGCTTAAGTATGATTAGATAAACAATTTAAATCTTCAAGAGAAGAGATAAGTTGCATTTTTTATGGTTTCAAGGAAATAAACAATAAAGAGGTCTACAAAATTAGCTTGTTCGCAACAATGGCAAAGGAATAAGTGTAATTAACACTAAAAGACACTGCTTTTCCTATAGGAGCACTTAAGCAGGTGTTGAAATTTGTCACAAGTTTGGAAGCTGAGAGATCATTTTTTTAAATTGGAACCGCAAGAGGAAAACTTCACGCGCGGGCCCAAAACACTTAAGCAAAAGTTAGCAGAAATGCATTATTGATAGGCCTGAAATAATTGAAAATGACGGAACACGGCTGATTAGACCGGTATGGCTTTCAGTGGCAGCGCAAGCATCATGAAACGGTATGGATCAACTCATTCTCTCCTCAGAACTTTTAGTTATCGGCTCTAACAGCTACTTCCCCAACACCGCCACTCAAGGCGAAGAAATCACTCCGTCCCGTAAGAAAAGCGACCACTTAACGCGAGTAGCTTCCAAACACCATTAGCGCCCTTTCGAAAACCTATACGCGACGCACTTTGCGCGACAATCCTTCCGAATGGACGATAAAAAGGAATGAGCTTGTCCTTTCGGATCGGCCCGAAAAAGTCTATCGAGCAATCAAAGCGTTTTAAGAGAATAATAGCGGATTTAGTGTTGGACAAGGTCAATGAAACCCATTGGCACTATAAAAAAGGGTTCGCAGACGGACGCCGCCCGGCGATAATAAACATCTCCGGATTCGGAGGCGGTAATACTTTTTGGAGGCGGAAGAGTTGATGGGGCAAAACGCGAAAGGGGCAGTTTCGGACGGCCATTACGTCGGCCATAAAGGAAGGGGGCTCTTGCAAAAGCAGGACTCTCTGAGGAAGAGGTCCAGGCGATATTATCCAAGTCCCGCGGGAAATAAGTCTCTACATTACGAAAGAACGTGAAGGTTTAACGTCTTTCATCACTTACCATATTCATCGTAAAGAAAACGGAATATTACACGGAAGGTATAAAATTGGCGAGTAATATGCCACCGATGGTTACGACCAGAGCTGCTCACATCCAGATGGGTAGACGCCCAGATGCAAAAATAATTCGACGAATTCAATGTCGAGGTTTCCGTCTCGCCTATCAATCGTATGGGTGTCGGTTACTGTTGGGTAAATCTCCTTTGATTTCAAGAACCATTGATTTTATCTCAAACCCAATACTACTGCTGGATATCGCAAACAGTACATAAATCGAGATCCAGTAAAAACTTTATCATAGATATGTTCATGGATAAATAAGGCTCTCTGATGGTCGTAATAGTCAGATAGAAAAACACGCCAAAACCATCAGAGAAAATCTTACAGAAACCAGGCTGATACATATTTCGCTCTCTGAGAGAGCTTCTTGGGATCATGGACGACAACAGAATTGTGCGTATTTCTATTTGAGTAGTTATGTTCGATAAATATGTCTACATTCACATAGTTTTGCATTTAGGCCTTCGCAACACTATCTGATATTCATGTGCTGACGACTGAATGATTGACGACCGAAGAGATAGGAATAAACCGAATAAAATACCAACTGACCATGAATTGTTTACATCAAAGTAACCATATCTAGAGAGTGAAAACATTTTTTTAAAGGATTTTGCTACCGACATCATGTTAAGATCTATACCTCACGTGTCGAATATGTTAGTTTGCGAAAAATCTAGATTAACGAGATACACTTAGGAGAGGTAGAGCATTGATTGTGAGATGAATGAATCAAAAAAAAATTATACGAACAATAAAAATCAACAACTAGTATTGTTCATTTAAGGAAAAAAATACACGGCGATTGAGAAAAATCCAATATTTAACTGTAAAATCCGAGGTAGGATTTCAATATAAAGCACTTTATAAAAGAAATTAACTTACCATGTGGGCATACTCTCGATTTTCATTGATGTATGATTTCTCGAGAATCTACAATCGAGTACTAGATATTTTAGCAAAAGCTAAAGTATTTTCCATAAAATGCACAGTCTCAATGCAGATAAAATTATATTAATACCTAATAATTCAACTCTGCTGGTATTTTCACATATTTACCCAAAATACAATTAGATTAAAGCATTTTCACTTTCATTCAATCACTGCATTCTGAATCAGATAATGAAACATCACTCGTGAGGGATTAAATAATTAGTGATTTTATTATAACATAAAGCTGTTGCCTCTGTTTTAATTATAGCTTTGGTATTTCCAGCTGTGAAATTCGATAAAATCTTTAAACTATATTTTTATAAATGGTTACTATTTTAGAAAATCGACATAATACTGATGATTTTCGGATCCGTGAGCGCAATTTAGGGATGTTCAGTGCCACGTGGTTCGTATTCGAAAAATAGCTGAGAAATTTTTAAACAGGAGATAAAAAGCTCGGTTCAATCAAAAATTTCGAATGAAAACATGATGCAGGCGACAATATTTATTATGAAAATTCATCTGCATGATCTGGTGCAATTTTTATGACAGAAATGACAATAAAAGAAGACACATTATTTTTTGACTCAAGATGAAATCTAACTATGCTACAACACTATACGAAATCGTGAACTCGAATCGCCAAAAAAATTAATGGATAAGAGAGTAAGAATATGAAAGAATTATATCGATTCCCTCTTTTGCCATTGTCTCAAAAATTCTACATGAATAGAAATACCTAAGGCACTATTTAATTTTAACCATTTGAGAAGATTTTACAAATAAAATCCAGAATGTATCGACGGATAAATGGTGCTTGCCTAAATATGAATCCAAAACATTATGCAGTTGGAAAATGAAAAGAAAAATAAATAAAATAAAATTGACCAGAACGTCAATAATCACGCCTAACTAACATTAGAGTAATGATGGCATGACATATAGCAATTATATCCGAAGCGGAAATGGAGAAGCGCTAACGGGATCGATTCTAAGGATCTTTATTCAGGTCAAAGCGTGAAACGAGAATTCTTTCGCGTAGAGAAAACATTCAGCGCACAGAAAAACAAACCAATACCGCACTTCCGCGTCCGTGCGACTCGAATTAGAGAAATTTAGTAACACACTTTGCGAGATCACAAAACCTACATATGTCCTCGGGGGACCGTCTCCGGACGCCGCGGCCCTCGTTCGTATGCAACTAGAGGAGCGCAGAACGAGAACTTCCGCAGTGCCATCTCGACCAACAGGATTCAATCAGTCGTTTCGAAAAAGCGCGAAAAGTCGACGAAATTCCGACGCAGTCGTCGGCGAAACAAAACAGGCGATTAATTAGGGCATCCCATTTCCCGCGCGGGGCGATACCCGGCGGAATTAAGCCCACCGAGCGGGAGATGAGGCGGAGGTTACCGCCTCGACGAGGGCTGACGGCGATGGATAGATCTCCAGCGCCCGCCCGTCATTAAGAGATACCCAAAATCCCATTCCGAGAGTACGCTTTAGATTTCGCAGAAATTCGACCTTTTGTCCGCCCGCTTCCTTCCCAAGCGCCTCCTGACCAATCACGAGCGCCCTCGGTGACGTAATTATTCCTAATAACCCCCGTGATTGGTCCATCGATCGCGCCTCTTTTCGACCCTTCCGCCGTGCATACGCGCTCTTTCCCACTCCATCGCCACCCATTCCATCTCGTGCCCTTAATTTCCCACCGAATACGTCACTCCATTCTGCCCAAACGTTCCGACCACCGCGTTCTCCCAATTTTGTTCTAAAATTCCCCCTACCTCGGGTAAAAACGCCCTCCCCATCGCCCATCCCAATCATCAACTCCACCACCGCCGGGAAAAAATGAAGGTAATAAATAAAAGCCGGCGGAATAAACATCCATGGTGAAAATTCAGCGATCACGCCTCGCGCTCAAAAACAAGAGAAAGAGATCTAGACATTGCAATGCGCCCACGACCGAGAATTATTAATGGCGTCGCCAATATGCCTCTCTAACTCGCGCCGCTTGCGCTCGTTCCGAAAAACCTCTCCGATCCTCTTTCTTTTTTAAATTGAGGTAACAATTGTGCGGGGACAAAAACATACATGCGAATCCAATGCGCCGCTGAAACCTCGCATCGCCCGTTCCGGCTCTTATGCGAGTATATGGCGCGCGGACGTCGTTCTTGTACGAGAAAATCGGAATTACTGCCATCCGCAGTGCCATAAATGCGAAGTAAAAGAGTCAATGATGAAGGAACCACGAAAGCAATTATGTTGCCTATATTCAAATGCCATTCTCCACCCATATTTACAAGACCTTGCGTCCACTGCGTCCACTATTTTTAATAAATGTGACAAAAAGTAGAACAGATAGGTTTTTAGGAATGGAACTTCTATGACGTTATAATAACATATGATGTGGATACAATTACATGCGACCTATGATAAACGTACAGTATGGTTTTGATCCCACCGTTTATCTCTACTCATAGCACTTAATTTTTTCTCGTATCAAATAATCTAACCAATCAAGTATTTATTTGGTTAGACCAAAGATGTAATCAAGCACATATAACCGATTCAACGAACTTATTTTTGTGCTTTGAACTAATCTACCGTGCAATACTATTACCATAAGAGGAGGGTAACTGATAATTTGAATGTTAATAATTTAATAAAATCGATGTGCGAAGGTGTAACTTGGTTAGAGTTTACGCCATATGAATATGCGAGAAAACTTTGTATTTTCCACAAGATTTAAATAAATCCTCTAAAAAATACCAAGATTTCTTGCTTATTAATATTTTAATACAGACAATGCAGACAATTAATACTGCTATGATATTCGTTCTCGCTCACAAGTGAATGGTATGGTACCTACGATGAAATACCTCATATACGAGGTATATGACGTACGGCATACACCAAATGCAAGGGAAGTATCAAAAATTGCAAACAATTATAATAAATCTATAATCTAACCAAAAACAAGATTGATGAAGGAATTCCAATAACCTTTGGTAAGAAAAATGCACTGCTATTCACATCTCATTCGGTCAACGATTTGTTTCTGGCAGTAGCGATAAAACCCTATGTGTGTCAATCAGATATAGGCTCATGTATACTGTATCAATCCAACGTATCACGTTTCGATACCCGTAAGTCCTCTCTTCCTTGGAAATGAATTTCATACTGACTGCATTTGGATCCAGATTTCCTTCATAGATAGCACTGAACATGAATGATTTTAACAAGAGACCGCACTTGACGTAAAAAGCAATTTATTGGGTAAACCTAACGTTCGATTTGTCTGGAATAATTTACTACTTTGAGCAATCATCGGCATGAAGTACAGATGTTGAAAATTGTAACTTGTTTTTGATTTTTCATCCTTCGATGTATTTTTTATTTCTGCTTTGTTAAACAGTGACATGAAAACTTGTCACGTTTACAAAAGTTACATAAGAATATAGTAAAATACAAAAAGAGTAAAAAATGTCTACTCGACACTCATTGTCATCCAAATGACAGCCAAATTTGCTTAAAAATTAATAATTTTTTATTTTCTGAGTTGAAAGAAATATTCGAGAATACTGCGTTATACAATTTTAAAGTTCTGCTGTTGGATTGATATACGTATTTAAACTGCTAAGGTTTAAGATTTATGTCTCCACAGGGGCATCGCTGGCATTTTCCTTTTGGGTAAAGTAAAGTTTTTCAGGACACGTTATGCTCAAATAAATGTACTCATGTGGATAAACGCTGAGGAATAAATTACTACCGCTGGCGGAATAAAATATTATGAATTAATGAAAGCGCAGGTCAATAAGTTGAAACCTAATTTGCAAGTAAAAGTTTGAACAACGAAGAACTAAAATAACGAAAGCACATAAGAGATGAGAAATTACTCATAAACGAATATTCTTTATGATCGACAATGTTAGAAGAAACTTGATAGTGAAATTCTCAATAGTAAAAGATCCAGGGAGAAAATAATATGAACTAAAATAGAAGGCTCAATCAAAATAAATGCATAGGAATTAAGTGAAGCAATGAATGATTAAATGTAGATGTAGATGCTTGTGGAAATGAAGTATTTCCACTAGCATTTAATCGAGAAAATCTACAAGATCATTTTTAAATCTCAAAATTGTAAATGTTTGAATGACATCTAACTCATTTTCTTACTATAAACTCGATGTCCTCTTATAGTTGAGTTAATTAAGCACTTGGGATGGGATATTATTAACTGAGAGCAGAGTAAAGATGTAGTCCATCAACACAGTGCGCCATTTCTGAGAGATTAAAATATGAGAGGAATATCGATTTTCTGATATTCAGAACTAAAATTATTGGACACAACGGTAACGAGATTTCTGAAAGAAGATATCGAAAAAATCGATCGATTTATTATCATGATCGTAATATATCCCCATTTAATATAAAACAAACGGAGAATCGATTCATCCTTGAAGGTGAGGAAATCGGAAACAATCATACATTTACAACCACTATCTAAAAGCAGCTGCTAACAACTGAGCCGCCCTTTCTACGATAAGTCAGAATACATAAAAACATTTCTCTTTGCATATTACTGACTTTTGACTTCACGTTTGCGGACAGAGTAGAACACCCCGAGGCTGATATCACGAAAAATATTTTCAAAACTAAACGAGTTTTTATTCCAAATAACGAGATACTCTCGTAAATAACTGTCATTCGTCCCCAAGAAGTATTTTCGCTGACGAAACGACGAAAAAAATTTTAATTGCCTCCGGACCATACCTTCGACACGAAAAGTCACGATTAATAATCAAAAAACAAAACAGAGCGGCCGAAAATTAAAACTCCCCGCGACGGGGGACGCTAATTCGGCGCGTCCCGCGGAAAGCGGAGGAAAACATCCGCCAATAAACCCGCCCCCGCGTTTAAAAACATCAGGATACGTTAAAAACGTTACGGCTCAATTAACCCAAGTTTATCTTCAAAGATGTAGCGGCGGTACGTAATTAATTTCTCCAAAAAGGACGACACGCTGAAACGCGAATGACAAAGCAGGGAGTGAAATGGGGCCGACGGAGGAACGTTGCAATTTGACGATATGGAGTCGGAGTGGGGGGCGGGCGGGGAAGTGAGGAAGAGAACCGTGGAGTCGAGGCGTGGATGGAGATATATATGCAACGCCCAAATGAGCAGAGCCACGATACACATTGACGTCATGCCGTTGCGGTCGCATCTGAACTCTACCCCTTCCTTCGCCGCCCCCGCCCCCTCGCTCCCCTTTCCCCCGTATGCAGAATGACCGCCCCCACCTCCCCCCATCTTCCTCCATAATCTCGCGGACGACCCTCTGCTCGACACGGCCAGCGACACGTAGGGCAAACCGGCCGCGCATTATACACCGACTTTCCTCCCTCCATTCCCAAACCCAGCCCCGCATCCGTCCCACACCCTCGACTCCTGACACACCCGCAACACACTCCGGCACGTCAAAACCTTCAAGTGTTCAGTCATGCAGCGCCATATTATAAATCTGGCGGCAGGGTTGGAAGAAAAAAGGCTAAAGGAAAGGAAGGGGATACATTTTTTTATTTAGATGCTGCACCCGCTTGTGTATTAAGCTCGTCTGTTTGCGTGTGTGTGTGTGCTCCTGGCAACAATCCAGTGTCGCCTCGCGGATGGCATGGACGCATTGGGCGATTGCACTTGCCTCTCGCAGATACACTCTCGCGTATTTAATTCCTTCCGCCCTTTTTTTCTGATTCCCGCCCTCGACTGCCGCTGATCAAAAGAATGAACGGACGGAACGATGGATGGAGAAGGGGGAAAATGAGTGGGTGAAATTTAGGAGAGGATGGCAAAAATTAAGATTTGCGTAATTTTGGGGGTCGTTTTTATGAGGAGTTGCTACGATTCCCTAAATGATTAGATAGCGTTAGACTTTTAACGCGGCATCCAGGCGCGTCTTGCACCAGGATTGGGAATGGCTGGACCATATGCTCCGTAATCTCAATAGAATTAGAAATAGAAATTGATTTTCCGAGTGAATTTGATTTTCTGTATTCGATCACTGTACTGGAAGTTACTTTAAATCTGGTATGATTTACAGCACAGATAGGATAGTCTTTGATTGTTAGTCAATTTTGATCCTTAATTTAACATTTAGCATTCCCTAAACATGCTCGAGCGAGTATTATTGAAGTCTAGAAGTTTGTAAATAATGCGATCATTTGGTCTTTTTTTTTCTCAGCGTATAAGTTTCCATAATATTATATTGCATTAGATTCGCATAATCTATGTGCACTTTATATATTTTTTTAATTGCACCTCAAAACTATGTTTCTACAACTCGATTCGGGTACTAGACTAATCGAAAGACCTCCACCTTGACAATAGTAGTGTATTTCAGTAGTACATCTGCAGTTTATGCAACAAGATTAAACTATAATGAATTTTCTTTTTGTGGAGAATGAATTCCTGCATATCTACATAAGTAAAGACATTCTAATAGTACGAAAAAATGCTATATCCTATTACAAATATATTTTGTACTGATTCGGAGAATAAATTCAAACTTGAAAGTAAATAATGCTTAGAATCATAAACTAACATATACGGTAACCAAACCATACTGGTATACTCGGTCATTTGCAAAATTAGTCAACAGCAGCAAAGGACAAGAAATTGCGATCCTACAATTAGTTCTTGTGATAAATTAAGATGTTTGGTGTTAATTATGTAGTTTAAAATAGGAAATTCGAAACGGAGTGTGGAATTCTGTCGGAACGTTTAAGGAATAAATTACTTTCACAAATTTCAAAATAGCTTCATCTCACAGACCTCAAAAACTTTCGGACTAACGAAGAAATCAGTTAAACATACCAAACAAACGATATTAAATAAAAGGAGACAAAGAAAAAGAAATCCTATGGAAAGAATTTTTCTCCCTTAATTAAGGTCAGCACCCACACATTAACACCTCTAAAAGTCAATGCCGTTCAGCGAAACCGGAAATAAGCGACGGAGCGCATGCAGATCAGGATCTTCCACCTACATCGCCGGGCCAACTTTTCCCCATTGTCTTCAAAGGGGTCGAAAGACCAAAGCCAGTTCATAAGTATCATCCATCACAACACCTTCGATGGTCACATCCGCAACTATCGAATTACCAAACAACAATGCAGCGCGAATAGGCGCCGTTCCATTCTCTTCCGACACCCAATCGCCCTAACAAATCCCGTGCCGTCCCGAATTCCAATCAACCCAATAATGACTAAGGCAAACAATAAACGAGGGAAAAAAAGGAGAACCGCGTTCGATGGCCTCATCCCCTTTCCGACTAATTTAAGCGTGCCGATGGGGGAGTCGTACGCAAATAACTCCTCCACTCCCTCCTTACCTCCGCGAAGCAAACACCGATGCATGCACGCACCGTCACGGAAGGGCTTAAGGTCGTGAAAACAATCGCCGTCGAGCAAATGAGTGACGGTGCACGCACCGAGGGCGTGCTACTTACCCGACTCGAGCGAAAACAATAAGCGAAGGTTATAGTCATATAGAGGGCGGACGGGATTAACTCACGTCTTGCCCGTGACGGCGGTCTGCAAAGCTAGTTGACACCTAGCGAGATTCCTCCGCCTCGTCCCGCTGCCCCGCCGCTCTCCGGATTCCGCCGTATGAAAGGCGTATCGAGATGAAAGCATTGCTCGGAGGCCAATTGAGGAGGTAATGGCCAATGACTGACACCTCCTCATTCTACATCCCCCTCCTCTTTGCGCAGCCACAAATCTGTCGTCGGAATGGCCTTCTTTTGTTCTCGCATCGCTCAGCTGCTGCATCCAACGCGCGGTCGTCAACTGCATAGAATCCCCGCGTAGGACATTTAAAGCTTCGCTACATTGTATTTCCAAGAGGCCCTCGAATAGATTCTGATTCTGAGTTCTTTCTTTGGAAGTACTCGTACTTAGTTTCGGGGGCGAATTAAGGGGGAAGGACTGAGGAAGTAATTGCCCCCGTGAGCTGGCAATGCCGCGCTAATAGGAATAGTCGAAATGTTTTATATGTGCGATGAAAGAGCAAACACTCTATTTCTACTGCCTCACGAAACGTTCGAAAACCGGTCGTGCTTTTAAATGCTGCTGGAGGTATTACGGTTTCCATCCATTTCTATTTGTGTTAATTAAAATTTACTTTCCACTCTCTTAATTTTTTATATATAATCACCTATTTAATATACGGACTCCTCCTACGGACGTAATTATTAACAACGCTATTATAATGCTCAAATAATCATCATTGATTGCTATAAATAGTATGGATAGCTATAATATCACTCTGTACATTTGTTTACGTATTAGGAATCTATCCCAACACCGAATGTAGCTACATTGCTTTATAAGGACAATTTACCAGTTCCACCTTACGGTTGCGCGACACAAGGATTGTCTTAGTAAGAGGAAACAAACGCATATCTCTTTACTGACCAGAAAATCCCACCTAAATGCGACGAGCGCGATTGCCCTATCAGCATCGAACACCTTCTACTGGAATGTGGCAGATATCAGACCACCCGAAACTCTTTGGGCATAAGAGGAAGGCTAGCAACAGAGCTTGGCGACGACCATAATTCCATATCGAGAGTCCTGTGCTTCCTAAGAAAGACAGGACTATTCAAAAAGATTTAAACTCCCTAAGCTTCCGCATAGGCTTTAACCCCAACTTGTGCAACCAATGTTTTAATTTACTCTACTTATTTATTTATTTACTTACCTACTTAATTAGTAACGAACGACCTGGTTTCGTTCTAGATCGAACCTGGATCAAATAACGTAAATTGGAAATGGTGCTAAATGACCTTAGCCGTCGACGCACCACAAATATAAACACACACATTTGAGAGTTTAACGGTAAGTGCACCAGCGGCTAATATTACGTCAAGCTAGCCTAGCAACAACTCTATGATCACAAACTTTTCTACTAACAATGTGATCAACTAGGCTGATTACAAACTTATTTGAGGAAAAGCAAAATATTTCACGATATCAATGAAGTAAGAGGTTAATTCTTTATCGTCAGATACAGTTGATTGTTAAATTAATCAGAGAATCATTTGCTTTTTGAGCTTAGCAACGAAACAAAACAAACCCCATTTTGGGGTTTAATGTTTGGGAAAACAAAAAAATATTAAATATAAAAATATATCGATAGAAAATTTGTAACTTTCAAACAAGAAACAGTGATTAGAAAAAAAGATTCAATAAATTTCACTTAAATAAGTTTGAAGTGTTCAACACTGAATAGAGTAGAGATAGCGATTTAATAAATTTAGCATATAGAGAAAATAAATTAGGACCATCCTTCAGTTCAGGAGTTAACTTATTCGTGAACTTTTGCCGTTAACACGAACAAGAAATATATTTAAGTTTCATACAATGCTCATTTCAAAAAGATACGTAAAAGCAACGATGTAGATAAATGTAAATAATATCGCTAAATCTGCAATCGACTGAAGCAAACAGAAGATAAAGTCCGATCGAGAAGAAGTGCGACAGTAATTTCAAACTCACGGAACCTCGATACAGCTGTTACTACCCTAAAATTAAAAGTACCGGTTCTTGCTCATTCGATAAATTAAACGAGGCGGAAAAACCCCGAAAACTTCACCAAACAAATGTATCTCGCTTGCAGCGATATCTCTTCGGCGTCGTCATAGAACTTTCGAACGGATGATACCCTCTATCAAAGGATCAGACCCAAACTAATTATATTCGGGCCCATCGGAAAACACGTGGAAGAAAAAAAATCGCAATATTCTCGGACGCCTGGTAGCTCGACAACTCCGCGACACAAAAAGACTTGGCCAAAAACAGAAAAATATCGCGGGGCCGACAAAGCGGAATCATTCATCCCCTTTCCACGTCGAAAAACCCTCCAATTTATTAAACAAGAAAGCCGAAACCGGGCCACTGCTTTTTCTCCCGCTCTTTCCCTGCAATATTCCGCTCAATTAAGGAGTTAATTTACGTCCGCCATTAAAAACCTCCCAATCAAAAATGTTTTAAAACCGGGGAGAACAGGCTCAAAACGACCCTTTTTTCCCCCGCTCCGGGCGTCCGCGATCGGCTACATCGCCTCTGTCCGATAACGAATGCAAAAATGACGCTAACTGTCGCGGATCGAGGCGGAGGGCTATTCGGACGGGCAATTCGCCATTCCCACCCAGTGCCAAACGCCCAAAACCATCCTTCAACCAGACCGAAACACGAACCACGCTCTCTCCTCCATTTTCCCCTCCGTTATCTCCCTTCATCCATCTCTCTTTCGCCCCTCGTCCGATGCATCTTTCACGCCGACACCGTTTAATCTCCGTTCCTCGCCTCCCGATCAATCCCCCCGTCAAACCAGAAAGGGGGTCAGTCGGTGGTGTGGGTGTGTGGAAGAGATGGACGCACGGATAAAGGCGGAGTTTTTCCAAATATCATCCGACTATGATTCCCGATCGATCCCGGTCGCGGGCTACGCAAAAATTAGTAATTCGAACCGACTACACAAGCGGGCGATGGGAACGGTTTTTTCCCCTTTTTCATTTCATTACTTCTTTGGCGGCGAGATAATCAAATGCTCGTTCCGCGTATCTTTTTATTCCCGTGCGTGATGGCATTATGCAGATTGACCGACGGTAACAATGCCGCGTTTATTTCGCCAGTTGATGCGTTTACCGAGTAACTGCGGCGACGGCCATGTTTGTTCAGAAGGAAGCGGGTTGGATAAAAAGTTGTTCGCCTTGTAAAAATTGTGGTTGAATATGCATGCACGGTGAACTCAAATACCCGGCGGTCGCGTTTAAAACGAAAATGACGGCTGTGCGGGTACCGGCGCGCGGATATCAATGAATTGGTTGATTACATTTAATCAGTTTATGTTTACTCTCTAAACCTCAATCGCGAGATAATAGTCATCGCGGGCCACATAAAGGTTTTATTAAATTAAATCCGAGTTCCGAAACATTTTGATACTATGCGTTCGTAAATATTTGTGAACGTCGAGTCAGAACATTTACAACAGTTGCAGTGCTAAAATTAATTTGCACAAGCGATACATAAATGCCAGTGTCGAAAAATTCCGAGCAATTAAATCACAGGCTTCAATGTATCTGCTTTTTTGAGAGTATAGATCGATGAGTAGCGTGAAATTTCAATCACCTTCTCCAATGAAATATATTCGAATGATTGGAGAATTCTAAGGCACGGATGAGAGAGAGGAACAGAGAGCTAATGATGGAATGAGGATGGTGCAATAGTCCTGTAAGTTAGATATTGATCAAGTAGACATTAAATCAAAAGGACGGGTAGATGCGCGAGTTTGTGAAGGAAAAAACGGAAACAGCTTAGGTAGGATGAAGGATAAATTAATTTATATTTCATGAAGTACGAAAAATTAAGGTGCAACTAGTTCACTTTGAAACATACATAACACCTTTGAGCTTTAAAAGGTTAAAAGGATGTAAAAAGCGATTGCGAATCTTCTGTTAAGACTGAAAATAATTTTAAATTTCTAAATGAAACTTTAATGATTTTACGATCAAACATATATACATATTAGAACATAGCTGAAAAAATTAGCGATTTTATCGCTGTATCTATCGTATTCTTCCTTCTTCGAGCGGCCTTTTTTCAGTTACAGCTACATCTTTTACCCTTCGGATCACATTCTGTTACATCGACCCACCTCTAAAGTATTCGTAACATAAAATAATAATAAAATGTATTAAAAATGTAAACAGCCTTGCGTTCAGTTGATAAAGACATAACATTCATATTATACATTTTATTTGTATAATATCTGAACAGAATTCTATTTTAGAGGCAACAACGCTATTATAATGCTCAAATAATCATCATTGATTGCTATAAATAGTATGGATAGCTATAATTTCACTCTGTACATTTGTTTACGTATTAGGAATCTATCCCAACACCGAATGTAGCTACATTGCTTTATAAGGACAATTTACCAGTTCCACCTTACGGTTGCGCAAAACAAGGATTGTCTTAGTAAGAGGAAACAAACGCATATCTCTTTACTGACCAGAAAATCCCACCTAAATGCGACGAGCGCGATTGCCCTATCAGCATCGAACACCTTGTACTGGAATGTGGCAGATATCACACCACCCGAAACTCTTTGGGCATAAGAGGAAGGCTAGCAACAGAGCTCGGCGACGACCATAATTCCATATCGAGAGTCCTGTGCTTCCTAAGAAAGACAGGACTATTCAAAAAGATTTAAACTCCCTAAGCTCCCGCATAGGATTTAACTCCAACTTGTGCAACCAATGTTTTAATTTACTCTACTTATTTATTTATTTACTTACCTACTTAATTAGTAACGAACGACCTGGTTTCGTTCTAGATCGAACCTGGATCAAATAACGTAAATTGGAAATGGTGCTAAATGACCTTAGCCGTCGACGCACCACAAATATAAACACACACATTTGAGAGTTTAACGGTAAGTGCACCAGCGGCTAATATTACGTCAAGCTAGCCTAGCAACAACTCTATGATCACAAACTTTTCTACTAACAATGTGATCAACTAGGCTGATTACAAACTTATTTGAGGAAAAGCAAAATATTTCACGATATCAATGAAGTAAGTGGTTAATTCTTTATCGTCAGATACAGTTGATTGTTAAATTAATCAGAGAATCATTTGCTTTTTGAGCTTAGCAACGAAACAAAACAAACCCCATTTTGGGGTNTAGAGGCACATTGAAGCTATTTTTCCTTTAAGTACTTTATAGAGATATTTTTCTGATTTAATATCTTTCTTTAGCTATTTTCATCAAGTATCTAGAGAAATTTTGAAAATTTATTTGGTATATCTGTATTAGAATTGGTTAAAAAGTACTCAATTTTGTGTTAAAAATACATTCAATATAATATTGAAGCGGATCCTATTGAAATCGATAAACTAATATGGCACAATAGAAATGATGAAGCAATCAAATGAAACGAAATTTATAAAGGACATGATCTTTCCGGCTGAGTTATTAAAACAACTGAAACATATATATTAACAAGATTCGAAGCAAGAGTAAAAGCGAAGTAGATAAACCATAGTCCAAAATAAGCCATAAATAAGCTTAATGCACAAAGATATTTAATGAATATAAAAAATGAAGTTACAGCTATGAGAAAATTTAATACAATACTCTATGACTGACGTAATTCTCAGGAAATTGACGTTCTTTGAAAAACAGATCTCATGAATTAAATCATCTATACTATTGTGTGATTAGAGTTAGATGCTAAGGTGGCAATAAAAGCAAATATCGGACAGCGTTGCAGAATGATAACCTTTTGTGCCATAACAATTAAGATGAAATTTAAAAAGAAAATATATTTATAAGTCCACTTATATCCAATCTAATTAAGATACTTCAAACACATCTTGGGAGCAAAGAAAAAGCTGGTGACCTATTCTTACAGACAAATAATTGCCAAAAAAATTATCCGGCAAGAACAAGAATTACCTCTTTAACAACGATATCATGAAATTAAGAAAATCAAATTTAAATGAGGCCTCATGTAACCAAACCAAAAAGTAATGAAAATACGGGAACATTAACATCTTACGGGAAGTACTTATTTTCAGAAGGTTGATCATCTGAATTGCGATTTCTTATTTATGAAGTTTTAATGGAACTCAAAGCATGTGTCAACTCCCAATACTATTTGCTCTGTGTATTAAACTATTTTTTGTGCCGGACTCGATACTCATTAAGTTTGTTTATTTTTCATTTTCTCCGACGAAGCAAAAGAAGCGTTTTAATCGCACGGCGTATCGCGGACGTGTTTGGCAAAATGCATCCGTTGATTTTTATTGCTCCCTCGGATAAGGGATAATATATACGCGATAAAAGATGATAATTTAATTTTCCGATAATTCTATTAAATCGCGACGTATCGAGAAAAATAAAATTGATGGGCATTAAAAATATTTTTATGGACTTTTGAGAAATGCGACTGAAAATGCTCATTCCCTTTTTACTTTATTCTTAAAATGTCACAAAAAAGCAATTGATTGGGAACTTTACGGGCACTAGAAATTGTCGCTCGAAAACAAAACTACCGACGTACCTGGTAATTAAAACGTCACCATTATCATACGCAAACTAGTTTGCGTCAGATCAACAGCGACCTTTATATTGCTGAGAAAAACTAAGCTGAAGAAAAACACTACATGAACAGTGAGAATCC
Source organism: Ladona fulva (assembly GCA_000376725.2). Classification (NCBI taxonomy): domain Eukaryota; kingdom Metazoa; phylum Arthropoda; class Insecta; order Odonata; family Libellulidae; genus Ladona; species Ladona fulva. Next base: position 289,086 of record KZ308163.1, read on the forward strand.
CAGCAAACGGTACGCAATCAGAAGCTTTAATTTATGAAAATATCTCTTTGAAAGCTACAGCAAAGAGAATAAAACAGATGGGAAAATGTACAACAGGTTGGGAGAAATTGATGATCGGAAGCTAGCAAATGTCAACTGCGAATGAAGCGATGTAAATTTACATGATCAAGAAGTATTTGATTACCCGAAAAGATAACTAACCATTTCTTCCTGTATCAGTACGTTTACGTCAGTTTCCATTAGTTTCCAAATGGCCTAATTTACAGCCGACGAATGAATCGCAAAAAAACACTATCGCAAATTAAAATGTTAGAAAAATTTAATCTCTGAAAAATATCGACTACGTCTGGTTGCTTTTTCACTCGATTTCGAGAGCGATGCCGTCTTTCTGAAAATCTAGAATCCACAAAGGTTAAATGTCTTCTGGTGACTGCCATTACAATAACAACTACAATACAAAAGGCACTCAAGATAATTTTCCATAGCAAGTTGGATTTTCAGCAAAAATGATAGTGTAATTGCATCATTCCAATCCTAACAACGTTGGTAAAAAAACTAATAGTTCAAATACGAAGCTCCGGATTTATATCCCAAGTACGCACCATAGCCAAAACTGAGTAAAATTTTCCCGGGGCTTACCGATTCAATGGTATACTCACGAAGATGGTTTTCAATGGGCAACTTAAACAATTATTCCCGCCGTGATAGGAAGATATACAGCAGCAACAAACGAAAGGTAAATAAAACAGGAGCAGTTTTCCCTGAGAAAACTCGGATTGAAACGCTTTTTAACTACAGCACGCAACGTTATCGCGAGAGATATGGACTCAGCGCCATTTAATATTTCCCTTAACCGAAAATAAAACCAGCCGAGCGGGAATGAAAATGAAAACGTACGAGCACCGCGTCCCATTCCATTCCCGTGCCACGTTATCCACTCCGTCCCTATCGCCGCACGAAGTAATTGTTATGAAATTTTTCCGCATCGCCTCCGATAATTCCCCAATAATTTTTCCGAGGTGTCGGAACGAACGCTATGCTGTAACCATGCGCGGATCACGTATACGAGGGGAGTAGGATGAATTGGGTAGAAGGGGGGATGAAGAGGGAGGCGCGGGGGAGAAAAAAACGTGGCATAATTAAAAACGAGGTTAGAGAGGGAAGGAGATCAAAGGAGGGTCCATTGTGATGCGTTGGCGTAAGAACTGCAGATCGGATCGAAGTGAAGATGCGGTGGATGAAAGAGGGGAGTGATTTTGAGGAGATTTGAGAGGGGTGTAATGATGCAAGGGGATGAAGAAGAGGGCAGGGGTAGAGAATGTGGATTTTGAAACTTGGAAGATCTGAAGAAGACATTTGCTCACAGATAACTCGATGTGTAGCTCTTTCAATAAGGCCGAGGTTCCGGGTTTGATTTCCTGTGGTTGTTCATTGGTGCGAAGGAAAGTTAGTTGGCGATGAAAGAATATAAAATACATACGTAAACGAAGGAATTATTTTGGGAGTTTGAGAACTAAACATAATGCACAGGGCTTCCTCCTGATTACCAGCTTTTTAGAGATATTAAATTTGTCTTACAGCAGCGCAAATTTCTATTATACACAGGGAAAAGGGTCAGGTAACTTTGCCTATTAAGGTGTGCGCCTAGGAATATTCCCCAAAGCAATTAGCCAATTGTCTAATTGCTATGGCATGCCTAATTGTTCTGGCTCGATAGCTCAATTGGCTATTGGCTGGAGCAGTCATCAGAAATGTGGAAGATCCTGGTTCTAGTCCCGGTCCTGTCAACCTATCTTCATGTCCGTTTCTCCTTGGGAATAAGTTCATGGTTCATAGCAATAAGTTATAGGGGAACTCATGTTTCGACCAATTCCAGCGACTAATATTATGGTGAAAAATCTATTGCCTATGCTTCAGTATGGGATTATCAGTATGCAAAACGCAACAGAAGCACTTCAGAAGCAATAAAGTAACACACAAACACAGAAAAGTTATGACATTATGAGGCGGATGAATACCTTGTACAGTTGAGTACGAGAAATTTTCGGAAATGTGAAATTTCGAGCCTATTTAATTTTTCAAAATTTTTTTTACGCTAATGTAGGCTTCCTATTCACCCGTTATATACATGAAGCATTAAGATACCTGCAAGATTCAACTATTCGCCATATACGGAGAGTGACCTGAAATATAAAATACAGCAGTCAACTGGATTCAAATGTGTCATAAGAGAAAATGCTTGAAGAAAGAGTATGTAGAGAAAGAAATATACATTAAATTTGACAGACCGACAATCCACACGAAAGAGAAAAGAGAAATGGAAATATTCCCTGAATACTATCAGCAATAAATCGCCGATATAACTCATCATATCTGTGGCTGACAGAATTTCTGAATCTCCCTGAGAATCTGTACATCTCTGTCGAGATGTAAATATAAATAAAAGAAATAAACACTCCACAACCGACCGCTTTAGAGTAGTAAATATTATGCTAGTGCTCCAACCCCAAGGTCCCGGGTTCGTGCCCCGGCTAGTAGGATTTTTCTTGATATGGAATAGTTGTGTGTATTCCTGTTTACGTCTACCACTGTAAATATCCAATAAATGTATTTTTGGTGACTTTGGGAACTAAATTCATATATAAATGAAAATGGCTAAACGATGGCTCGGAAACTGTTGCAAAGAGCAAAATATACAATGCGGTAGGAAATAAAAAAATTGCTTGGAATCAATGAGGCGTATGAAGCGAAGAAACGACAGGGAAAGAGGAAGGAAGAGAACTGCGAACGCAGAATCAGGGGGAAAGGCAAATCTAATGGAGCGTGAGGTAATAAGGGAGGGATTGCAGGAGAAAGTGAGCAAATAAAAAAGTTATGATGTAAAAGAGGGGAGCGAGGCGCGTGCGAGGGGAAACATGCAAATCCAAATCAAAAGAAGGGAGGGTTACGATTTTCGAATAAATAATCAGCTAAATTGTATAAGTAGGAACTGTGTGGTTGATGAGAAAGCTTTGTCATCGACTGTTGTGAACATTAATCCCCTACGCCTTATGCATCACACAATACGCCGTCGATTTTCATGGAAGGAACTGTACATGTATAGCTCATTATAGAAGATTATAAATATATAAATACATAATAAAGTTCTTTCGACCGCTTTTTTTATAAAATTAGAGAAATGTAATTAAATTTTATTCAGGTTCTTTACATTGATCGGTAATCCTTTCCCCTTCAAAAAATTAAGTAAAATCTTACAATTTCTCTACATTATCAATGACATTTCTCAGCTAATTCCGTGTGTATTTGTGTGTGATTCTCAATTGGGTAACGAGAGATGTGAATAGATCAAGAAGAAGACCGAAATTCAAATTAAACCGAGATATCGTCATGTACTTAGGCTTAAACCTGGTTACTACTTAGTAGAAGCTCAGATCAATATCGGTGAATGCTTACAAACGAATTTGGGTTGATAACGACCGATTATATATACAGGAATATAAAGTACAAACTTGGGTTACCGCACGTACGTTATCATTATATATATATTGTATGGTTCATCAGCAGAAAGAATCGCGTCTACGGCAGCTGAAAGAGAAAATGAGATGATGATAAAGAGAAAACGGATACCAAAGCAAAAAGCAGGGAAAAAAGGAAAGGATGGATGAAAGAACGAAGGTATACAGTATGGTAAATGAAAGGAAGTGATTGAAAAGGAGGAATGGAGAGGAAAGGATAATTAGGAGGAACGGAGAGGATTGAACGGGAGAAATTAGCGAAGAATGAAGGAGATAATGAAGGGGAAGAAATGAAAGGAGGGGGATGAATGAGGAAGTGAAGTGGAGAGATTTTGCGGGAAGAGAAGGTGGAAATATGAGGGAAATTATGGAGCTGAAAAGGTGGTGGGATGAGACGTAGAGATTGATTGTCTGAAATTTAGTGGAGATATAAATGAAGGATTTACACAGAAGAACGGTGATACGCTACAGAGATTGTAGTTACACGCGAAGTGGAACATATAAGGCCTTTGGAACTATTATAGACTCCATAATGAATTACTGGAGCTACTATTATGAGAAACAAAATTAGATTTATTTATGTGAAACCAACCGCTATAATGAAACCGCCTAATATACCTAAAGAGGGTGATGATGTAATAGAAAAATGTACAACTTTTACACGCTATAAAAACTATGTAATGTAGAGTTGCTGGATGGGACCTCATCCCCTCTACTATTAGCTAAGGAGAGCTATGAGAGGAAGGCTTACTAGGCAGGATGAGGAGTGAGGTTGTTTGACCTTGCTCTCCTCACTGAGTCAGAATGCTACATGCAGAATAAGTCCACGCAAGAAAAGAACAATGACTCTACCAGCAAGACCTTAATTCCATTATTCAGCATTAGTCATACCTCAATAACTTTCCTATCATTACATACATTAATAAGTCCGAGACAAAAGTAAATAAAAGATACATCATTTTCTATCCTGTACCAAAAGACAAATGAAAAATGAAAGGGCACTCCGACAGGAAAATTTTGGTGAATTGGTCACCTCAAGGAAGGGCTTTAGAGAGGACCACCTTGCTTTAGCAACAAGTAAACAGATTTTTGGGTGTAAAAATTATAAGCATACAAACAGAATATCTTGATCTTCAATATTAGCTTCAAAAGTTATACCATAAGAGAAATACACAGCAGTTCCTTACTCGTTCAACGGAGCATGCTGTCAGGGTCCAGGCGTTCCAACTAATTATACTATAAGTGTCCCTGCTTACCGGATTTTTCTATGGTTATGCGTGCTTTTCAATAATACTATTATTAATAAGATGTACATATACAATTTGGACCATGTTCCTGCATCCATTATGAAATTTATTATTATTAAATGTTATTAACAATTTTATTGGTCGTTTACGTGGTCTTGTTCAACTGATACCATTTTTGTTCAGTGAGGAGACTATGGGCAAGAAAATTGCCTCACTCCTCATCTCGCCTAATAAGCCTCATGCCCTCTCGAAAGCAATTTATGCCTAATCCTGAAGGGGTTGAGGATCCAACCAGCCCTCAGGATGACGACTCTCCAGAAATACTTCTTCTATTCCGCGACCAACTAATTTTTCTACCATTTTTCAGGCAAATTAACGAATCCAGGTTGTTTACTGTAGTCAGATCTACGGTTAATTCACCCCATCCGCACCCATCCACCCATTCCCCCATCCGGGAAGATCGCTCGCAGGGTAATTCCATAGACGTGGATGTAAATAGGGAAGAGTTTGAAACCCGAGAGCGGAAAGACGGCAGGGGTCCGGGGAGGGGGTTAGAGATCTCGGCAGTAAGATGATGCAGAGGGTGGAAAAAAGGTAACGCGGGGGGGATGGAAACAGGAGCACTAGCGGAAGAAGGGGAAACGATTGAGGAGAGAGAAGCTTTGAAAAGAGCGTGCTTAGGCAGAGCGGTGATGGCGCACAATCGATTAGCCCATGCATTATTCACCCTCTCCACCGCGAAGGGAGCTTCAAGCCCCTCCGCCCCTCCCGGCAAACCCTCCGCGTCGAGAGGCTTAATAACCACCCCCGCCTGCCCCCGCCCACCCCCTCTCGCCTCCGCGGAAAGGTAATTTACCGCGTTCGCGTCGCGGGAAGGGGGGAGGCAGGGGCAGTGTGTGTGAGTCATTAGGGATGAGTGTTTTATACGAGAAGGAAGCTTTATGAGAAGGATAGGAAGGGAAGCATGAAAGAGAGATGGATGCGGGGATATGCAATGAATCGGACTATGAATAGAGGATGGATGGCTCTGAATAGGCAGCATTTGAGAGAGCGTGTTGCCGCGTACGGCGGTCGGGAGTAAAAGCTATGTTTATATGTTTTGGGCGAATTGAATGCGAGGAGGTGAACGAGGGTCTCCGCGGCAGAAACGATTCATTAAAATCAACAAGGGTTATTTAAAGTGTTTTATTTATTTTTTTATCCTGCGTCCGCAGCGAACATCGCTCGGGGATGGGCGGAGGCGGGTTGGGGGAATGAAAAGGGCAAATAATGCATAAATGATGACACATCATAAGTCATCGTTTTTAATTCGCGTCGCTCGAAACAAATATGGAGCATTTACGGGTAAAAAACAGAGGGAAACCATCGAAATTGACGTTTGGAAGGAAATAACGGAGCGTGTAGGCGATGCTGGCGATTATTTTTTTTAAACGAGCGGATAAAAGATGCGAATCATCTATTTACTTCCCGCGATGACGTAACCTAGCGTGGTGCTTTAAGGCTGCGTGTTTTCAAAGAGAATCGTGGCGGATCTATTTTCTAAACTCTAGATAAAAGAATTGATTTCTTGTTCCGCTACAGAACAACGTTGCGTCTAACGTTTTTTATTGCAGCGAAATTGAAAATACTCCGATATGAGGACTGCATCGGCTTTCCAGCCGACCGATGAATCGTCACTGAGTAAAAAAATACGTAAAGATGACATTAAAAGGAGCTCTAAACTGAAACTCTATCTATATTCCACCTAACTCAAGTTAAATTGAAATAATTTTCCAGCCAAGAGGACTTAAAATTGAATTGATAACTCTCAGAGAGAGAAAGTTGAAAAGACTGCGTAAAACTTGGGCGGCTGATAAAAGAGTATGTACAAATATCAATTAAAATTCAGATTTTTTAGAATGAGATACCAAAGCAAAAAGNAAATATAATTTAGAAAAATGAGGAAAAGTGATAAAAATAAGCAAAATCTTAAAATAAAAACAAAATATATAAATCTTATTTTTTCACTTCCCCTTGAATGACGAAAATTTTCTCGGTTTGTAAACCGGGTTAATGTTTCGGCAAACATTGAAGTTCCGGCTGATGCCACTGCAGTCACGATCAGGGTATCGCAAATGGTATACATAAATATCGTAGTTAGTACATGTAATCGTAGTATTAGTATATGTAACCGTAGTATTATTATATGTAATATGCATCGTAATAGCCATTATCAAACCCTGATGATGGCTACTGATAGAGATGCCGAAACATTGGTATTTACCCGATTGATAACCCGAGAAAATTTTCCCCATATAGTTCAACGAGAAAGCACTGAATGTTTTTAGCGGAAAAATACGTTATCAACAAATAATAGAGCAAGCCTATACTTCGATATAAACATATTATATAAGAGGAAATTTGTATTTTATTATTTGTATTTTTATATAAGAGGAAAGTTGAAATTATTACTTAAATCAAAATAATAGGCTAACATGTCATCAATGATGACCAGCTAGGAGTAGTCATATCAAGGCTACTAGTTCGAATTTCTTAACCCTACACCTAGTTCGTCCAAATTTATACTTCTAAATGCAAACTTTTACTGAAAACTTCTCCGTCACTTAATCAGGAGAGTTTGCCAGAACATTACGATATTCGATGTGTACTCTCTGTCCAAGAGAGTAGCGTGTAGTCAAATTTATTTGAAATGGCACATGTTACCCCTGAAGCGCTGACAGATAAATTAAGGGGAGCCGAGATTCTAGGGGACAGAGAGGATGCTCCCCAGTCGGATAAGGGGAAAGAGATGGCTTACAAAGACATTGGAGAAGGATAAGGCAACGCTAATACTTCAGGTAGAGTGGCTAAGGATAATAAGGTTGTATTCTCCCAGCAGAGCTCATCTCCATCTATATATTTTATTAATACAGTGTACGAAGAGGGTCGAAGAAAGAATAAGTTGAAATGAGAAAGTTACTAACTTATGCTCCCGATACTTCCTTAGACGTAAGGGAAATTCAGACAAGTCGTTGAGATTCCTCTCGTGTTACGTAGAGGATGATACGAATAAATTTTACTTTTCGGTTTAAAATCGAGTACAAAAAAAACAAAAGGCTTTAACGACTTTAATTATCAAATCCGTTAATTTTTATTTCTTTTTCTCTAACAGAGATCGCGATCAACCAGTAGCTTTACGGTAGATAATACGCGTCTGAATATTTAACACCATTACAATAGGCTAAATAAAGTTCTTCTGAGGTCACTTGGAGGGTATGCAAGTAAGAACTGTTCATTTGCGGAACATACTCGTTCACAGAAAACAGAAACAATTGAACACAACTGAACACAGACCATCAGATGATGACCGAAATTTTGCCATTGGCGGTCTCTTGGGGAGCCCCATAAAAGTTTCACTACAAACCAAAGTTATTATTACCATGGGATTTTGAAAGATATTTTTTTAAAGCTGACGATGCCAACGGAACTTCTTCGACAGTAAGCACAAAATTAATTATCATTTTCTGAGCATATATATGAGAAATTGATCTTCCGCTTTCGTTAAAATCGATTCAATTCCCAGCAATCAATTAGAAAACATATAGTTTAACATAACCTAATAAAGGGAATAGGGGAAAATAGACAAAAATTAAGGTAATAAAACCGAGTTCTTTCATTGTAGCTCTATCAAAAGATATCTGATCGAGGGAATAAATCGAGCGTATATCTTCCTATGCATCCCTCGATTCCAGAGGTTCTGCATAACGATGACTGATAAATGACGACAAGAGGGTTGCGAGAACGCCAGAGAAGACTATGATTCGCCGTTTGGCACGAAAGAGTAGCTCACGAAAATCCGATTACAGCATGAATGAGGGTATTGTGCATGCTTCCATGGTTACAGCGAAACTTAATTCCCTCAACCACATCGCAGAGCTAACTTGCGAGTATGTAATCACCATTAATGCTACTATTGTTGATGCGTACCACTACAATTATATGGATCCGCGAATTTTTTTATGTGTTCGCCTTTGCAAAAAGGAACTTTTTGCAACTTCCAGTAATTAAGAACGTCTGAAAACGTTCCATAAGTACCAAGTTAAATCAAGTAACAATGAACTGAGATATTTACATTAATAGCATTTAATGCCATTTCCACTAGTTCTCCAACGGATTGCATCTGATCTTTCTGCCAATTAATTCAACTTTCTGGGAGCTAAAATTTTTCCTTCTTTATATTATATATTCTTTCCGGTAAGTTTGAGGATCATTCCTCAAGAAGTAACTCCTACTATAAAACTTTATGCAGGACCTAACATTCAGCTAGACATCCTCTCTAAAGCGATTAATAAAGTCCCAATTAGAAACTTATAATGACTTTGTATAATTAGATAACTCTGTCGGTACTGGTTGTAAACTATTATAATCTATATAGTATAAACTATGTAGTAGTAATAGTAGTAGTAGTAATAATAATCATAGTAAAAACTCTTTAATAGGCGACGTGAGGCCTATTGGCCTCTCTTCCACCTAACCTCAAATGTCACTACATCATTGAAGTTTCATTGAAGTTATTAAAGAATAAAAAGAAAAACAGAAATATTAGGTTAGTACGGAAAAATCTTCTCAACTGAAGATTGAAGAAGAAGACCCCACAGTGCGGGAAAACACCCGCAAGGAAGGGGGTGTAAAAAACCCGCGAAAACACAGCGTAAAATGAGAAATAGAAAATTAACATTTAACACTTGAACACAAAAAATTACATTTTCTGATAAAATATAATACCTACAAGTAATGGATTAAAAAAAAGATACAAAATATACAATATCGATATGAATACAATCAAAAGTATAACACATTTATTGAATTGGAAGGCAAAAGAAATTAAAAATATACGATATCGATATTTCAATTGTAGTATACAATGTAATATAAGCATTATAATCCATAACATCTACTACTGTCACCAGTCCGACTCGATTTCGTCCAGGTAATAATATAATCAAAAACGAATACGAAGAAAAGTCTATAAAAATTGAAATCATTCCAATCCAAATACTAAATGGGTTTGTAATTTGAATTAAAATGACTTCCACTGCTATTCACCCAAGCCAGCTCACCCGCCCTTTACATGCCAGTAGCTGAATCTGCAAGGCCAGAGAAAATGATTAAAAAGACCTCTCGGAAAGGAGATAAATTTTACGTTTTTATCACAATCTTTTCGTTTGCGATAGCACTGAAGAGAAAATTGGAAGCCTCCGGGATTGACTCCGCAGGAGGTTGACTGCCTTCGCCCAAAATTTATTTCGTTTATAGTTCCTCGTACTTTCCAATTCTCACAACCATTCCTCCTCTCTCTTTAAAAAATCAGAAAAGACCACTTTATAGGAAACTATAGGAAAGGGGGACTACATGAAGTCTTAAACAATAACATTGCAACTTAATATTTTCTTATGAAGTGATTATGTTATGGAGATAATTTCCACCATAAACAAGTCCTGCGTCATAGTTAGCTTATGTACTTACATACATAACTGAAAAACGATAGGTTAATCCTGACACGTGACGGCAAATCATTTAAAATTCCAGATTCGTTCATCCGAAAACTGATTAGTTGAGGAATCCTTTCCTATTTCTACGGTGGACTCCAAAAGATCTGCACGGTCTGTTCATAAATGAATTTTGAAAATTATTCGTTTTACTGGGAAATTAAAGCTTTAAGGAAAATATTGACTCGCTAAATGCGATGAACCATAAGAGATTTCAGTTCGTAATCCCGCGGGGTTGCAATTCCCAAATCTGTCAACAGCCTACGTAATTCACGAAGAATAGCATTATTACATCACAAAGTAACCAAAGTATTCCCAGTAGTAGCAACGGTAATCAGTCAAACGCATTCACTTAGCCCATAGCGTTTAGCATTCATGCACCATAGCGATTCCTAGCTATATCTACTGAACCCTTATTCAGCGCGAAAATTGCAGGAAATAGTTTGACAGCCCCTGAATAGAGAAGAGAATTATTCGACGGAACGTTCAAGAACAGGTGAATCCACACGTCAACCCTTACCAAACCAAACCCCTTAAAAATCCGAGAGCCCATATAAACCCAATGACGACTTCCGTCCCCATATTCTCGACTCCGTGGCCCTCCATCACATGCGCTAATGCATAGCTTTCCTCCTCCTGAAGAGCTACCAAAAGAAAGGTAGATCTCGACGAGAGAGGCAAACAAAAAATTCTCTCCTTTATTCCCACCGATTTATTCCATCGCATTTTCCACCTCGCATCGATCCCTCTCCTCGGGACAAAAGATCGCCATATTTAAGAGAACTCCAATTCATCAGGTTTTATTCGGAGCGCCCCCTATACGCTCTCCTTACGTCCGAAACACGCGCGGCGATTTTCAAATATTTCTCTCGTGCAGAATACGCGTCCGTCTTAATTCACGGGACATAAAAGGGAGCTATAAACACGGCTGAAGGTGTCGAGAGCACGTGGCGCAGAAAGCCCCTTCGCGCAACAATGGGGCCCTTCAAGCGTTTGTTTCCCCGTTTCAAGAGGGCGCTGGACAGCGCCACCGCGGAGAACTAGTGAATTAACGATTATGACAGAGGAAGAGCACGACCCGCGAAGATAAATAAGAAGGAGAGAAGGGTCATTTGGAGGAACGATCTGCTCTGTGCTGGCGGCATTCGTGCAAATATTTCATCCGCTTGCTGGACGTATTTGAACGTAAGCAGCGCTCTCTCTGTCTCTCGATTATTTAGCTCGTCCTACGTCGTTTTATAAATCTCTGGGAGGATCTCTCTCCGCCGATATATCCTCTCTCTTTCCTTTCAGCTTACGTCATAATAATCCCCCGCAGTGGTTCTTAAATCCGCAGTTTATCGACTATTAATGTCCAAGAAATCAACAACATTCATCAAAGCTTTTTCCTGGCGCGATGCCCTTTGAGCGTACATGAATTATTTTCGCTTCTTATAAAAATATTAGAATTAGAGGCAATAAAAAATACCTAAACTACATGCTAGAACCGAAAGGCGGACAAAAAGCGCGAGGGGGAAATGGGAATTCCGTCAAGAATCTCAGTGAATGAAGTAATTCTACTGCAATATAGAATCATAAAATTTTAACCAAACGTTACTACTCACAACTTCAACGTGTTCATTAATGACTTGTATACTATTCAGAAAAATACTCGATGAAAAACGTCACCTAAGCGTTACTGCTTCCTTGACATCTAAATATGATTTCTTTTAAAAGTGAGTCATCCAATTAAAATGAAACCGATACAAATACAAGCCTGAATTACTGAAAAAATATGAGATTTAACGGAATCTCCCGAATTTATTGGTGACGATTTTTTCAACTGAATGACTCAAATGGTTCATGATTGAATAAGAAAAATTGCATCTAGCAATATCTTCATCAACAACCAGCACTCTAAGTACTCAGTAAATTCGGTTCTGGGAATTCCGTCGAGATTGAAAAAGAATCTTTATACGATTAAATACCCACCAAATCATCCGCATACACTCATCCAAAGACCAAAAGAGAGTAAAATTAAATTTTTCTTGCACCACCGTAGCGAAACAATCAGGACCATTTCCAACGTAGGTAACCCCATTGTTTGCGAAAATTATTTTCATCGAAATCTCGCCTATTTCCCTGCGCCTTGATTCAGAATTCATATCAGGGGATAATTTTTTCATACAACATTTACCCAGAAAGAAATTTCGGTTACATTTCAATAGATGCGTCTGCAGTCGGCAATACGTTTCGCTTAGAAATAGCTACAATAAATCAGAAAGAGCTCCAAAAAGGCACTCTGACGCAGCGAAGTAACCTAAGCAAGTTAGTAGATGTGGAATTAGGTCGAAGTTGATGAATTAAGCAAAGAGTACGATTGCAGGTAACGAAATAGCTATTACGCGACCAGCAGTTTCCTCAGCAGATCCGAAGAGTGAACATCAAATACGAAAGAGAAATTCCAGTCCATATCTTAATAATAGCTATTTATTTACTCGTAAGTTCCGCAGTAAATCAACACCCACAGCAATACCCTGAAAGCCGCCTTTCGGACAGTAGTAGGAGAAATATCAAAAAAGGGTTGACAACTGCGTAATCATTCCCCTTAACAGAAGTCGATATACAGCTACTTTTGTACAGCTTTGGATGACGGTGATCGGAGAAATGATAATTCATCAGATCAATCCGAAATTAAAAGATTTACAAACGTTTACGTTCATAAAATAACAGCAGATTTCAGGTAATTCCATTGCACCGAAACTTTCCCATAAAGGAAGAGTCGCCGATCCCTGGAAACTTGGAAAACTCGCACGTGAGGAATAAAACGTAAAAGTGGGAGGACAAAGCGATTTTTTTAAAACGAGCGAGAGGGCACACGTACCGTATCCGACGAAAGCAAGTATATATATTACACAAACAGCCGCGAGATGGCGAGCAAGGCGTGCCAAGGGGGGGAGCGAACCTGTTCAGCCGGTTGGCCATGGCTTAAAGGACACATAAAAATATAAAAATCCCATTCAAACGCGAGTAAACCAAGAGTGCATGAAAATTAACACGTTGGAACACCTCTGGAGAGCAAGGGTCTTTCTAAAAATAGGAGCGTTGAGGAAAAAAATGGCGAGAATTAAACGCTTAGTGGCGCGAATCCAAAAGGTGTGCGGGAATAGTTAGGAAAGCGTATAAAAATCGACTTCAAAGGAATGAAGAGCTTTGCAGAGTTCAAGGGGTTGGGATGGGAGTGAGTTTTCAGAGGGAGCTGAGCGTGTAATCTGTGGAGGGAAATTTTAATTTCCAGCTGCCGCTTTAAATGCGAAGTAAGAGCGAATGTACGCTCACAGGCGCGCGTACCGATATAACACATGTAGCGATGGGTATTCCTGGGGAGAAGTGCGTGGTCGCGCTTTGATCGTGATACCGAAACGGAGTTCGTGAACCTTTGGAAGCTCATAAAAGCACGATGTTAGCATAAATCCCATAAACACTTTCGCGCTTCGTAATCACTCGTTCAATGAAAGGGTGGCAGCAAAAAGCGAGCGGGTTGCATTCTCAGCAGAGATATGAGACATAAGATTCCTTTCTCCCTCGAATGTGGAATCACTGTCATGTATACGTGACATAAAATACAACCATTAAACATGGTGCAGATACTTATCTACCATCCAAGGATCAACCTCTCACGACGCGATCTCTACAGCTTGTTTATGTGTAAGCGCCATACCTGAAAAAAAGGACAAGATATTTTAGTAAAATTTTCTGTAACGTTCACATATACATTCATAATTATCGCATTTAATTAAATCTGAACTTAAGTAACTATAAAGCTTTCGTTTTGCTCTATATAATACGCCGTCTTTAGAGACCATCACGGCAACTATATTCCCGCCAAATATAAATCGTGAAACCACTCAAGGCCCGAAATATGTCAAGTGCGTTCCCTCGGAAAATTTATCAATTTTCCATTTTACGTAAGAATGGGAGATATTTTCTACGAATTTCCAATACGTATATGGCACATCTATTTTCCCTATCATTAAATGGGTCATCCTGCAGAAAGAGAAATGCGTTTCTTAGAAGGGTGCACTTTCAATAAATTCAAGGACAGTTCTCGCTAATTAATCTAATTATCAAAATCCCGGAGAAGAAAAAATCAAACTAAACACTAGGAATATAACTGACGTAACTCAAACTTTACATCGTGTGGAATTTATACCATGGTTCTACGAACTAAGGAATTCATTCCACTAATTAGCCTAAGCCATCAACTACCACAGAATATAAAACGACCCGCGAAAACCTGTTCACCAAACGACGCGTGAAAACGTGTTAACTGGATTTTTGTTACCCTGGCGTATTCGACACTTAACAACTTAACGATACTACCATTATCTGTCCGGAATAGAAATACGTTTCCTCCGCCACACATATAAAATTCGCTTTGAGCTACTGAGCTTTGGTTTATTTCATATAGCTCGTACACAGCATAGTTGGAACGGAACCCCTTCTGGAGTTCTGAATAAGCATCCCCATCGTGTTCCACGACGACATAGAAATAACGATACCAATCCCGGCCGTGAAGGAAATGTTGGAAGAAAGCTACTCGCCGTCATAGCGAAATGGCACAGGCGCCTTTGTGTTCCAAGAGGAAAGGGGGAAGGATATGGAATTAGAGCGGTATTATGAAGGGGTAAAAGGCGCGCTCAGGGGTGCATAAAGGACGGATGGAGGGAAATGGAAGCGGAGGCAGTGGGACGGAAGTTGACCAAGAAAGAGAAAAACATGCGGAGGAGGAGAGGGCGAGCATTTTGAGGGAAAATTAATCAATATGATTTTGCCACGGATTTTCCAGAACAACATAATCTAGAATTAAATTGCTAGTGATAGTTATCAGCGGTGCAAATGCTTTCAAATCCCACTTCGCTTCTTCCGCACTTATATACTAGTAAAGATCCAAAATAGATATTTCCCAGCAACAGCATCAAAAGTGATTACGTCTACAAAATATAACAACAGATAAATCACTATATACAAGATTTTATACCACAACGGTAATCTATATGACTTTTTTGGGCTATAAATACTGTACTGAGGAACAGTATTGGTAAGTTCCTTCTTTATGTTCTTTATATTCTTGCCTAAAATATGAAATAATTTTATGTATTTAGCACTATATTCTAAAGGGTTAAATGGAAGAAGGAACTTTCTAGTCCCAATTTCGCCCAATAAAGACGTATGTACTCGTATGCATGTATGTAAATGCATGACCATCCAGGTTTCATCTTAGATTCATAGATTCTTTCGCAGAATTGGATTCAATAATACTCCTATTGATGAAAAAGCATGATTATAATGAATAGGAAAGGTCACCTATATTTGATTTCAGAATAATTACAATCTGGAAAAATATTTTGTTTCAACCAAAATGTTTTGAAAAAGGATTATTTACACCATATGCAATGGGATCATTCCTAGTTATATGCATTTGATGCATGTTACGAATTATAAATTTCTCGATATTGGAGTCTCATCCGAAAAGATGGTACTTTTGGTAAGTGGTTAGTTAAATTTGATATCGATAAAAATGATAGAATTTTATTTTCCTCATACAAAAAGCCTGAATTCATTATTAAACGAATTTTCTACAGTTCCTGAAGATAAAAATAATGTACAATACCTCCTAAAAACATTAATATATTTCTATATATCGTAAAATCGCAAGAAAAATCCAACATCGAACAAACCTTTAGCCACCGGTGAATAATTGAATGTAATACCGTGGTTTGCACCAATTAAACGGACTGATTAAAAATTCATCGTCCGAATGCATACGTAATAGAAAAATTTACAATTCGAAAAACAAACGGTTTCGATTGGAAAGGTCACACATTGAAAATCCTCATCTTCGAATGAAATAGCTCGCGACGAAATCGCACTGGAAAAATTCCTCCACTGAGTTGGGTCGCTTTGTTATGTAGATAATGGGACGGAGAAGAAAGAGAAAGGGGAGAGAAAGTGCTTGAGGGAGGATTCAGACGATTGTGACGCTATCTCTCGTTTTATATTTTCGTGGGGAAGGATTCCTTTCCGTCTGGAGCCGAGCAAATGCAAACAGCTTGAAAATAATTCCAGAAGTTCCCTTTAATGTGGAAGATAAATAGGAGACTTCCCGGGGCGTATCAAAATGTGTGTTCATTGAAGTCTCGAATTTAAAAAGACATCACCATCGTCGTTGGTGTAGAGCCTTGAGGTAGACCTAATTTTCATCTCACATAAATTACTAAAAGGATGGTTACACCCACTTGTTTAAGGATAATTCCCTTGAATTAATATGGAAACAGTTTTCTTTATTAAGCAATTTATCGCGTACTTTTTCAGGAAATTGTTCTCTATGACTTCCATCCTTTCTTCTTCCCAACAACCTATTTCCTAACAGATAACAAGAATTCTTAATTTGCGAGATAAATTCAAAGTAATATCTATGTATAAAATCCACAGTCGCTGGCGATGTTTGGTGGAAATTCATCATGATGAAAAAGAAGGATGTTGTACTTTTTCCACAAAAATTTTTGTGGAAAAAGTACAACATCCTTCTTTTTCATCATAATATCTATGTCTCCATTTCATATTTTTGATACGCATCTATGTTTTCACCATTAAAAACATTCCTGAGCAGTGACATTTTGAATATTTTGACAGCTAGATTTTCCGAACTAATACTTGAAAGAGTAAGAAAATATTCATAAAAATTTACAAAACTTATTGACAGGGTCGATTTCCTCGACCCTGTCGAGGACCTTTGCGATAAACGTAGCTCACATTAGGAACGGTATTTCACATTTAACACTCCTTCCACGTATACATTCACCTTTCATCCTCGATTTGATTAACATTTCCAATTTCTTTGCAAACTATTTAAATGAGAAATTTGTAATAATTCACTTTAGATAATTCCCCACCAAATCCATTATATTATTGGTACATAACATACTTTGAATCTAATCTGTATCAAAATCACAAAGATTTTCATCAAGAAAAAAATTATTTTTCTGATAATTAACTGTCATACATACAAATATTTCCTCAGAGAGGTTACCTAAGAAGATAATGTCATATAAGCCTGGGTAGAAAAGTGTTGGAAGACCTAGGATACGTTGGTGATACCGAAGCAGGCGAAGATGCCTAATCCAGGATTGATAGAAGATGATTTGAATGACCAAATTTCTTTCTGACTGAAGATAAAGATGTTATGGATTACTAAATGTTCAAATAAAACCATTCTTTGCAAATTTTATACCAGGTATCAAAATTATCAATCTTAACGCCGTTATTAGGACCTAGATAATATCAACTTCTATAATGGAAGCATGAAAATAACCCCAATCACACTCACTTTAATAATAATTATTACTTAACAGCACATACAAACACTACATAGCCAGAAGATTCAGATTCTCCGGGACTCGAACCCGGTACTCGAACTCGGGTTGGAACGCAATCACGCTAACCACTCCACTACCGCGGCCGGTGATACACAAGTGAAGTGCACGAATGAAATTTGCATTAAAATATCGTTTATTTTACAGCTCTCATAAATTCGAGACTCGGCATTTCCTAAAGGAATTAATAAAATAATAATGCATTCCTAAGCCTGAAGATGAACTGAAAGTTCGAAACCATTGGTTGCTAACCAAAATATATTTGTGGAAAGTACAAGTTATTGTTATTATTTTATTTGTAATGGAATTCCACCATATCTCGCTAGGGAATATTCATTTTCTAAAGGAATTGTCACAGCCTACAACTTGTATCATAGGCGAAATCTTCGACACCCGAAAATGTGACAAAATTCGAAGAAAGATTTCATGCCACTGAGAATGAAAACAAAAGCGAAGGTGAACGTGGCGGACAGTCAGAAACGACTGCACCGAGGAAAAATTACTCACTGAAGGGGAAAAGGCATGAGAGGAGAGTCGAATGGGACAACTGGGGTGGGAGGAGGAGAGTTCGCGGGGGGTTAGGACCCTCTTTTGCGAGGTCGGGCGAATCCTCCCCTGAAGGGGCGGGGGCGTCGGGACACGAGACGACGTGGAGAGGGAGAGAAAGGGAAGATAAACGGAGACAATTGGAGAGAGAAAGGGGTGAGACCGAGGGATGACTTTATGGATCGAGGAGTCGTCTGCTACGGAAGACGCCCGTCTACTCCACCCCATTCCATTCCCTTGTTTACCAATAGAGAAAATGGCGAGAGGGCAAAGGGGAAGGGGAAAAGGGAATGTTTAGGCCCTTTTCGCACTTCCCATGAGGCGATCCTTTCCCAGACATCTCTCGACTTTTCCTTCAACCCTTTTGTAAAGATGCCTTTTTTTAGGAAGATTTATTCCCTTCCTACCGTGATCTCTCAAAGCTATTTTTCTCGGTAGAATCGAGGTGGATAATGAAATTCGAATTAGATCCGAGAATTCTTCCAGTTCCCTGAGGGTGTGAAAGGCGTCATTATCTCTTTGGAAATCAATCTCAATGTGCAAGTTCACCAGCTCACGGTTGTTGTAAGAGCTAAAGGGTCGCACAGAAAACCCTTTGGCTAAAACTTCCTAAAAACGAAAATAGATTTCAAAATGCTTTTTTGAATGATTCTATCCATCTATCGAACCTATGGTACAAACATTTGTAAGAAAAATTATACTTTCAAGTTGTAACTGGTACGTCATCACCCTTAAAATCGCTTATCTAGCGTATCAAAATTTCCTGATTGCAAACCTTTTTGAGGAAGTAGCACTTTAAAAACATATATTTGGATTAATGTATCTTGACTGGTTCATTTTCTAAAACAATTATACCCCATTAGATAGAGTTTCCCTTCCTACAACATTCTTTATACATCGTGGTAAAAAATTAAGCTCATTACATGGTTTCTATTCCTCAGTATAAGCTTTTAGCATTTTTACTTCTTAATTCCTGATTAAGAAAATACAGAATAAAAAACCCTATACAAGCAC
This sequence comes from Ladona fulva, assembly GCA_000376725.2. Lineage (NCBI taxonomy): Eukaryota > Metazoa > Arthropoda > Insecta > Odonata > Libellulidae > Ladona > Ladona fulva. The sequence goes on from KZ308163.1 coordinate 308,351, forward strand.
AGGTTTACTGTCAGTAGTTAATACGATAACAATTACATACGTATGGTAGGTGGATGTATAAAGAAGAAAGATATCTTATTAATTATTACATAACTTGCGTAACTTTTCTGTTATGGAATGAATGCTACTCTGTGGTTTATTTCCTGAAGTAATACATTTAAGTTCAATGTGTCTTTTTTATTACATTAACTTATAGTAATTATGAAATTGGCTACTGCTTTAATTTAAGAATCTCCATACTGAGTGAGGTTTACACAATCTCCAGATGAAACTGTTAGAGAACATCGACATTCATATTAATGTCAAGGTTAGAGCAATACAAGGCTCGAGTTCTCCACATTTACCGTTTCATGCATTTAAGAATGTTTCCATTTGGCACCGGAAAACGTTACATTACACATTAACTGCACTTTTGTATCCATCGCTTCGTCAAAATAACCTAAGGCGTAAAAATATCTTCATAACTGAAACATTCGCGAACGAGCAACGGCAAATCATGTCGAAACCCGTGATGGCGCGAATCATGAGGTGCGAAAGAAAACGAATGGAGTGTTTCACGAAGATGGAGAGCGCGGAGGTACGGGAGGTGACGTTGTCATCGCGGGAATGGAGAATGGATATCATTCATTCCCCCAACAAAGACCACCGAAGGCAACTTGAAAGATATCTTCGCCGAAGCTGGCGCCATGGACAAATCCGACCCATCCCACTGCCATCCCCTTTCTGGACCGATATACGTCCTCCCTTTCGCCCTTCCAGCATTCCTTCCGATCCATTCCTCTCCTATCCATCAGCCCCATCATACATGGCTGCCTATCCCATTTCATACAGCGTTTTATTTTTTCCTCCCTCTCTCCAAATGGAAACGCTCACGAGTTCTCTTCAAACAGGAAGCCTCTTTCTTCCTCCTTCCCTTTTCCTGTATCTTCCCACTCTTCAGCACTTGTCATGCTTTCTCTCTTCCCATTTGGTCCTCCCATCGTCTGGTTGACACCTCCACAGTTCACCGCCTTTCAATATGGGCAGCTATGTCCCCCTCTACCATTCCAAGACTTTTATCTATTTAAGTTCCCTACTGGAAGACTACGTAAGTTTTGGAGTTATCTTTAAAATTCGGCCGCTATTATCATCTCTCGTGAACTTATTTCGCGCTTCTTTTTCGTTCTTTGTTTTTCTTCTTATCGCGCAGAGAGGGAGAGAGAATTCATAAGGCGATAAAGATGTCATTGAATGGAGGAAATGCCATATGTGACTTATCGAGCGTTCCCTTTACTTGACAACTATGTTCCTCTACAACACTTCTTCGGCAGTTTTAGATTAACATCGTTATCTTATCCGAGTGTTGAGACGAAAGTAATTATGGTGCATACATTAGACGCCCAGTCAGCAATTTTCAGTACAACGAAATAAAAGGAAAGTCAAAGAATAATTAAAAAAATGTGAAAATATAGCAATCGTTATAATTATAGCAGCCTCCTCCAACTATTTAACCTTCACCTTCGCCAAAGCTGGATACTCACTCCGAGGAAAAGTAGAAAACGTCCATCATCTAAAAGAAATTTCTATCGAGACTCGGTAAATTAATCCACTTTTATTTCTTTGACCTACAGACATTTATATTTAAACACCTCGGTATCACATTACATTTAGATTAGATAAAATTCAAGTGATCATAAAGACTGATAAAAAGTAATAGATGTTCGATGTAGTGTCGGAAGAAATTTATAAACAGCTAAGAGAGGCTACAGAGGATCGGTCATCACGAAGATGGTATTTTACCATAAAACAATCCAAATGTAATTCACAGTAGAATAAATAGTTAAGTTCGCATTAAAAAATGTACTCTGGTAGGAGGAGTTAATCATACTAGTAGAATTGACTGAGCCCACGCGTGAGCGATTTCCATGAAAGCAAATAACATTTCTGTAAGATATACAATATTTTGCAGGGTGACACGATTGTTGTGGCCCACAATGCATTCACATGCATTCCAATAATTGCAGAAAAGAAATCAGTCACATAAATAAATAGCAAACGAAATTTCATTCACCAAGAATTTTGACAGCTGCTTCAATCATAACCCATTCAAAAAATAAATAGCAAAATAACTTCGACTACCCGTCGTAAAATGTTCCACAATCGGTTTCCTCATTAAAAAAAGATGATCAAGCGAGTTATGCGCTCATTTTACACGAAAAAATAAAGGGAAATAGAAGGAAAATATTGAAGAATGAGGATGTGCTGTCGATATTTCTGTATTCTTCATTTCAACAACAATCAACAATATTAATTCAAATTGAACAAACTTTCATATGCTATTACTGTTCACAATTTAGCTGGTGGAAAGTTATTACTGAAGACACTGTAACTGTGATAGAATAGTTTTGAATAGTAACAGCGAGGTAAATTTTAAATTAAATTTAGTGAAAGAAAACTCGGTAAAACTTTTATGAAATCGGTCATTACTGAAACGGAAGGTTCCGAGCAGTTTCAAATGCAAAATGGGAAAACACAGAAAAAAATGGTATATTGGAAAAAATATCATAAACCACATATAGAAGGCGTAACAGAAGCAGAATGGCTGGCAGATCCGAGTTTTATAGAGATGGAGCGTGATCCTAGCTCCCATTAGATGTCCATTTCACATTCTGAAAAGTTTCCTCCGCAAACCACTCTGGAACCATCTCTCATCGCAGTCACCACAGTTATTCTCATAACGGATTTCGTTGCGCGAAAACATCGCTCCGTGGAAGTACAGCCATCGCCAGGGCATGCGAAAAACACGCGAGAAATCGTGAAAAATTGCCATATCGCGACGCGCAGATGAAAACAAATGCCAATCGAAACGGCGAATCGATAATGATGACCTCGACGATCCTCCGGAGAGCTGAAAGTCGAGGGACAGATAATTGGCGAACAAATGAAGATGGAAAAGAAACGATGCGAAAGGAAGCCAAAGGGGGAGCGAAGTGGGGGAATGCTTCGTGCATATGAGGGGAAAAAGGACTGGGAAGACGGCTGCGCAATAGATTTGTTTACGAGATCTCGAAGCATCCTCATGAGATCGGCCCACTTAAAGTCGGATAAAAGGATGAGAAAATGCCTAAATTGATGCGTAATGCTATCGAAATATTCCTAGCCATTGGTCGATTTCTAGTGCTAAAGACTTCAGTAGTGATAACAGAGGACCTACTCTTACGACGTCAATAACATTGGCTATAAACCTCAGGATTTCTTTGTCGCATGTCTCGGAGTTATCTGTCCTTGCCAATCGCTTGATTCTCCTATAATTTCTGACTTTCACGTGCCATCACCTTCCTCTGATAATTCAAACCAAGGTCTTCGGGTCTTCCGTTTCAATCCCTCCTTTTCAGTATCCATTCGAATACAGTCAGGGCCGGTAGAAGCGGGCCTTCAAAGGCTGCATTGCAGGCGGGCGCCAATGTTGTGCGGGTGTTGATTTTTCTTTCTAGTTTCTTAGCCATACAATAATGTTTGGGCGGCATTGTCGGCTTCGCCATCAGGCGACGTTGTACCGACCCTAAATAGTCTTCAGAAGTTTATTGTGTCTCATTTCCTGCCAATGAAGTACTCTTCTTTTCACAAAAGTTTTCCACAAACTACCCATTCCCTCTTCGAAACATTTCTAGATTAATTATCAGCCCTTTCCATTTAATTGTATGCTCTTCAATCAAGCTTATACATCGCCGCATCTCCAACGCTTATAACCTTCTCTCCTGTGCTTCTGCCTTATTTTGATTTGACCTAGCTACTTAAGTAGACGATTTGCTTGTGATGGGTTTGAAACTCGCGGATGTATGGATACATCCTGCGGCGATCGAGACAAAGCAGCACTCTGCTTATTGACTAAGTGCTCATAGCTGATAACACGGTTTGATGCGCTTTCAAATCGAATTCGGAGTCGCTCTGCGGGAAATTAGAGAGCTGCTTCTGATTCGATGATGGCGATAATTAAGCCATCACTAGCGAATCATCACACGTAAAAATTAGTTGAATCGATCGATAAGTGTATTGAAACTGCTGGGACAAAAACAGCAGCAGGAAGAAATAACACTTGAATCGTTATGCATCGAGAAGTTTAACGCCCACGGTCTAGCGATTTCAAATGCGATTTGGTAGGAAATTAGGCAAATAGGTTTATGCTTAACGATAAATTTTAAGTGTGAATCTACGAACCTATTCGGGGCAACATAATATGGCGATAATTTTTGGAAATTTCACTTACTAGGGAAATTGCTAGTGTTACACTGGTGCAAGTGTTTATTGATGTTTTAACAAAGAGCTTTTGATCTTGGCTCACCAGCGTTAAATAGGTACAATCCACTTAAAATATCAATCTTTAAATTAACAACGCGACCACTGCTAAGTGTGTCCTGATGCCGAAATCGGTCCCAGTGTACCTTATGGAACCAAACAAAACATTTTCCCCGGTTAAAGAGTTAAGCTTGGTGGTAACGACATCCGCTAGTAAACGTCTTGGATGACGCCGCAAAGGTGACCCCTAGTGAAGAGTACGAACGAACCACATAACATCATGTTAATTAAACCAGTTGTTAGAAGCGTTTGATTACCGTAAAATAGGCTCCGGAATTATAATCATACTTGCTGAAATTCCCCAACATAGGAAGCTTGAATTTTTCTTTCACTATGTCTATTTTTCTTCCACTAAGATGGCAATCTTCTTCTATTAAAGGACAGAGGAGCAAAAAACACGAAGAAGCATCACGTCTGCGCTACTGACACCAATCCTCGGATATCTTAACCCGTCAATAATCCTGAATTATTGGAAGTTCGATTCCACGACGACCTTAAAATGCAGACAAATACCCTTTTGGTATTTACCACGAGGGCGCCTAAAGGAAAAACGATCGGGGAATGAAAAAGCAAGACCTATGAGATTTCGAACAATGGAAAGCGTAAATCATTGTCAGAGGGTGGGGAAAAAGTGCGTCTCGGCGACATCCATGTCGTAATTGAGACGTTTTCAAAATCTCATTAACATTCACTGGAAGACTCTATCGCCGAAGCACAAGCGCATTCATTGTTGCCTGGACGGGGGCGCCACGCCGGGGGATGAAAGGGAGGAAGGCGGGATGGGAGGAAAAGGACATTTGGGCGCCTATTCCTCAGACATATCCATTATCAGAGTCCCCCCCTCAACTTCCCGTCCATCGCCGCTTTGACAGCCTCGCCCGAAATCCTCCCGAGTTGCGTCGGAAAAAGAATTCGTTTTTATCTCCTTCCTCTCCATCCACTTTTCTCTCTTTTCCCTACGAATCGAGAAAACAGAAAAACATCTTTCGCCATGCGCACGGGAGACTCGGACTCCAAATGGATCGGTAGAGTTGGGGAAAGAAAAAAAAAAATTGGGAAATATCCGTTCGAATTTGTTCTTCGGATACTTCCTTTATGTTGGCAAATGATTCCACTGTTGAATCGACGGAGGAGGAAGGGGAAAACGTACATCCATTCGGGTTAAATTTAAGGGAATGAAAACGAAGTCCATTTATTGACAATATTTATCAAGAGGAATTCTATTTACGCATGAATGATTGTGATAAAATACGTAAAATCGTTCCAACATCATCCATCAAGGGGAAAGAACAGGCATATCTGATCAAGTTAGATTTTCCTTCCATAGAAAAGGGGATCTGTTGATATTGTAAAAGTTGCTTTAGATAGTTAAGTGATAGATATTGAGGTCGATATTACATCATCCTGCTACATTCAAGAATGAAGGAACTATTGAAGGAAAGATTTCCAACTAATCGTGGCGTTAAAGGATGATCCAATTGCCATTCTACGAAGGAGATTAATTCCTTCCCAGGATCTCCATAAATTATGAAGTTTATTTTTTATTTATACTAATACTAAATGGGTTAGATGTAAGAAGGGACTGTATAGTCCCGTAATAAAGAACTTTCTACTTTATTCTGCATGCCCACGTATTTTTTATTTATACTAAAACTAAATGGGTTAGATGTAAGAAGGGACTGTATAGTCCCGTAATAAAGAACTTTCTACTTTATTCTGCATGCCCACGTATCATATTATGTATTTATAACAACATCTATAATTAACTCTCTTATTGAACAGCAACATTTATTAATATTAAGTTTTTAGACAAGAGTTGAATTGTCAACGGACTTTGAACAAGTCGGTAAAGCGATTTTTCGGTCAGTGATTTACCGAAGCAGTCGCCGTGCGTCGAAAGAGTATCGGTTGATCGAGGTGCACGGTTGATCAATTGATTGTGTCGGTGCATTTGTTGATCTTCGCAGAATTCGAATGTTGGGCGTGGCCCTCACTTTTCCTTGGAGGAAAACCGACCTTTCCTTTCCAGACCTATCTTTGGGTGTAATAATTACCATTAAAGATTAACGGAATAATTAAGGTTTTCGCGCAACGCAGATCGTATTATTGATCCAACGAAGACGAAGTTTTTAGAACTTCGTCTTCGTTGGATTTAAAACCCGAGTTTTTATTTTTCCGAGCCTCGGGAGATTCCCAAAGGGCTCTATTATTTAAATATCTTGCAAATAGAAGTCGAATCATTCCGTCGATAGGAATTCGAAGTTCTGTTCAAACGCCAGAGATTTTTTAATTGAGGAAAGAGTCGGCGGTACATTTGGGCCCCGAGCGATGGGAATTCATCACTCATTTCGAAGAATTTTGATTCGTCCAAACATGGAGCGACTCTTACACGTAGCCTCAGGTTATTCCTGACGGTGCACTTTTCTTCCTCAAAAGGTCATGACCGCTGCCTGGGCAGAGCTTGATGCCCATCAATAAGAAACAACAAAATTCGACGTTTTTTCGCACAACACATAAGGTAGCGCTTCAATTAATATTATTGATCCACAATCTCATAGATTCCACTGACCGCAACTCACCCGTTGACGCTATGAATATCGCCATTTCGTTCCGACCTAGAAACATTAAAAGAGATGTGAAACTGCGATATGAGCACAAAGTGACGGTTCAACTCTTCATAGATACTCGAGCTTATATCCCTTTCGCTACTCATTGCAATGCCAATGAAAATGTTCTCCTCTGACCTTCCTTTGAGCCATCAGACAAGTCTCATTCAGCTCCCCAATGTTATTATTCCTTTCTTTAATAAATCGGCACCCTTTGCTTTGTCACAGAACAGAAATTGAATGTCTGTAATCGTATTCCAGTAGTTGAACCAGTCAACCGTTAATTTCCTCAAAAAGTGTATAATCTATAATAATGTTTCCTAAGCAATTGCTGCTATGAACTCGAGAAATAACTCACGAAAATTAGGATTCTGAAACCGAGAATAATTGCCATCCGTTTCAATAGTGAATACATAAATTAGTAGAGAAAGTTTTATTTATTTATTTATTTATTAAAATCTGCATTGCAATTTGGCCATTTGNTAATATTGTATTAAAATGAAAACATAATAGGCCGCGCAAGATATCTAACTCTTTAAATGCTGAAATTCCTACTATCGAGAGAAAAAGTATGTATTTTTCTAATGAATATTATAGCTCCTTTTTACAGCAGTAAAGGAATTCAATATGAAAAGGTTTAAATAAGTATACCGGCCGAAAAATCAGAGTGAACTGAACAAACGCGAGGAAATTACACTATACTGCTTCCCGTCCGAGAGACCCATAAGCTATAAACTGAAACTACGTATCGACTGGTCCACTTCATCAAAGACAATCGGGTGGCCACTAAATCCTAAGATGACGCCATAATCTTGAATTATCATCGTTTCTTTCTCATGTGCTTCGGCGAGAATGAGGTCCGAAAGAGTCGCAGGCGATGGTGCGTTCGTGAATCTGCAATTCGAAGGAAATGGGACACCGCTCACTGGAGGAAGAAATGTATGAGGTTAAACGAGAAGGGTTTTGTATCGTACTGGCAAATGGATGCTGAAGCCTACGCAAAGGGACCGCGGAGCGGCAGGAGAAAAATTGCCTTTTTCATAAGGCCATACAGCCCTTTCCGCTATCGAAAATCGCCTATCTCTGGGAACGAAATGGACAGAGAAGGAATTATATTGCTTATAAAATCGATGAAAAGAATGTGATCGGCTCTTTAGATAAGGAAGATATCACGGTGTTTTTTTTAATTAATTCGCGTTGCATCGACGGTAATGTATGAATATGCATATATATCATCTCAAGGTGCAATTTATCACAGAACGTCAAAGTACATTTGGGTTCGTAGTTCAGATTTTGTTCTAATTGCTTATGTAATTTAACTGGTAAGAATGTTTGAATGTATCCATTTGATCTACATCAATTTAGCACCTTATTCCTACTTCAAAGTAAACGAGAAAATTGATGCGAGTGTCTCTTAAACGTTGGATCTTCATTCGAAATCTGCGAAAAATATCAATAACAGCATAGTTTGTCTAAAAAGCTCAACGGTACACAGATGTATGCAATAAAGATCATTTTTGATTACGCAAATGGAGATAACTTCTATTCAAACATATAAGCAAGAAGAAACTATAGGAATAAATATGATGTAAACGCACCGAACCTTAAAATAGAAAAAACATGAAATTGCAACTCCGCCAATCCAACCATTCAAACTGAAAGAAAAATCGGCTTGGGGAACGTATTGTTATAAAAATTTATTATAAAAATCACAATAATAATGAAAATAATACTTTCGCTAAATTTGAACCTTTTCCTCAGGATTAACGTTTGTTGCTCCCCTAACATTTACTTTTCTTCGAAAACTATCCATATTTCCTCCCGCCCTCGAAAACCATAATTCACGCTTGAAAGATACTCCGATCGTAGCATATAATTCATACGTCTTTTTAGAGCTTCGTTAAATGAGCCCACTCCGTATTGGATACAAAGCAATCGTTACTTCTTCAAGCAACCCATGGACCAAAGAAAGCATTTCGGGGGTCGTAATCCTGAAACGACGCTGAGGGAAACGTCGTTGCAGATGGGACGCCTGTATCAAATTTCGCACAGACTGCCTTCGCTGGACGGTCGAGTGGTCATCTCGTTCCCTGTGTCACTCCGGACGCTTTTGAGGAAGGGCAGAAGGGAGTCCTCCCCATGAGAAATGGACTGATCCTTGCCGCAGCATCAGCCCACTCCCACGACCCTCCGTCATCTGACACGCACAGAGGAGCACTTCCCAACCGGGGTCAACGCAGATTCCGACTCCTCCGCATGGCGATCTCTACGCTTCCTCACTCCACTCCTCCCTTACGCCTTTGTACCAAACGCTTAAAAATGAATTCAATGGTCGTAACGGTTCCATATAAGAAGGCGATTTGCCCCAATTCCTATTTGCGATTTCAAAGGATTTCTTCGGTTCATCCAATCGATAGCGGTATTTTTATGCGGTTGCAGGGCTGGCGCAGAAATGTGATGCGGGTATCGAAAAAAACTTTGTCACGATTGAGAAACAATTTACCAGCAAATCAATCTCGCCAGCAATAAAAATAAGTGATGATGAAATAAGGGAAAGGATTAAGTATTTATTCCACACATTTAGGCGTGCGCTTTAAAATCAGGTCCTGCGTTCGAGTCCCAAATTATGATGACTACGAATAACTACTTACCGGAGGAATGTTTCAGAAGTTTACGGGTATACTTAGGAGGCTCACATTTTACGGCGGAAACCTAAAGTACGGCAAGACCTAAGTTAACGAAGTGCAAGCATATTAAACAACTTCTACAGCATCTCTCCTACAAATATCTTTACACCGAAAACTGTTTCTCTTCTGAAAAAAACACATTTCCTTGCAATTAATATAGCTTCTTTACGAACTGCTTAAACCTAATCACTTCAGAAAATAGAGTGGCATAAGTCTTCCTGGAGTTTCTCCGTGATCACGCCCAGAGATTTTACACAAATGAGTAATCGCAGATTCTTCATTGAAAATATTTGAAAATCGATGCCCGAGACAAATGAAAGAAGAGAATTGTAAAAGCTTTATAACACAGCAATAATTTAATACAACTTTAAATGGGCTAGCTTTGACATTTCAAACGCGTAACACTGCACAATATGAAACACCCTTACCGAATAGACGATGGAGTTTTCACTTCACGCTATGGCTATGTTTCAAGGCTATGTTTTCCAATCATTTGAGACCAGCAAAAATTCCCCAAAGATGTGGCATGTCTTTATAACCATGAGAGCTGACGGAGAGATACTACGCCAACGATTTCCTCCCACATTTTCGTTCCAACACAGAAAAATTCACTTTATAAACACAAACAAGCACTCAAAGAAGATAATATCGAATCCATATATGGACGGAGTACTTCGCATACATATCGTGTCGCTTACAAAGCAGGTTCGAGACTACGCTGGCGTGTTACTAAAAACAAATCATGTTATTTACTTCCGGGTTTACAGCTCAGCCATAACGATTCCAAGAACTAAGTGAGCGATTAATAACAGGAAGGAGAAGAAATCCATCCTCAGAAGTAAATAATGCTTCCGTGATCAGGTAAAGTGATTTTTTTTCAAATTATGATGAAGCCGGATTCAGCGAACGGCTTTACATTTCATTCCATCAAATAGAATAACTGAGTGAAATATCGGGTAACTATGATAAGCATGGATAATGAAACTTTTGACTTTATCAATTATTGTCAAGCCAAGAGGGTAGCCCGTTCGCCTTTGGTGAAAGCGGCCCCTGGTTCGATTCCCCTTTTATGTTCATATTGTCGAAATGCCCTAAGAAGTCGAAGCACTCTTAACAACACTTCTACATTTAAACGTTTCAAAAAGACGAATGTGATTCAAACCCTGATGAAATAAGAAAAAAGTAATTATTTTATAACATTTAATGCCATAATTATTATATATTTTTTCTATTTAATGTTTGGGATGGCTAACTAGAAAAACGCAGAAGTCGAATTCAGAGAGGGTGTCACCATTCAACATTCTATAGGAACTCCAATATATCTTTATTTCAGTCGGAAATTTAAAAATTAAACAAATAAACTTATGTCCTCCGTTCAGTTCCCAAAGTGGAAAAGTCCCCAAACTAACTGGATACTTCTCACCTTCTAAATCAATAAGCATAACGAAAACACCTCTTGAAAGCTCCTCTACCTCCACGCTTCGGCAGACAGACCACGAAATTTCGTTCGGGGAAAATGTTTCAAAAATGTATCTCTTTCAAAAAATCCCTCTATCTCCCTCTCTTTCCAAAGCTCCCCGATAAGCCAAAATAAGTCATCGTTTTCCACGCGTTCGGGGACGAAACAAATCACCGAAGCCATTAGGGGCAGATGCGAGCGAGGGTACATCTCGGAGAGGAATCCGTAACGGGCGGAAAAAATACGCCCGCCCACACCATCTTCCTCCCACGTTCTCTCAAACGTTTAAAAAGAATTCTACATCGCGGAGCTTTATAACGCTTCATCTCCCATCATCCCTATTTTCAAGGAGCGTTCCCTGATCGCATTCACGAAATCCCTCCCCGTTTCTTCTTGCTATTCGCGCACCATCTGACGGCACTTTTATTCCTTCAGAAAGCACTACGCAGAAAGTCTGTGAGATAGACGGGAAGGCTGGGAAGTGGGAGGTTTGTAGAGATGAGAGGTATGGCCCCCTGCTTGAGGGAGGCTGACAGGGTTCTAGCCCGGGGGGCAGGAAATAAGGAGGAGGTCCTGGCATATTTATTTACATGTTAATTTTGTATGTTGAATCACAAACTGATCTATTTCCAGTAGTTTCAGTGATACCTCGAATTACGAATCGCTCTACATACTAACTTTTTGACATACGAAATTTATTTTACATCTGACTCCTTTTTCCTCTAATTAATTTCGAGAAAACGGACAAAATCGAAAAGATATAAAGGAAAAATATTTTTCGAGATACCAAATTTACGAGTAAAGAACTTTGAGCTGGAACGAGTTAAGTTGAGGTACGACTGTAAATTGCAAGCTTATTCTATGCATAAATACCTTTCAATCCCAATTTGAATAAACAGCTCTGATGATTAGTAATTTTTTTATGTAACGAAAACCAACATCGATTAATGCGAAACTAGGACGTTCTCCTTAGGCTTTTCTTGCAATGAAGGTAAATCACCAACATTAATAGTCCAACTTGTGATTTTTTATTATTGATGAAAAAATTTAAAAAATAGTTGAGATACTTTTAAAATATATTATTCGATTACAAGCGAAAGTTATTCAATATTTATTAGATTTACCTTTCCCAACAAACAGAAATCGGTAACTCATGGATCAAAAAATTGTTATAGATAAAAAATTGCCTGAACATACTGTTACGTCTAATTATTTTTCCCACTAAGAAATGCTGATACTTTGAGACCTTTCAGCCAGTAGGGTGTACAAGTCATAAGTTAATTGACTATAGAAAGTACACTAAATGAACTATTGTGCGCCTTCTATATTTATACTGGTACATTCTTGGTATTCGCTGTTTTGAACTAGCTCTTTAGATATCTGCGTTAAATCATTGCAGATAATGGGCTTAATATGCTGGAAAACACGAAATTCTTTTCAGATGTTTGCTTTCATGAGAATTTTTCTTTCATTAAGATAGTCATGCCATCCACTCAACCCCTATCCTACTTTTTCGACTATCGGTGTGTCAAATAAGTAAAAATGTATATCTTAAAAGCTGTCATCTAAGAAGGAGGGAAAATTACAAAATAAGATTGTTTATGAGACAGTTTATCTGACTGTATAATAGGTAAAAGGTATGGTAGAGATGACGAGCAATCTCCAACATCAACCACGCAACTATTCCGTTTAAATTTCAGAATTGATTTCGACGAAGCTCATCTCCTTCCCGCAAAGGATTCCCAGTGGATCAGCTTTGTCTCGCTTACTGATTCGAGTTGGCTGCCGTTCAAAAAGAGCGCAATCTCGGTTTGAATTGTTTCCAGTCATCTAGCACTGCTCTTGTCAGTTTGGGAATCTTGGTTGCAAACCGGTTTTGAATTAATTGATAAAAATCTTAACTGATGTACTTCAATGGATGTATGTTTAGCAATGAGGGGGCCTTATAGTATTTTCAAGTCACTTGTCGTTATTGAGAGTTTAATTTAGTGGCTGCTATACCACTTATACAGTCTTTTTCCTGATATCTCGATGAATGGAATGTTTTTCTCTCATCTTTGATAACAGTATAGAGCAAAATGAATCTTTTATTTAATTTTTTAGTCTAATTTACAGCTATGAAACTACTGAGGCATTGATAGCGCTGAGTAATGGTATTTATTTTGGTCATACCTTTGCTGTGCTGTGTACTGTGAAACATGGTATCTATTGGGTCGTTATGCTGATTTACGTGGAATATTTTTCCATCGTATCCTTCGGGCTCAGTAAGGGAATCAAGGGCCATCTACCTCACTCCTCATCTTACCAAGTAAGTCAAATTCACTCTCCAATACTTTCTCTAGCTAATGGTTCAGATCCAACTACCCTTCGGGCCGATGACTTTACAGACATACATCAAAAGCCCTGTACGCCATCAAGCGGCCCTTTAACCGAAGGGCCCTGCTTCAGACTGAGGGGTCTTGCTTCAGAATGTGGGGTCACACTGGGTAAAGAGGGGATAGTTGGAGGATAGGAATTGGAGTTGAGGGTAAGTGAGGGGGGGAGAGGCAGAAGACGAGGCGGAATGGGATGGGAGCATGGCCGCGAGTCATCAGTCTAAGGAGGCGGCGCTCAAGGGAGAGGGCAGAAATAAAACAGTCGACTGGCTAACGCGCGCAAGCCTCAATCTTATCGTGACTCATGCGACCCACATTGCGTACTTTGGGGAGCGACGCTGGATGAGGACGAAAAAGGAGAAGAGGGAGAATATGCAGAAGAAAGAGAATTTGAATAGGGAAGAGAAAGCAGGACTAAAATATCTCCTATTAACATGCATTAAGCTTTCTGGGAGAATAATACGATAGAATTCAGTACTACATTGTTTTTCTAAGGGGATGAATGGAGCTTCTCCCTCTCGTCTTGGTTCCTAACTTAAGGAAACGCTTCTTACTTGTATAGCTCATTCTGGGCATAAAAGTGCATCAGCTCCCGGATAGCCCTTTGGGTTACGCGTTCGACTTTGATGAAAGCGGTCCCGGCTTCGATTCCCGATGAGAACCCATATATGCGAAATTACCTCAGCTGTCGTAGTAGTTTTAACAATAGTACTACAAAAACAGCAATCTATACATGTATTTTTAACTTTCAAGAAACAAACAGTGAGGAAAACTTTGGTAATTCTTACTAGGCTTATGCTACCAGCATTTCCAATGTAATCTGACGTCACCGAAAATAATTAGCGATATTGATATTCATGAATATGGCAAGAGTAATCTGCTTGTATCATTCATAAATCATGGCGTTAATGCTTACAAAGTAGATACGAAAGAAAACTTATAAAAAAAAACTTTTTCCTTAGTGCACAGTAAAAATATATACTATACTTTGCCGCAAAATCATGAAGTGAGTTGATATCTAGCTTCATAGTGCCGAGGGTTGCCTAAGATCGGGGGGCCATCGCCTATCAAACATTCGGCGTTTAGTTCATTTCTCATCCTCACCGATCAAATAAACCAGTTCGGTAAAAGAGGAAAATACCGCTTTCACATGAAGATAATGTCCTATATATAACATATTAGTGACAAAACTAACGAGGAAATAGAGCCACGAAGACGAGGGAATGTTTGACGTAACGCTAGCTGGAGAGAGAAGCTGACCACCGCTGGTCTACTTAAATTTCCGAAGAGGTAAACTAAATAAATCATGATCGGTCAGATTCCGCGTGGTGTTGGAGACAAGTTACGGAGCATCGACTCCACTTCACCGTATGAAACATATTTATGCAACGGAGGAAACCGGAATAATATCTACAGAAATGGATTAGGAGCAGTTGGAGTGGAGACTCACATTTCCCTCATCATCCTCGGAATCATTTATACGAGAACGCCTGTCACGAAACTCCATTCACGAAGAGACAGTTTGAGGAAACGGGCAGGAGAGGGAACCGATACGAGAGGCAATTGAAACGTGTAGAAATTAAAATACCATCCCCTGTATAAACGCACGACGAGGTGAAGGAAGAGGATGTTTTATGAGGAGCGGAAAAAAGGAAAACGCTCGTCGCAAAGTGAGCAGATGGAGAGTGCGGAGGGAGATGGAAACCAGATTTCTTGGAATGATTAATGGGGGCGATCGAAGAGCACTGCTGTGGATGGAGGGAATAGGGGTACGGAAGGGTGGGATGGCCGCATCACATGCATGGCCATACTCGGATCAGGAGATTACCCCACGAGATGAAGTCAGAGGATGGAGTTTTCTACAGCGGGAGAGTGTGAATGGCTCCTATCTGTGCTCGGAGAACGTTTTTATAACGGTCGCTAAGCAATTATCGATAATCCCGATCGAGCTTACGTCGGATTGGCGCGAAGGCGGTAAAAACGGGAGATTAACTAGTAGGCGCAAAAGCGTTTAGAGGCTTCCATTATCTGGGAGAAACGGGTGGATTACATATTAAATAATTGTTTGATGTAACGTAAAAACGCTTACTTCTGGATGATTTGTAATTGGACAGAATGGAATAGAAACGGCGGAGTCTAATTTTTACGCGAAACGTATACCGAGAAGCTAGTTGTTCAAATAAGGAGCTTCATTCACCCAGGCATGAATGTGAAAGGGAGTTTTGTGCTGATATTTATCTGGTGGGTTGCACAAGGGATCACGAACTCTTGCAGAGCTCTTAAGGGAAGACTTAACCATTTATCACCTTAATGAAAGCAGTAGAAAGTGATTAATAGAGTCATAAATTTCAATGAACACTGAAAGATTAACATCTTCATACATTCAAGGATTCATAAAAATAAAAATTTTTAAAATTATAACCAAGTAAAAGATGGTGACCAATTAGCAATTTAATTTCGATCTAAAAAACAGATTCAATGTTTTAATAAGACGTATTAACTAAGCAGGTGTTTTTGTGAATACTGGTATGCAGGTTCAATCCCATTTTCCCCTTGGCTCTATCAACGTTATGTAATTTCAGAAGGCCGCAGTTCCGAACAATTAACGGAGTTCGCCAGCGTAGAAAAAAATTTACCTTGAAAAGTTAGTAATGTATAATGTCAAAGCACAATATTCTGATTTAGTCGTTCGATGAACGTTATGAAAAGTAATAGTAACAGGCAATCCGTCTCAGCACAATGAATATTAACACACTAACAACCGAAATCCGTTATGAGAGAGGTGATAATCTTAGCTTAATTGTTCGTTAAGCTAAGATTTCAACCTTGAGTTGAGTTGGCATCGCCGGGGGCATTCTCATTATAATAAAACGGAGGCTTGACCGCCGAAATTATCGAACAGTTTTGTAAGATTAGAACTCTGTTACGATAATTTTTAGCAAGAAAATTTTCCATCTCTTAATACAATAATAGTCATTGTCAGTAATTAACGTATACACGAAGCGGAAAATTGAGCTTAACTAATGAGACTTCTTCCCAAATGAAGCAAAAACTAAGCACGCAAAACCTG
This sequence comes from Ladona fulva, assembly GCA_000376725.2. Lineage (NCBI taxonomy): Eukaryota > Metazoa > Arthropoda > Insecta > Odonata > Libellulidae > Ladona > Ladona fulva. The sequence goes on from KZ308163.1 coordinate 324,883, forward strand.
ATTGTGCAATCCCTGTGTGAATGTTTGTGAGCAACGAAGCCAGTCCTACAGAATAAATCGTATTAGATAATGTTAGTTAGTAAGACATTATCCTAGGCCAGGTGTGGCAAACCTATGGTACGCGTGCCCGGACTGGGACTTGAGTGAATCATTTTGGCAAGCGGAAAGCAGACGGCACGATCCTTATTTTGTATTTGTGCTATAATTTCAGTGTAATTATTTGTTATACATTTCAATTGCTTATACACCCACGTAGAGGACGCATTTTATCACCAAATTTTTCGGATAAAAAGCTGGGTGCGGGAAATACATTTTCCATATTATTTATTACGACAGATCAAGAATACAGTCCCAAAACACTTGCCGCGCCTTAAAAGGGGGTGCGTTTTATAAACGGGTACACACGGTAAACATTTTTAATTACATAGCAAGTAAATACTGATTTTATAAATAACTTAAGGTTTTCCGTTAAGCGCGACGCCTTAAACACATAATTGACGCGATAAAATAGCGATAGCATCTCACGCTTTGGTTTGCCACCATATTGACACAAAAGTCTTTAAGTCTAGCATCTGGCATACTTCCGACAAAAGGTTCGCCATTTCTTCGGCGCCTTGCGGCACCCGCTATCGCCACGGTCCTCATAGAATGAATGAATATAATCTATTCAGGAGAGGTTAGGCCAAGTTGGCCTCTTTTCCATCTAACCTCAATTGTCAATATACGAGTTAAGTTTAATATTTAAATTTAAAGGAAAAAATTCAACAACAACTCAAAAAGATTTGGTTTTGTGTGGAACAATCTTCAAAACTGAAGGTTGAAGATGACAGAAACCCCACTGATTAATCTCATTTACTCATAGAGATAGAAACCTACATAAGTAACCTGCAAGAGCATCGTTATCAGCATCTACTATAGAAATACTATACTAAAATACTATAGAAAAGTTGAAGATATGAGTTTGAGTCCCAGTCACATGTGAGTTTCTCTCCGAGGTTAATTCTTTACATTTATTACTTCCTGAGGAATTATTTTATGAGTCCACTGTCATCAGCAAGAAGTTCTCCTCACCCACGATGTTATGCTTGACCTCGTCATATTTATTACGAAAACCAATTATCCCCGCGGCCAAACCATTCCTTTCCTGTTGAGGGAGTCTGCCGAAGCCGTACTTTCTCGAAAAGAATCTCCCGCTGTCGTATTAATGGATGTTAAACGCTCCTGGCTCGTTACGCGAACCCATTTTCCTCGGCGACCGACCCGCAGAAAAAAATTAAGACGAGGCCGATTCGCGACTCCGCATAATCACGACCACGAAAATTTCGGCAACGTTTACGAGAGCAATTAAGACTCCCGTGGAGATGCACGAAGGTTATAAACGCTCTCTAAGTGACGCACGGAGGGGAATAAAGCGGCGCAAAAAACAAGGGCGAATGTTAAGACGGCGTCGACGGAAAAGAAACAACGGAAGAGCGGCTCCCGAGTTGGTCGGTGAGGATAAAAAAGAGGTTTCCGAACCAAAGCGGCATCGAGGCAGAGCGTAAAGGGCGTCAAATGGAAATAAAAAGCTCCTTCCATCATCGCCATTAGCGATAGCCTCTGAAAAGTTAGTACCCAACGCCGCCGCTGTTCCCCACGAAATCCCGACCCAACCCGATCCAACCCAACCTTTTTTAGGTCCAACATTCCCTCGCCGATTGTAAATAGCAATCGACTCCGGATAGAGAGTAATTCCGTCCGCCTCATATACCCGCCTCCCCTCCCATTCCTTTCCCACACAGCCAAACTACAAGAGTGGCGGTCATTACGCTCTATACGCCCGGTCGAATAAAATCCCCTTTCCTTTGAGACGAGCCTTTTATCGCGCACGATTGCTTTGGCCACAATCAAAGATCTTTTTATGGTCCGCGGACTATAATAGTAAAGCGAAGGATACGGAGGACCCTTACGCCCCCTTTCTGGAGTGCTTGGAGGAAAATCCGCCCGGGGCTTGCACATACTGACTTTTCCTCGTTGGAACAACTTCATCGTCTCCTGATTGAAGATAGAAACGGAAATGTTGCCGGGTTGATGGCTTTTGGCTCTCTTTAACCTCCGTTAATTGCTTTCGGAGAAATATCTGATGATTAGCGAACCGACGTTAGCTGAAGCTGTTTTTGCTGACGCGCGATAACACTTCGATACCGTAACGTACGGGAAAGGAGTTAGACGTAAACAAATGAAGCTTCCTATAGGTAGCACCTAAAAAATAACGACAAAGTTTTGAAAAAATCCATTACAATTGATTTCCATGGCACAAAATGATTCTGTTCGGTCGAAAGTGTTCTTGGCATTCATTTCCAAATACGGTTTTTAGGAATTTGTTAGTATTATACTAGATGGATTTTTTCTTATGCAGGTATCTTTACGAAAGTGAAATAAATATATCATTATCACTATATATCCCTGGGTAAACACTTTGGAAACGGGTCTATCGAGAAAATAGTCGTGATGAGCAATGAAAAGTTTGTGCACGAAATCACTACGTGTCAGAACCCATATAGAGTAAGTGTGCAGCGAATGGAACCCTACAAACGAGCGTTTTATTAATTAATAACAAACTCTTCAAGGTAAAGCCATAAGTTATGTTAAAATTTGGTGCGGTAATAGGCGAGCGTTCTTGAGTAGTATTTGGGGGTTCGCCCCAAGTATCCACACGCACACGAGACATAAATGAGAAATTATTAATCACACCGACTATTGCCATACCGATTTAAATCGCCTACTGTCGCCTCGTAATCAGGCCACTGTCGGTGATAATTAGCTGACGTCTACAATCAAGGAAACCTCGCGGTGAAGAGATGGTGCGCCAAGACAATCAGGATGTAAATTGAAACTATTTGGAGAAGCTTCGAACAGGCATTGTTCTTCAGAGGATGAGATAATCGGTCACCTCGCCTTAAGGGGGAACGCAACTGATACGTGGGGAAGAGTTTCCCTTTGTTTCGGTTCCCCCTTTATTCTTCTCACCGGCACATATATGCCTTGAATACAGCAGGGCGACCCACGGCTTCTGCTCATCAAATCTCAAATGAGATCGCGGAGTGAATTTTTCAAAGGTGACCCACAAATGCGATAAAGGGAGCGATGAGTGTTGAAGGGAAGACGAATTTGTTACTAGAAAAACCAAGGCTGTTGACGTTGGACCTCTAAAACTGTGTCTTAACTGAAGAACATGTACAGCACCGCTATTTATCCTCCTCATTACCTCGTTGAAACATCCACCGGAGTAAATGAAAAAGCGGAGAATGAATATGATACTCATATTCCTACAACACAATCAATAATTTATTCCAAATATTCACCCAGCAGTAATGGCGGATTCAGGTGGTGAAGCTCCCCCTCGCTTTACTTAATGATTTTGTAGGACTTGCAGTTTTCCTAAGATATGACGAAGAGGCTTCACTAAAAACTGAAAGTATTGTTTTTCTATGATAGTTAGACAACTACTAGATATATCACGATAAAATTACAATTTTAATGCTTTACGACAGAGGATCAGGGGACCAATTTTTTATGCTTTGAGATATTTGAATAAGAATGTGTCTTAGATCGAATCCCACATGTCCAGTTTCTATATCTTCCTCTGCTCGGCTACACTTAGAGGAAAACCATTCCAAACTGTCACTATTTCACTTGATTAGTTAAATTAGCTGTTATTAGTGATAGTTACGGAAGCATTCAGTAATGAAAATAAAATTCATTTCAATTACATTCAGGTAAAGGGAACAAAAACTGTACAAATTGCTCACACGTTAAAATAAAGAGAATATAATGGGTGGGAACTAATTGAACAGAACGAAAAATATATCAGAAAACACATCACCCATTCTTCCCTGCATAGGAATTTTAAAATAGATTTGCGGCGTATTATCGTACATAAATCACATTATATAAAAAAGCATGTCTTAAAGTGACACAATCTTTTACATGTGAAAGAGATTCAACTCTCCGAGAGGCACCCCTCTCTTCTACCATATCCTCGATGATATCGAAATATATTCGCTCGCAGAATACTAATCAGACATCCGGCCAACGGTATTTCGTGCGACCAAAACCAACAAACAAACTACATCTCACAGATGCTCACCTTGTCGATTGATTAATTACCCGACATAACCAGAAACCGATGTCCCGCATAAACTTCCGTCGTCCAAACGCCTTTTTAGCCTCCGATCGCCATATTTCTTACTTTTATCCCAAAAGGAACCTCCACAACCTACCAATCAATATTTGCTGCCAAACCCGGACGACTTGTGAACCCAAAGAAACCTAGAGGTCTCTCAACAGAGTATTGAATGATGGCAAATTCCGAGTCATCCCGATCGATTAAACGTGATTAATTCGTATTACGCCGTTACCCCTTTCGGAAATTGCGGACGAAGGCATCAGGGACTGTGTTCGTATGGAGCGCCGCACTAATGGGCAAATCTCCCCGGGAGACGTAAGGGACGGGAAATGCGCTCCACTTGGGCAGACTGGTATGAAGCGAAACGATGCCGCGATATGTAAACCAGAACGGCACGATTAGTGAATTAGCGCTCGATGTATAAAGTCTGTACCAACAATGAAATGCCTCCGGTAAGTTGGTTATACAAATATGAAGATGTACCGATTAAAAGCAGATCGCCGTATGGGGTGATTCGGCACCGTGTGTGGGCAGTATGACTATGGGAAAATGATTCCGAGTGTGGGAAAGCGGTGGAGAGATTCCGAGAGATTCCAAAAATATTGAATTCGCGAAACATCATTTTGGTCCAATAATGAGCGTGCGTGAGTGGGAAGGTTTGATACCACCTGTTTGGGGAAAATAATTCATTTTTTGCGATTCCAGAGTACGTTGAACCGCGACTTTACTCAGGACGTAATGGAGTAAGACTCCGTTCTAAAATTTTTAAAACTCATGGCGGGAAATTGACTTAAGGAACTCTATTCTAACCGGGTTCCAATCCTTAAGAGGGTGTATATACGAGCATGTATTCTTTAGTTTTCAGAACTAAAAAATTAATTTCCGATTGATGAGAAGCTTTCATTGGCTGCCAATCCACTCCACATTAGCTACTACGGAAAACTCAGGAGAGAAAATGAAGGTTACTACGAAAGATAAGTAATTTACCCCTACTTTTAGAATTTTAAAGTGGGGAAACCGGATAGCCGAGTGTGCAGGACGTTTGCCTTACGTGAAAGCAGTCCCGGGTTCGATTCTCTGTTGTAGCCTATATGTGCGAAACAACCTATTATCGAAGTACTTATGAAAAACTACTAACAATAAAATTTTAATGCGGAACAAGACAAAAGTGCAGCATGATGATCACGTGAATAACACTTTTTACAGCTTTCAACAAGGAATCATAAAAATGAATGACAATACTAAACATCACTCATACCTCAGTAGCTTTTACATCATCTCAGCCAGGAAGAACACAGAGACAAAGCAAATGAAATACATATTCTCCTTCATCTATAACGCAAAGACAAATAAAATTATTCTTTTCCATTTTAAGTAATTACGAGCGCAAAATTTCGGCGAATGCATAGCAAAATATTTGGGAAATGATTCTTTTAATTAAAAAAACTGATTACAGTATGAATTATTTACGAGAAAAAATAAGAGGTTCTTTTTAAAAACAGTTCAGGACCGTTCTGGACACTATAAGGGAATTTAAAGTTCAGGTAAATTACCTGTAAACGAATTCCTGTGACGGAGAAAGGTGAACTCCAGAAACTGCGATGACAGGTCTCACACACGATTGCCCTCGTGTATAACTCACTCGAGGCGAGTTCACTTAGAAATCGATCGAAGTCTAGCGCCGCTTCACATTTTTACGATAGGATCCGTAAGTCATTCGAAGCGTGAAAAAGAATCTAAGGATTTTTATGGCGGTCGGGAGGCGACGAATAAAGTTCAGTGCGAAAGAAAAACGCCGTGCGAACGCTGAAGGTCGCTTTTGAAGAAGGAATCTTCAGAGAGGTGACGATCGCGCAAAGGACGTAATATATTACGAATTGCGGTTTTAAATAGAAAGAAACTGCGCCTTAAAGAACTAAAGGAATAACAGAATGAACTGTTAAATAAAGAGAACAAGGTTCGATTGAAAATGATAATTAGGTTCGGTAGTTCGTCTATAGTTAATAGTCGGGAGGTTGATTAGATCATAATCACCTACTGATCAACCCAGCAGCTACTAATAGCCCTGAAGAAATAGATAACTATATTAAATTATCAAGCTGACAATGAGCCAGAATTCTATGATGAAAAAGGTTCCATGTAAATTAATGCGATTACTCTACGAATGACTTTTTTCGTAACATTCAATAATAGTGCCCAGGTGAATACCATTACTAATTGTTAGTATGGTGGTTATTATATACTATTCAAAACACAGTAGTTTTCGTATTATAACAGCGATTGACAAGATTGAAAAGAATGTAAATGAAAGATTCTTCTCCTATATCAGCATTAACGTAGTCAACCATATTCACAATGTGATAGCAGATCACTCTCGGGGAGTAATAAATAAAATCACAGAAGTAGATATAATACTGGCCGGTAGATCTCATATTGGAAGAGCACCTTTTCAGTTTTACATGCACAATTTCTACTGTTTACTGTCTCCGTCCCAGCAGGAGAGGCAAAAATCGAAATTCAATAAACAATTGATTTCTCCGTTATAACACATCCGAAACGTCGACTTTCCCCAGAAAAACATGGAAAACAAAAATAGTGAACTGTTTAAAAAGTATGAAATGAAGTACTTGTAAATTGCTTACCATTTTGAGAAAAAAAAGTAGATAATAACAAAAATTAACATGGAGAAAATAAATTATTGAATATAAACCAGGGCATCGAATCGTAATATTGTTCTTTCAAATTTTCGCTCCGATTCGACAAAAAAATTTCGGTTCCGTTTCGTTTTCGTTCCTCTGATAGTTTGTTTTGTTCCTCTGATAGTTTGTTTTGTTCCTCTGACAACGTCGAACCGGTTTTAATCGAATTCCTTTTTTCTGAACATAATATTCTTGAGAAAGTTCGTTTTATCACATTTAGCTTTTATCACTGACATTAAATTACACTACATTTTAGAATAAAATTCAGTAATTGTAAGTCGCTAGACGTAGTTAAACATGATAAACCTTCCGATTACAATTACGCAAAACGTGCATCTTAGGGAACCGGAAACCGGAACGGAATTTAAAAAGTTTCCGGTTTCGGATCGGGTTCCATAGTTTCGATTTTTTCGGTTCGGCTTTACTTTTCGCTCATGCAAAAATAGCATTTTTTCTGGTTTCACTTTTCAGTTCAGTACCAGTTCGATGCCCTGATATAAACAAAGAGAATTCCGGGTTCGGTTCAGGAGGAAACACAATGCGAAACAACCATACAACGCCACTCAGAAGCGTTGATTCCTATAGTAAAGATAAGGAATGAAGAAATTAAGAGAGTATTATGGAAAACTTTAGAGGGTTAGAAGATTAATCAAATTGGATAGAGGGATAGTAACTTTTGAGCGAGAAGAAAGGGAAATGAGAGAGAAGGAACTAACTGAAGGAAGAATAAGAACGAGTGGGGGTAGAAAGGGAAGGGGGATAAGAAGTCGCTTTCTTCAAGAGCGCGGGGGTGGACGAGAGTAAAACGACACCGCTTTAAAGAACAAAAAACCGTAAAAGCGTCTCTAGAAGGAGAGGAGGGGGCAGTTTCCCTCTCAGACACGTCATTTTATTGCTGAACCCCTTTCCTTCCTTTTTTATGCAGGACTCCTCCGTTATGAGTCCCTCGCCCCTGCCATCTTGCCTCCCACGTGCCTACAAACGAGCCCTGGGACAATAACACGGCTCCGTAGACGAGGGCACCGACTAAAAGAGGGTTATATTAGTCAATTAGAGAATTCTGCGACAGGCGCTCCTGCTTTTGTGTCACAAAATCCAAGAAAATTCTCATAGCTTAAGCTCTCTAATGGAGATCTAAAGACACGAAACGAAAGCATATTCCAGTGGTGTAAAATGACCGATGCAAATTGTTGGTTCAGAAGAAAAAGAGAATGGACGGAGAGGAAGAAGATATCCATCTTTCTATACAGCATGCTAATGCCTAGAATGATTGATTATCATTTTAGCAGTATTGCAATTTTCTTAAACTTCTACCTAAGTAATGTAATAATCCCGTTGGTTAAGCGAAGGAGAAAAAATCTCATGGGGCTCCCGGATAGCCAAGTGGGCAACGCGTTCGGCTTCGGTGAAAGCGGTCCCGAGTTCGATTCCCGGTGGGGGTCTACGTACGAAATGAACTCAGTTGTCGAAGCACTTTTAACGATAGTACTAAATACTACTAAAACCAAAAGTCTCACGAACTCGAAACCAGGTCTTCCCGATGGATGGATGCCCTTATAAATTGAATTATCTCTCAAAAGTCTCCCGTCGTTTTCGGAATACTAAGGTTATTATTTAGAGCACCAGCCCTGCCAAAGGAAGGTGCAGATTCGAGTCCTATTCTCGTCAGAATTTTCATCACCGCTTATCCTTTTGGTTAATTCCGTTCTTCTACGCTTCTACGTGGAACATTAATTTCTTACTAATGAAATAAATAATTAAAATTCAATAATTAACATGGAAAAGGGTTTAGGTGACTTAGCACGATAAGGCGTGCACCTAGAAAAATTCCCAAGGAGAAACGGGCATGGAAATGACTGTTGGGAGACCCAGGTTCGATTCCCTGCCCCGTCAGACATTTTTCATTTCCGTTTCTCCTTGGGAATTCAGTAATTAACAAGAAATATTGCCCGACATTTCGAAAAATAGAAAATTTTATTCATCGCATTGGTTTATGAAAACGCGATCAGTAATTTGGACATCTTTTGGCCGAAAGAGTTAATTTTCCCCTGAACCTTTTTGGATATACACTCAAAAGTGGTTTCAACAAAATTTAAGCAGAACGGTAGTATGTTAATACAGGCTTAAATTGATATCTCCACCGATAGAGACTGTTGTGGAGAAACAAGCTGTCTTTTGCTATAGGAAAATCCCCAAGAAGAAACTGACCTGAAAAAAGTCTGACGGAACCGGGACCCGAACCCGGAATTCTGGAATGGATAGAGCAACCGACCGGCAATTGGGATACCCGGGTTCGGGTCCCGGTTCAGTCAGATTTTTTCATGTCCATTTCTCCTTGGAAATTTTCCTCGGTGCACGCCTTATCGTGCCAAGTACCTAAAACCCTTTTCCTTGTTTTGTTGTAGGTGCTACGATACTTTGTTTACTATTCATAGCACAACATTTTCACAAGGAGAGAAGGTAACAAAGTACAAACTTACTCTCATGGATGAGTAATTGCGTCCCTATTTTAGAAATGGACCCGGCACCACACATCTTAGTCTGTAACTGTCCACCGGCTATTCTCGAACCAAACAACTTATTCTTGCACCGGGAAGTACGAAGCAGGAACCTCCTGCGGCTACGCAAATCTCTCCCATTGACAGCTCCTTTCGTGCGTAACTGAATGAGGCTGGTTATGTACCCGCGTTAAAGCCAACCAAATGATACGAACGTATTAAAAACGAGAATTAAACATTTATAACGCCATATATATTCCCGCTGAACATCTGACGCTAAGTTTTCTTTCTCCGTAATGCCCCAGCGTTGACGCTCTTTAAGCCGCGACTGTCTTCTTTCTCATTCCCGATTCTCTCTATCTTCTCTTCGCTGGAGAAAGAGGAGATTAAGGGATTTTATGCTCTGGTGTGACGAGAGATGGAAGCTGTCGGGGAGGACTTTTACGGTCCCGCCTCCTCTTGCTTCCGGTGATGGCAGCGCACGAGCGGAGACTGTGCTCTTATTCAAGAAGATGACGGACTGATGGGCTTTAGAGGAAGACGGGACGAACTAATTCATGGAGTTTCTCAGTACGCAAATAAACGAGGGAAATAGCTTCGTCCAGTTGAGGATGTCAACCAACAAAATACGGAGAACGGACTGAGTGTTAAGCTTCGCTGGCTGAACGTAAAGATCTACTAGGAAAATGGAAAGGTGAGGTGATGAATTGGAATTATTCCAATCATTGCGTAGAAAATAGTTTTAAATCAAATAATAAAGCAGTGATTACATTCATGTTCATTTGTACAACCAATATTTATGGACGAAAACCACGATATGTCTCTCCCAAGCCACTACATGCGTTAGCACAACACGCTTATCATTAATTCTAAATGTATTCTTACGTAAATCAATACGACAGAGGTGAGAAACGTTTTCATAAACTCTATTCAGGTCATTGTTCTTTTCCTTATTGTTTGAAAAATAATCTAAGCCTTTTCTAAACTTCTTAACGCAATAATATTCTATAATAATATCTCTTCTTCCTCCCTAAGGAGTTCATTTTCCAAAACTCACTTCGTTTTCTGCGAAATAGACGAACGAATTGCATTCATCTGTATCTACAATGATATCTTTCTGCATTGAGCTTAGTAACTAATGTTTCCTGTTCGCTATTAACTGCAGATCATTTAATAGAAGTATGTCTAATTACCTTAAAACTGAAGAGAATTCTGTATGTGACAGGCATAAAAACATAGATAAAAGCGGCTTTTTATCAGGAACCGATAGGAGACGAGAACTATCTTATAAAATTGTATAATAATAACAAGTTTAAGGGGCTCCCAGATAGCCAAATGGGAAACACCTTCGACTTCAATGAAAGTGGTCCCAGTTCGATTCCCGGTGGGGGCCTACGAGCGAAATAACCTTAGATGTCGAAGCACTTTTAACAATACTACTACTACTAGTAACAAGTTAAAGATTTCATTGAATTCGTTGGAATGAAAGGCATTCACTTTCAATTACTGGTTATGGTCCATTACTAACGAGAAAAAACTGTCAAAATCCGGTATGTTCCTTAAGCACAGCTACTGTTCCAACAATTTCAAAGCGAAAAAATATCTCCTTAAAGACAAATATAAATGTGGGAAACAAGTGAGATTTGAACAAACAATTCCAAGACTTTGCGAGTTAAAATTCCTAGATTAATACGTTTTTACTCAACGAGTAAATATCTATATCACTCACGTAAATGATATTTTGCAACTCAAATAACTCCGAAGTTGCAATTCCTTCGAACTAAAATTATCCGAGTCAAATGATGTCTTTTGGAAATAATGACCTAGATCTTTGATAGCTCTTCACATCTTTCCGGGAATCAAATTCTTTTCGAATCAGACTGCCACGCCTCTTTCGTCACGTTACGAATCCAGAAATAAATCTGGAAAGAGGAAAATTTGCGTGACACCTGATTCCATACTAGCGAAACGTTTCGAGAGATGACGAGGATATAAAATATGCAGTAACTAGTGAGAGATGGGGAAAACAAATCAAAACAGGAGGGTAACACAGGGAATAAAAACTTCCTTCCTTCAAATTTGCAAGGGAAAAATAGGCTTTGGTGCTAGTGCTTTTTTTCAGATTTTCATTTGATACGTTAAAATGTGTAGATGTTGGAAGCTGATAAGATTTCAGCAATCTCACACAGAATATTCTGTCATCAACACTTTAACAAGATTAAATATTCGATTGATATTTTCCCTAATACCACGCTTTTAGAATATGCACAGATAACAGAAACTCATAAAGCTAATACTGATGGCTTCCATTAACTTGTTAGTCGGATATTATTATAATCCAGAAAGAGGCGGTTATTTATTTTACACAAAGATGCTAAGCATTGGGATTTTCTAGGTTTTAGGAGAGCTATTTATCACTTTATATTTGTTGAAACTATTACAAATATTCTATGTACAATATTCTACAGTGCTCCGATCCACGGCCGTATCTTTGAACAAATATCCAATCTTACATTTTAGATTAAATGCTTCTATTACGATTTCTATAAATTTACTAAGATTGTCATCCCTGCTTTAAGATATAAGAATTTCCGTTATTCAAATGCGGTTTTCCGTTTTAGTTTTTGAAGGTACTGCATGCAACTATCTTTGTTGTTAATAGGGACGACTTAGAGGTTCCGAGGATACAAAGTATGAATTCTTTAAGGATCTACGACAAAAAAGTTAGCGTATTAATTCCATTATTTTGTAAATGGGTGTATGGAATGTATGGATGGAAACGATGCATCCGTAAGAAATTTTGTCCTTAACTTATAAGTTATTGTTTATCATCAGGGCAGAGGAAACAGAGGAAGGACCCCATGAAAAGTTAGGTCCCGTTGGCCTCCTTAATTAAGCCCGGCCGTGGTTGATAACCAGTCCTAGGTACTAATTATAGTTAGTCTCGTTGTCCTCAAATAATCCTTTTTAAAATCTCAAATGGACTATAGTATACTTATCCCGCATTTGGATATAATTTTACAGAATTTCAAGGAACCGTTGCGCAGGTTTCGAATAAAGGAAAAATCGGGATACACAGACTTGGCAAAAATCTTTCGGGATCCTTGCTAGATTTTGAGAGGTTTGTTGGATCTTGACACGAAAGCAAAGGGAGAACACCATTCCATCACACTTCTACAGGATTTTTCTTCATGGGGTCTGTAGAAGTCAATGGAATTCAAACCTCAAGCCATAGACAACGACGTATTCCACCCCTCCTTATGCCACGAATCTACGAGCCTTGAGAGAGTCACACAAAAGGAAAATAGTGACTACCCTAAAGAGTCAATGAAACACATTCGACCGCCGGAAAAGAAACAGAGTTCGGAGGCGAGAGGGAGGCCGGGGAGTAACGCATCGAGAGCCGTTTTAATTCCCTCGGTTTTCAAAAGGAGATGGGGATTCTATTTTTATTTCCCTTTCTTCCTACCGCCTCCGTTTTCTCTCACGTCGTTCCCCCACGAGGCTTAAAAGAGAGGAGAGAAAGAAGCTTTACGACGCTCTTCCTACACTTTCCTCCTCCCCTTTTCCATCCCCGCAGACACGGCGCTGATGGAGGAGAAGAGAAAGAGATGCTGAGAGTCTTAAAAAAAAGAAGAAAACGACACCATCTTCCGAGTCCCAGACTATGCTCTGAAAAGTCCCCCGCCATCACACCCTGAGAATAAATAAGAGGTGTTCTTTTATTTTACCCTCGCATCAGAAACTTCACCGAAACTCCTTTATTCTCTCTCCCTCTTCCATCTCGTTCTTTTACGCCACCCGATAACTCTCGACACCTCATTTCTCCTCTTATTCTCGGACTTTCTTTGCCTCGTTTCCCTTTACTCATATTCGTATTAATCTCTCCCTTGTAAAGGATTCAAGCCTTTATCCCACTGCGTTATCCACGACTTCAGAAAGCCACTCTTCATTCGCAACCTTTCGTTCTTTCCCTTATTCCCGTAAGATTTCCTCCGTGCTGCATACTTCATTTCGCCATCGCTCCAAACCTCTACGAACAGTTTTTTTCGACTTCTACGATCTCTTTTTTTTTGCTGTACCCACCAATTCTACTTACATTACCCACTACCAAATTTCTATAATTTCCTTTCACTTTTTAAACGTACTCTAATCCTCTTTTCTCCTTTCACTTTCCTATCTCAATCATACATCCTCTATTCCTTTCGTCATCAGTTTCACTAACGCCGCTTCACTTCTTAGTGCTTCCTCTCACCTTAGATGTTCTCCCATTCAGCCTCTCCCTTTCTTTCAGTTTTTCGCCTCCATTCACTTTTCACATCCTATCAACTTTCTTACTTTCCTATTATCACAAGCTTTTTACTCCACTTCTCTTCTTCTGTGCTCTCTTCCACTTCACATTTCTACCGTTTAACTCTCTTTTCTGGCTTCCTTTCCATTTATCTTGCCTCCTTTCATCCATGTTACTTTCACTTTTATTATCCCTATCATCTTCCCAACTTACCTATTATTATAAGTTTTTACTCCGTTTCTCTTCTTCTGCTCTCTTCCACTTCACACTTACACCATTTCACTCTCTTCTCCCGCTTCCTTTCACTTTTCCAGCCTTTTCCACCTTTTTTCTTCTCCTTTCATCCTCTCTTCTCTACTCAAAACCTTTCTCGCCCTCATTTCCTTCCCTTAGGTGGTCCTTTTCCTTTTTTACCTTCTCTGCTCTTCTTTCCTTCTTTTCACCCTTTACAAACACACTTTAGCCCTCTTCTCTTTCTCTTTAACATCCCTCAATACCTTTCATAATGTAATTTCGCCAATTTTTAACCCCATAAAACTCCTTTCTATACTAACCATTCCCCCTCGTTTTTTAACTTCTCAAATTTTCACCTTCTATCGTCCCCTATCCTCATCTCCGTCATTATCCTCTCCTCTTCTTTTCTTCTTTGTTCATTCTTGCTACCCCGTTTTTCTCTATCCCTTCGACTCGTTTTTCCTCATTCAAAGGGAAATAACGCAGCGCGCTTTCGACACGTTCTGCCCACCCCGAGATTGCTCTCCCTTTATCTCCGAAAAAATCACGAGCTTGTAAAATAGTAGAGAAAGAATAACCCCTCAAAATAAGACTTTAAAAATAACCGACCCGAGAAGGAGGGTAGGTTTCTTAAGAACAGATTTTTAAGCTGATCAAATAGGGGTTAATAGGAGAGAAAATTTTTGCGCTTGAGGAGATGAGAGGGGTTCAATATAAATAGGCTGAGTGCAACGCGTATCTGGAGACCTCATATTATACTAAGGACTTCAAATTTTAATAGGGAGATGAGGAAATGAGTCCGCAAAAGAAGATAAAAATTTCAGAGTCAAAGGATATCTTAAGACACAGCTGGTAAATAATACTATGCATGAAGTATACATAAACAAGTTTCTCACTTAATAGAAAGTATTCTGAATCACACAATAGTCACAAACTTAGGCAGGTAGGGTAGGAACTACACCTTTTCTGAGGTGAATATTTATCGGAAAATATTTCTTACCAGAATATTGCTAGTTTCGCGTTGGTCTGACACATTTCAAAATGTATACTTCAAAACCGTTGCCACCTGGTCCACCGATTAAATTGCAACGTAATATTAAATAAATTAATTAATTTAAACTTTAATGCATGAACAGGAGACCTCATCCTCATAGTTTTCTCTGATTTCCCCTTATTATCCCAACATTAATTCTAACATACGTATCTCACATTTCTTCCTAAAGTTCAATGAAATACTTTCCTTGACTAAATTTATCTCTTAATTAGGTCTCTTTTGTCAGAAAATATTGATAAGTGAATTTTAAATTTATTTATCTTCATCAAAATATTTTCTAGAACCTACGTAACTGTCAATTCATTTTCCAAGATCCAACTGCTTAATTAGCTCTCTTTAGTTAGAAAGGCTGTTAAAGCAATTTCATAATGTTTATACTAACCATATCGTACAACGAGAAATTCTTTTCCTGCAGTGTATTTAAATCGAACAATACTAAACCAAAATAATACAATGTTATAACAAAGTATTGTAAACATAATCATAGACCGGTAATTAAATCTGAAACTAGTTATTTTAAAAGAAGAATATCTTTGATTCTTCCACCATCGAAAGCAATCGCAAGTCGATCAGCTTCCCGATACCTTAATCATCACTCGTTTACTTAACTCTCTCATTGTAACAAAATTTTATTAACGTTTATTACGATTTTCCCTAGTATCTCCTTAATATTAAAGCGCAATTCTCGGCGAGATAATCTAGAAAATGACAAGAGACGTATAAGAGAGGTTATGTGCTGGGAAAACGGCCCATATATCGACCTGAACCTTCAATTCTGCCCATAAAAACCGTTCGCTGAGAGAAGTTCGCCGTAAATGCTCCTTCCAACGCCTCGCAGACGCAGCTTCTCGCCACCTTGTCACGGCGACGGCGTCTAGGACCACGTGCTGAGGAAATGGAGTCGTAAGGGTGCCGAAGGAATGAAAGTGGGCGATAAAAAATAATAGGAAAGAGAGGCATCAAACGCCAATTTGTGTTCCCAAGCTGTGAATTTACGCTCTTCGCCTGATGGCTCTCTTCCCAATAACTTGCGGTTACGTGGGCGTATTAAAACTATACTACTGTGGTTCGATGCTCTTTAAGGAATTAAACAATAGTTTAGTCGTGGGAGCCATCGGGATTAGCCTCCATTCGGACGAAATGAATTTTCAGGGGACGAATTAAAATGAGGCGGAGGGAATAAAATTATCAAATACGCTCAATGAAAATATGATAAATAGTTTATTTCGGTTTCTTCGAAGGAATCGCTGCCGTATCCCGGATGATTGAAATTAATGATAATATTAGCAGACATTCAGAAAAATGATTCCTACAATAATTTAACTTAATTTTGGTTTCCCTCTGGAGTGATTGATCGTATATACTTTCACTATCAAAAAGGGATTAGAAATAACACAATGAAATTTAAGTTAGGTACAAATTTGAAAGCAAAATTTAGCAATAAAATGCACTGCATTTCAAACGAATGATGACCCAACAAACTGATACTTAAAGATCAATACCAACAAAAATAGTAAGAGAATTCAAACAATAATTTTAAAACAAACAATAAAAAATAGTAAAAAGGCTATCATTATACTAATATCAAAGCCAAAACTAAAATATGGCCGCAACAAACATACATCACATAAGTTTTAACGTCAATATTCACTATAATGACATCTAAGACAAACTTTTAAGTGAAAGACAGCAAGTCAAATTATATAACTCCAAAACTGTATATAGAAGAATTTAAAATAACAAATTGATTAAAATAAAAGTTAATGGTTAAAGCTTCGTTTTGTTGAACTAAATTAGGATTCGCTGAATTCCGCTTTCTTTCCCCCAATTTAGATTAATTATTCACCCCAGTTCTCTTTCGATCTTGCCTCTCTGAATTTTAAAAGTTCTCCCTATCCCTTAAAAATACAAGAGATAACTGGGTGGAACCATGCAGCGTTTTTATAATTTAGACTTAGAACGGCGTAGTATATCCATCTTGATGCTAGGCATTGCAATCCTCAAAAGACCTCGCGGCGCAGAAAATTTCTAAGTGGCAGTTTAAGACAAAGTCCCGACCTGTTGTCTTCTCGACTTGGGCGTGCACGTCTCCGACACGCAACCAATTCTCCTTTTACGATTTCGAAGCCATCGCCGCAATTCCTTCGCCCGACCCCCTCTACTCATCCCTCGGTAAAAATAACTCGAGATGATTTCTCGCCGAAACGACAACACCTACGGCATTATGCGAAGGGAATTTCGAGACGCGAGCATTCTCGGCTTCTTGTAAGGCTTTCTCGGGTCCCATCAGCCCCCTTTCCGTCCCCTGTCTTTTATCCCAATTCCATTCCACCTCTTCTTATTCCGTTGAGTTCTCTCACAGTGTTTTATGTCGCTTTGCCGTTATTGCTTGGGGACCGCCCTGCCTCGCACAATACCCTACGGGGAGAGAATTTGAAGGAGGAAAAGGGAGGCGGAAAGGGAAAAGAAACAAAGTGTTGCTTGAAAGGCAAGGAAGTTGTGCTGACACCGATTTAAAGGGTACTCCATGTTGTCAGGCCATTACTAAAGAGCTAGGTTTATGGTTGCGTGCGTTCTACGCATAGGCACTGAGAATTAGATGTAGATATTTACGCTTCAAGACAATGGAGAAGGTTTACTTTTCATGGATAGTGTAATGTCTACTTACTTTCATAAATGTCCCAGGCAGCATTAAAAAATGATTTCTATCTTCCGATGAATTAGCGCGAAATTAGCCCTGATGGTTTGTTACTGATAATATGAGATAATCGATAACGGTTGTAATGAATTGTTATCGACATTATTAGTATTTAAAAGTTCTGAATAGATAAAAACTGCTAGCTCTTTATACAAAACTATAATGGAAGATAAATATTCGTCTTATTGTAAAATTAATAACATTTCTCCTATACAAATATGTAATGAAAAAAAAATCGCAACAGAAAAAACACAAGTGTTACAGTGGAACACCAATCGGCACAGAGATTTCTAAGACGAGGATGACCAGCATTTGATATATAGGTAGGTCATAGCTAGAAGCCAAGAAAAGGGTAGAATTACTAAAGGAATAACAAGTGTGAAAAACTTAAAAACAGAATTACTGTTCTGGTGGGAAGCCTATGATCCAGGATAATCATAGGTTTTGGAACCTACGACGAAAAAATGTGCCTCTGATTTATCACACGTATCAGTTTCACAGAAATTCTCGGAGCAATTGTAAACAGTCAGGAGTAATAATACTCGATGTCAATAGCTTTCGGAAAAAAAAGATCTCGTGTTTTCCCGGTCTATATGCTGCAGGAATATTTCTCGGGTTTCCAACCGGGTTAGTTGAGCGGATACGTCCGTCGTTTCGGCTGCTGTTTCTGCAGCCATCTTCAGGGCGAAGTCATCTTCGGAAAGTCATTTGGTAAGACTCCGAAACGAGAAAAGGAAAACCTCACTGCCAGACATTTGGAATAAGTTTGTCACTACTGTGGAAACTCGATAAGTCCTAGGAAAATGTTTCGATGTATATATTCGTGACGGAATGAGTCGCCGTCAAGCTGTATTTACAAGCTGAACTCGTATCGTTCTTTTACGAAAATTCGGCAGCTGCGGATTCGTTAAACGGTTAAGATAAATCAATCGTTTATATTTCGTAATCACATTCGCTTCATGCGTCCCGTGGATACCACTACGCCGGCAATGAAGAGTGCTCACAACTTTGGCACGAGCAGGCAAACAAGCTCCCTTCACCGCAGCAGCAAACGGTCTAACGGTCAATTCGCGTGGCAATGGGAGTCATCGGAAGAGGGGCGGCCAACCAACAGACATCAAGGAAATAAGGCAGCCGAAGGACAGCGATAAAAGAGCCGAATCTCAAATGGCATCCGAGTGCTCCAGGCGACAGTTAAGCGAAAACTAAAGAAAGGGAGAGGGAGGAGAAATATTTGCTTAGCACTTAAGAACGCGACGTAACCGAAGGACGGCGGAGTGAAATCGGTCGATGGTCTCTCTGAAAGGGACTATTGTCAAAACGATCTGAGCTTTTGATGGTGACCGATCAGAAATATATAGTTTGCTCAACGCCACACTCCTCATAAACATCGAAAAAAGGAGAAATAATAACGATCAAATGACAAATTAGGTTCTTCAAGATAATAGTATTAAAGAATGAAGAAAAATGTAAAGAGAAATTTCAAGAAGTATAATTAAGATGATTCGCAGTTGTTGGAGAATCTTTAAGAATAATGCCGGTTTTCTGGAGTGAAAGTCTTGCTCATAGAAAAATCTATGGTAATGAAAGTAAGACCCTGAAAATGTGACTTGAGAGAGCACGAAGGATAGTATACCCACTGCTGTTAGTAAGACGTTTGAAGGCAATAACATAAAGGAATACTAATGGAATATAATTGATGAAATGTTTGGCATTAAGCATTACCTCCTTTGAAGAATAGACTTGCTTCACATATTCTGTAAAGTAAATGATACACGATGTACGCGGGATTCCCTTGAAGTGTAAAGAATTAAAAGGAGACACAAGAACCAAAACGAGGAATAAAAAAGGGGTAAAAATATAGAATGATTAGCGATTGGGGAACAAAAGAAGACTAATTGTCCCCGGCATAGATTCTTATCATCCAAAATATTTAGAAAAATAGTATATTGATTAGAGTAAGATTTAAATACACTACGATGTATAAATAAAACTACGAGGAACTGACAGCAATAGCGGACAGCAGAGCGAAATGGAAATGACAAAATGGAAATACATGGTCATAACCCTGTAAAAACGCAAGAAAACAGTAACCACTATCTGCATTCCAATAACATTCAACTGCTAAATTCTATGTAGCGATAATACGTGAATGTGAAATATATTAACTATCACATAACGTCTTCTAATAGTGACCGCACTTGTAACTACAGTTTGCAGCATATTTCTTGGATTAAGAATGATAGGAATCCCCAGAATTTCGCTTAAACCACTTTTTGATTTACAATCAGTATGTCGCTATTTTTCACACCTGTAATTCTTTGGGTTTCAGTCGCCGTGCTTAGTGATTCCTTTCCTAAATCCAGTGCTATAAATGATGAAAATAATGAAGTTGCCATGCATGATATCATATGGTTGTTTGGAATGATATCTTGGTGTTTAAGGACATCCAATTGCGGAAAGATATATGATATTGATTCTATAGACCAAGAGATTGAGTCCCAATTGAACGCTGAATCACTTTCGCAGCCATCAGATCTTGTTTTTTGTTCGAAGGCATGTCCTCATAAGCCCTCCAGCGCATGGACCGATGACAGCAAACATTTCAAAGGAGGAATTCCAACCGGCGTCACACGCGCCATCTGCCATTGGAAGAACATAAAAAACAACTTTATGTGTTAAGATCGCATGCTTTCATACGCATCTCGCCGTCGAGAGGGTATGCTTGTAAGCCGGCCACGCAGTTGACTTTTTATGAAAGGGTGGAAGAGAAAAAATATCTGAGGAGGGAGGGAGTAGCAAAAACATCGGAAACATTTATTTATATCTCCGTTCATTGCTTTCGTGCGACGATTGAAGAAACGAATTATTGGGGCTAAGTAGATGAGGACGCTGAGAGCGATCTCATCAGACCTGTAGCGGTGGGTTTTATCGTCGTTCTCTCCGTGCCTCTAAAAGCTATCCCTTTGATCCGTGTTATGCTCCTTTCTGCGCTCCGAATGACCTAAGAGCTTCGTCAAACGACCCTTCCTCCACGGCACCCCACACTCACCATTTGTCGCCGTGTCTACGCGATTCCAGTTGTCCATTCCACTCTCCACCGTCGTGATTCTATCTAGCTATTTTTACTCCTTCACAAGCGGCTACTTTGGTTTGTTTGATAAACTTAAGATTCCCGCTGCTGGCAAGTATATAAGCCAATCTAGAGTATACTCTTCCTCACGCTTGGGCTCGAAATAAATTAGGACTAAAGTTGGATTCTTAATGATGCCCTAAAAATAAGGATGCATCCATGACATAGACATTCACTGAACTCAGCATAAAACAAAAATAATGGAACTTCAGTTTGTAATATGGCAGGATATAATGCATGGGCGAAGATCAGTGACAAACTATATAATCTTAACATCCTGATAAACAGTTTTGTCATTGTTAATAACAATAATAAGCGTGTTCATTTAGCCGAGATTGAGTCAACTCTTACTCTGTTTCTTAAATCAGGGAGAAACTGAACTTGAGGTGCAATGCACATCTACATTGGGCTCAATGCCCCTAGTCAACTTTGAGAAAATTACAAAATTGAACACAGATAACTTTACATTTAAATAAAAACTGGCTAAATAATAAGGTTGTTTTTACGGCAGTTGTTATTACGGCATCTTGGAGCAGCAGCAAATGGGGCCGATAATGAGGAAGTATGTTTATAGACCACTGAACCCGGAAGTATGTACGACCTATTAAGTAATAAGAAAGACAGAGTTAAACTTTTCCTAAGTTAGCAATTTGCTTCAGAAATGAAAAATTTCGCTACAGTTATAAGTAACCTGAAACCGCAAGAAAAAGCCACGATAACCTGGAAATTCAACAAATTCTAAATTTAAAAATTATCGTGAATTCTTTTTTTAACTGGTAAATTAAAAACCTTCCCATTTCGACGATATATTAACCTCATAATGTCTTACCATTATGACTTGCATTAATTATAAAACGCATAACAAACTCAAATAGATGTACTATAATTATCTAAAACTGTTGGTCTCTTTAAGACAAGGAACTAGAATAGAATCGATCGCTGACGGTACATTTACATGGTATAAAGTAAATTTACATGGTATAAAGTAAATGTATAAACTCCAGCGTAACTAAAGAGATGTCTCTTTGGTTTTACCAAGGAGGAGAATTTTGCACATAGAGATTTGACACTTCTTGATCATTTTTTGGAGTTTGTTCCTTTATTTTGACTAGAAAGAATTAAAGAGAATTTGAATAAAAGAGTGAGCCTTTTCAATAAATGATTTCGATTATACGCTATTACAGACACCTCTGAAAATGTCCTTTCTGAAATAAATCACGGTGACTTTGGCCTTTCTCCGACCTCAAAAAGTTTTTCTTGGCCGATTCTCAAATATATAATATATTTAGAGGTTTTTCATTCTCGAATTGCTCATTAACCTGTGGTGATCTTTTTCCTTGAATTTAAGGCTCACAATAGAGTTCACCGATGACAATCTAAGTCAAAGAAAATTAAATAAAAATCCCTGCTGGAAGGTGAATATTCGATAATCGAAAAATGTCCCTTTTGGTCTTCCTTCAAGCAACTTCAGTACGAAACCAAACCCTCCATATGGCTCTTAAATCTCATTTCAGAGACCTTTCATAACTCGAAAAAGGAAAACCTACTTCCGTTTCACACTCTGAGAGACGCAGCTCTCGGTGATGTCTTAACGCACTGTGTGCCCCTGCGTGCCTTCGTACTCGGTCTCTTACTATTATAAGCCTTCTGCACACCCTTTTCGTTCCTGGATTTTATCCTCCTCAAAGTATCAAACCCTCACAGACAGTCTCTTTTCTCAACCCATCAAAAGGAACGTGCTTTGATTATTCTTTTTCAATTTCTCGCCGCCGAAGCAAAAATAAATCACACTCCCGCCTTTGTGTCTCTTTTTTACTACACTTGCGACAACACGACCCTTCTTCAACCTCACGGTAACACCCTCATTATTCCAATAGTGATTTCCCTCAAGGCAAACTCTTCTGTGTGAGACGCACCTGGAACTCTATCCTTCGTCGGGCAAGTTCTTCAGAAAGTTCTGAATAACCATGTGCAAAAGGTGACATTCCAACGGTCGATGTCTCTCGACCGAAACCTTTTCCTTTTGTAGATATTAATTACTCAAAATGTACGTTGTTACCACTATGGAGTTTACTCTCATCGGGTCTATATTTTCTCTGACAACTCTCATTCTTGATGGAATCAACTTAATGTAGTAAATTTACGTAAATAATCAGGAGGAATTGTTTAAAATTTGATTAAATGTTCCCTAACACCCTATGCCCATTCTTACCACCCAAGAAACAACTTCTTTCGTTACGGATGTGAGTAATTGTTGGTCTACTACCATACGCGAATTGTGGAACCTAATCAGAATTTGACGCAGTGCTTGACTTCAATGGACGGAATGACGAATTCTCATCCAATCTTCAACAAAGATCATTCGATGAAACTGTTTATTTCCTCATAAATGATAAGAATTGCGATTCATTCAATATGTAGTTTAAAATATTTGTTTAGATGAAGGATATCTCTTTAATTTCGGTGTGGCCATAGGCAACTTTCAGTTTTTTTGTCATAGGCAGGGTGACAGGGTCAATGCTTGTACTTACTGTGCTATCAAGATATGTAACCTTAATAGAACCTCTTACTCTATCCTTTACAGCAAGAAGAATTGTGAACGATCGAGGGAAATTGCGGAGAGCCTAGTTAAAATGGATTCATTAACCTATAACCATCAGCAAAGTATGAGTCTAAGGGTGATTATACGTCCAAAGATTAAGACAACGAAGCGAACGATGAGAGGATGACAAGGATACATTTGTCTCGAGGGTTACTTGTGCCATTTCCTCTCGTTCCGTCATTTCCTGCCCATCATCCTTCGTTCCTTTCACTCGCATCTTTGAACTAATCCCCTGTATTATAGGGAGGAGAAGCTATTAACAGCATTAGAAATTCAAGATGGAGCTATGGTTCTACGACAAAAATAATGGCTCGTTTTATCACTTAACTGTAAGGACGAAAATCATTTAGCGTGGGTTTAACGAGGCAGCGATGAATAGTGATTTAAAGAATGATTCTTGTTTGTAGAGACGTCCTTATTTTCTCAGCGCAACTGATAACGATCATTTAAAGTGTAAATCACAACTGAACTGTGAAGGAGCCTTCAGGATTCAGCTTTTAGCTTCATAGAAAGATTTAGCAAATCAATCTCCATATTTGAAGATAAGTTAACATAGCGAGGAAATAAAAGTCGAAGGGTTACCTCGTTACATCTAAAGGACAGAGTATATTCGGATTAACGGACTGCGCCCAAAGCAGAACAATCATTGTAACTGAAACAATAATACTTGAAATATTTCGACAAATTTCCTTCGCATATCTTAATCATAAAACAATATTTTACCCTAAGTATTGTAATTTACCTGCAATCCAAAATGAGATCTTCATCTAAATAAGAGAATAATATCTTTCAAATACATCATTTAACAATATTTACTGATAAATGGGTAGGGAAAGAATAAAAGTATCAGAAAGGATACAAAGGCACCGTTAAATGCTCCATATTAAAACTTATAAGAAGTTACCACTCTTCGAATAAACGGAAAGGAGTACATAGCTCCATATTACAACCACACAAAGATTTGAATATAATCATGAGTTCCAAATTTAAAAAAATGGTGATCCAATTTTAAACATCTTACAAAGTTCAAAGTACCGATGAATGTATTAAAAGTATCGCACCGTTTGATAAAGGAATCGATTGCAAGTAACAATCAAATCGCACACGACGATGCCTTCACTGAAAGCGTCCCCGTCTCGCTCTCCAATAGATTGAGACACGAAGCTAAACAATTCCGCTCCTTCCGCAATCAAACCTTTCCACTCCCCGAATTTCACAGAAGCATGTTTTTAATGCTAGGTGGTGCCCTCGAGTGTTTCCAACTCCGATTTTTTTCTCCACCTTCGAGTGCCTTTGCAAAGTGGGAGTGGCGGAGGGAGGGGAAGGAGGCATTCTGGGAAGTGAGTGTGTGTGCGGGGGAGGGATAAACCGTCTCGAGTATCTGTTGATGATGTTATGGAAGGTTTCCTCCGAATCGTATAATAGAGACGAGGGAGGGGTGTGGAAGAATGCCTCTCTCCCAGTTCGCCTTGCTGACTTGCCGTATATTCCCTTCTCCCATTCAAAACTGCCTCTGGATTAGGCATCCTCGGGTACCCTTCTATTCGCGGCAACTTCTTCCAAAGCTCGGAGACGAAGCTCGTGACTCGCGTCCGTAGAGCTGGTAATTTCATTTTCAGACGATTGTTTCCTTCGATCGATGGACTGAATTGTGAGCGAATGGTGAATCTGGGGGATGGAAATCGAGGGATTTTGCGAAGGGTACGTGGTGGGTCTCCTTCGAAAGAGAAGCTGCGCTCAAATCACTGTTTCGTGAATTTCGTACCATGCCAACTTCATCGGAAATTTAAATGACTCTATACACGAAATAAAATTGCCAGTGACAATTTTTTTATTCATTCGTTTTCATCGTCTGGTGAGGATGATTCTTGCCACTCAAAACCACGTAGACGTATTTTTTATTAGTTCTAGCATCTATTAGTATCAACCATCTTTCAATTCTAGTTAACTGAGGAGTGTATAAAAAATATTTATTACATAACCCGCTTGTTTCTGTAGCGGAATACCACCAACACAGGGTCCACGTGATTTATTTTAAAACGCTCCGTCCACCAATTTCAAGAAATTCGAGAATCCCTCAATTTAGAGCTTTAGAAATTTAGAAAAAAAGAATTAATATGCGCTTTTGGGGTATATTTCAATCATTGACTTCCCACCGATATTTTCACACTAATACAGAATCATTTTTTCAATCCTTTCAATAGACAAAACGGTAAGGTGACGAGATAATTAAATGCAAATGAGTAAGTCGTTTTGTAACGCCTGCTACACACGACAAACTAAGACACATCGTGAAAGAATTATAGTGACGCTATTGAGAGCTCGTCTAACGGATAATCAACCACTCATATTTGAATGAAGATAATAGCTCAACAACTACTTTGAAGCAGAGAAGATAAGATAACATGAGCTCCGAGCAGCTCTGTTCGGTGATCTAAAGGTAGGAATTTCTATTCATTTCACTAAGGCCAAGATGTAATCAAGAACAAAGAAGGAAATCTCGTAATTTCATACAAGTACAGAACACTAATACAAGTACAAATCAATGTCCTCCCTCAAAGTTCAAAAGCATACTTTTCAAGAGAGATCTATTCATGAAACTAGGGAAGATAATCGAGTTCTACTATTCTTTAACTTATCCATTGCATTTAAACGAAAACAAAACTTTCACGGTATTACGGAAGTGATTTATCACTGACTATTTAATGTATTAGCGCATGATGTTTAATGGTTAATTAATACCCTTACGGCTCCATAAATAATTCCATAATTTACGAGGAAATTTATAGAACCGTTTACGGAGGATGAAACCGCAGTACTGCACTCTTACTCCAGACGGTTATCAAATCTGATTGGCAGTCAACGCTCAACAATTCAAATCGCTAAGAATGTCTACGGAAAATATTTGCCTCCGTAATCATAACTCAGAGGGGAATTTAAAGACTAAATCGCTTTGATGGACGTCAAGACGTTATCCTCACTTGAAAAGGTTTCCAAACGGGGCAAAAATGTCCTCCAGCAACCTTACAGCCATCATTTAAATAGGAATCATTGACCAGATAAATGAGATTCCCCCTACCATCTGCGCTAAGTTTCAACCTACTCAAACTCCATGACTCGGCCTCTTAAAACCATATCATTCGACCCATTCCTTCGGCCACATTTTTTATCTTTTCCGATCCATATAGCGGGAGAATTGCGCGTCGATAGCGCAACCATCATTTCTCTGACGACGCCGCTTTCAAACAAACCGCCGCATTCCTAAAGGGGGGCGCCTCCATTCCGATATTTGCCATTCAATAGTCGGCGAGGCATCAAAGCGAAAGCATTCAATAACCATCACCCCAATTAAGTGTCTTATCGAAATGGAATCCGTGAACGAAGCGAAAATCTCGCCTTCGTTTCATCTTTATGGCGCGGCTACGAGCTGCTCCAACATCTGGTTCCGGCTGTGGAAATGCCTCGGGGAAGGCGGCTAATAGGGCGTGAGCTTATGGAAAGAGATCCGACTGAAAGAAGTCGCTCACATTCTCGATCTCAGAGTACTTTGATACTCAGGCTTGAGTCGCTCGACGTTGAGCGGAGCGATGTTAGCCGAACCTGCATACATCTACATATGTATCCTGCAAGCCGCCTTTCGGCATGTGGCAGGGGGTGCATGCTCTACTTCTTTCATCGACTACTTTCGCATATCGTTCGCGGAAAAAAAGAATTTTTGAAAAGATTAATTCCAGCATGTATTTCTGTGATACGGTGAATTAAGTTGAATGCAGATGAATGAAAATGCAGTAACTGGGATTCTGCAAGAAAAGGGATCAAAGAATATCAAATATGCTTAAGAGAAACGAATAAAGTAAGAGGGTTAAAGCAGCCACTTTCACTCGTGTTCCTCATTAGGTTCGATAAGTGGAATTAAATAACTAATACAAGGATTTCTAAGCTCCTATTCAAGACGTAATATTAACACAAAATAAGTCACTAACATACAATAATTTCTCGAACCAAATACATTTTCACATCGATTCAAAAAATGCAAGTAAAATAGTTGAAATCGTAAATAAGAAGAATTACTCGAAATGTATTGATCGATTAGCAAAATAATCTTGATCTATTCGCTTTACGTACTATAATTGAAGAAACAGCTTGTTCCTAATTATATTATTTATTATAATTCTCTATTTCATTGACTAATTCCTTGCACAGAATCTCCGTATCTGTCCTCTATCGAAGGCAACTTATTCCAGTAAAACGGGCATAGCATTAACATAGCCGATCTTGCGAGTACTTAATCAGATATCTCAGAGTAATCACCTCCATCAAGGTGACGTTAACCGTGATTGATGCAAACCGCGAGCGACTGTGGAGACGGCATCGGAGAGCGACGTTAAGTGATTATCCCTTTCCACATGACATCCCGTTTCCTTTCCTAGCCATCGTCCTGTAAGCATATCTATAAAGGCGACGTTCTCCACGAGTAACGCAAAGGGGGGCGACGCTAAGCGAACCGACGTTATTCGAGAGCGACATAAACCGAAGACTCCTTTCCATATCGTACCGTTTCCTTTACCGGCTATGACCCAGGAACCACTTCTATAAAGGCGACGTAATCCGCGAATAACACTAAGGGGGGTGAAGCTAAGTGAACCTACGTTATTCGAGAACGACGTTAACCGTAGACTCCTTTCCACATACCTTACCGTTCCCTATCCTTTCTCCCCCTGCAGATAACGCCAGCAGCGTCTCAACCGTTTGGCGGGTTACATTTGCAAATTGCGCCGCTAAAAGCCGGAGTAGATAGGGCGAGAGGGGTGCGGAGTGGAAATGCTTTAATGGCGGATCGTAAGCCGAGAGGGAGACAATGGAGGAAGGGAGGAGACCAGAATGGAAGCAAGAATAATATTCTTATTCCCATTAGGAGAGAGGTGCGCGAGAAGGGTCGGCATGGAAAAGAAGAAAAAGGCGAGCCCTCCGCGGAAGGACTGGGGTGCCGTTCCCCTTTTGGCACCTCCCTCGAATATCTAACGGCTGCGAAGAGAAAGGAGGAGAGACGGGGAAATGGATAGAGAAGCATTAAGAGGAGACCATCGCAGTGGAATCCCATCCACGACAAATTATTGCCAACAATGTTGGTCGCCATCGGAATGAGCCAATGATGAAGCGGCGAAGGGAGAAAGAGAGATAAGAGGCGAAAGCCGGACAGAGGGAGAGAGAATCGGGAGGGACGCCTTGCATAGCGCCGGCATCCACTTTATAACCCGACGTTTTCAACTAATTGCGAGGGTGGTAATTGCAGACATGTTCATTTATAAAGCCGCAAATATCCATGAGCACTTTGGGAATCTGAAGGCTCGACCTCGCTGCTGATTGGATGTTTGAATTAACAACTCATTTCCATGGAGATGCTGGGGGATTGATTTTGCCCGAGCACGCGAGTGCATTTTGATGGGAGATTCGCATTTCGCCTCCGCCGGATCCAATTGTGAATCGATCAAAAGTGCTTTTTACTCTCTCCTCCCCCCGCGAAAAACTAACAAGACTCAAGTATTGTAATTTCCCGAGCCCCATCCAGACTAACTGAATTACGTATTCGCGTGTCCGCGCGTTACCGCCGTTCGATGTAATGCGACGTTATTAAGCCTTTGAATTTAATCGATAACATTAACGCATTCGTGACTGCGATTCAATTATGGCTAAAACTTTCCGGATCCGTAACATCCCGCTCGGTCTCAGATGTTTACGGATAAAAACAGCGGCGGGGAATGAATAATATCGACAAATCAATTAAACGGGGGTGAACATTTTTTCCGCTGTTTTTATTAGCTTTCTCTATCGAAGGCTTGCTACTTTGTCACGCAATAACACTCCGGAGATAAAAACTTTGCAGGCACTTGTCACAGCTAGTTAAAAAGGTGCAATTACCTCCTTTCGTTTGCGTGTTTCATGCCAAAGAGCACTAATTTATTCCACCGATGAAAAGAGAGTATATGGCCTCCCACAGCTTAACCGAGAAGAGCCAAGAGCTAGTATAATGATGTCATCAACTGGATCCGAATTGAGACACTTCTTATGCAAAGTCTATTCTTCATATGCTTAAGTTCACTGAGCTCATTGAATCTACTTTCTAAAGCCTAAATCTAGTACAACAGGGCTTACAAACACGTTAAAATATGTATACCTTTCACATTTTTAAAATCAGTCGTAGGAGTAAACTATTTCCGAGGCGTGAGAGTGATGCCCTAAGTAATTGTCTCATAAGTTCGACTTTTTAGAACATAATAGCTAGATTTATATTACTCCGATGAAAACATGAACGATAAGATTCTAATAAGATAAGTTATTGATCAATTTGATAAAAAATGTTTCTCTACAATAATCGTAATGTATAAAGAATAACAAAAAAATAACACACCATGGTTGTGGAATAAAATACTGTGGTAAAGGTAAAAGTGTTATTTTTTGTTATTCTTTCTAATGGAGACCTACCAAAAGTCGAATTATTACATTCTGAAATACATTAATGATTAATTTATTAAAGATTCATATTAACCACACGAATGAGATAGCTGCAGTATTTGTTACTAGCTTAAAGTAACATAGTGATGAATATAAAAACAAGGAAAAGGGTTTTTAGGTACTTGGCACGATAAGGATATGTAGTAGTGCTTAAATGAATAAAATCACAATCAAATGTAGAGAGTCAACGCCAAAATCTCACCTAAATATCCCATGAAAATTTCCAAGCATCAGGATTGAACGTCAGTCACTTAGCTGAGCAATCTACCAATACCAGGATTCACAAAGTATCGAAATAAACATTCAATAAGGCTTGTATTTAAATCAAAGGTTAAGCAAACTGCTTTTCAAATGTTTTCCATTCGGAGGAAGTACCCCCAAGCGTAAAACACCTGGAAAAGCTGTTACGCTGACGGGAGGGAGGAAAAGGTAAGATAATAAGAGGAAGGTGGAGATAGAACTAAGTGACGGCGGACGATTATTTAGCCTCGTGAGCGTGGAAAAGAGAGGCGGGGATTTTCAAGCGGTGAAAAGGCATAAAAGAGCAGAGTAAAGGAGTGAGAGGAAGAGAAGATCTGAGCAGACGCATGTGAGTTGAGGCGATGGAGCTTTGATGGGCGGAGGCGTTGAGAAAGTTACGAATGGATGATGTGGGATATTGGATTTGGAGGGAAGCAATGCATGAAAGAAACCCAATAGAAAGGAAGACGGTTGAATGGAACAGATCGGTTGAAATAATAATCATCATGAAATCAGATTTTACTGATGGTGAGGAGAAAATTCGACCACGCA
The DNA here is from genome assembly GCA_000376725.2 of Ladona fulva. NCBI lineage: Eukaryota > Metazoa > Arthropoda > Insecta > Odonata > Libellulidae > Ladona > Ladona fulva. Next base: position 355,565 of record KZ308163.1, read on the forward strand.
ATAGCTCATCGAAAGCATCTTGAGAAATTACTTAAGGTGCAGCTAAAATATTGAGGCAACGCTAAGAAAAGGCATAGAAAGTATTTTCACGCTTTCAGGTTTTTCTAACCGGTCCAAAATCGGATTTTCCATTATAAATAGCGGTGTTTTCTGGTTTTCAAATTAGATCCGTTTCATGCAGTGAAAATTAATATCCGAATTTCAGATATATATTTTCGGGGTTTCGGTCGGAATGATAATTTTCTTTCGATTTGAGCTTCTTCACACAAACCCTTTTATGAGTTGAATTTTCGGTTTTGGTTCGATGTAAAATGCGAAATGTGTAGTAGAAATACTCAACGCGAAAGATATTCGGAATATATCCTCCACATTCTGGATATCAGGAATAAGAGAAAAACTTAATGAGAAAATGATAAGGCGCTAGTTGAACACCAAAATTAGAACGTAACTGCTTTAACTACACAGATGTCAATATATATTTGACCTTTATCAATATTTCTGGATTGAAATATGTTATGAAATCACTTTTCGGATATTTCTTTTAACTTCGGATGATTTGGAGATCCGATAGCCATAGATAGATTTTTCATTTCTTTCCAAATTACCTAGTAGCGCTTTGTCGAGTAACTCAGCGTAAAAAAATGCACCGAGACATAAGTGGAAAGTATACATTTCTAAAAATCCTTTTGTTTATTCTAAAGATACCTCTATTAAATAGAATATTTATTCATCTTTTATTCATTTGTTTCATAAAAACTCAATTTCATGAACAATTACAGAGTTAGGCGTATACAATAACAAGGGACAAACACGACCATTCCTAAACCAGGAAAAAAACGATCAGCCGGGACTCGAAACCGGGATATTTGGGTTGGAGCGCATGGACGCTAACTACTCTGCCGGCGGTTAAATTACGGTTAAAATAAATAACTAATTTATTACGTTAAATATGGAGTTCCTTTAAATATCACTTTGGTTTGATCAAATAGTTACAGTGGTAACAGCAATCTGCGAAGGTGGAAATTATTAGAGGCTATGCAATGTCATAGGAGACATGGGGATTGACCGGTGAAGGTAAAGAAGAGAGAAGAACCGGAGAGATGATGAGAGAAATGGAAATGGGTAGGAGGAAGAAAGGAAATGACGGGGGAGAACGAGGAAAGGGAAGATGGGGTTTAGGGGAGGGTGTAAAAGATGAGAGGGCAAGAGTAGGCGGAAGTAGGGGGAGGTCATGATGTTGGCAAAGCCATTTGGAAGTGGAGAGAGATCCGGTGAACGAAAGACAGCGTTGTGATTGAGAGAGGAGGAAAAGAGAAAAAAAGATTTCACGTGAAATGAGCCAGATAAGCGAACTGCGAATGCTTGAATCGCTGCTTATGGAGAGAGAAAAATGTAAATTTATACGAATGTGTAGCCAAAGGAAAAATACACGCCGTCGTACATATGATGAATAATGAAATGCGCATTTGATATTTAATTTCATTTATTAACTTCCCTTTAAATATGTATTAACGGCTGGTGACTGGTGGGTTGGTCGGATAATTTGATGATATCAATGATGATTAAGACTAGATGAACACCACTCTAAAATTGCTTTTTATTATTCAACTATTCAACTTAAAAAACAAAATGAAACTGAAAAGAGAGGAGGAGCTCTGGATGACGAAATACGGCTACATTGTAAGAAAACTACATAAATTAAATCTTCGTTATAAACCGCCAACAATTACTAATGAAATTATTATCAAAATTTTCACCATCTCAAAAAATGCAGGAATAATAACCTCAAATAATGCACTTCTCACTATGATAATATACAATCATAAATATAGTTAATACAAATATTATTTTAAATTCTGCTCTTATACATACGGTTAGCATATTTAGAAAGCGAGAAAATGAGACGTATTAACATTTAAAGACAGTTTAAAACTTTATTACATCCAATTTTATGAAATTGTTGGGCTTCTTCGGCGTCTTCGCAGTCACCAAGTCGTTTAATTTCAAACATCCCACCATTTTTCTTTCGATATTTTAATCTCCCGCATTTTCTTAATCGGTGGTTTTTGTTCAAATCAGGACAAGGTGGAAAAGTGACCGGGACCATTGCTCTAAACCGGGTCCGTCACGGTTAACACGGGACGCATGGTAAGCCTACTTATTCAGCTTCTGATTTTATTACACTATCCATCATTTCCATAGCAATTACACGCAGGAATCACATCATAAATCAACATTATTTTGCGACTCAGGGAAAAATCTCGCACTACTAGAATAAGTTTAAATTATTTTCCTTCATTTAAAAATCGTAATATTGACACAACTGGTAAATTCGTTAGGAAGAAATATCATTAACACTTCTCCATGATACGTAAAGTTTATTTCTTTAGAACTTTATTTTTTCTTGACTCCTAAAATCGACGTCTAAACCGAATGCTAATGAAATTTGTACATATTGAAATAAATGGACCGAAATCAGGAATTCAAAATATTAAAAAGTAGTGAGCGAATATTTTTGGAGATAGTTGAAGTCGGGAGCATCGATCTGACGGAGAGAAATGATAGATGGATAGGGTGAAGAGAAAACGGGGATAGGAAGGATAAAAAGAGAAAAAGGCGTGGGACGAAGTAGAGGGGTGAGAAGAGATGTTGTCATAATTAAATGGAGGAGGAAGGTCGAGGTAAAAGGGTGGGGAAAGGGAAAGAGAGAGATATTTAGAAACAAACTAGCAGTATCATACCTCATGATGAATTATTTATGAGTCCCCTCTCCATGGCCGAATGGAAAGGAGGAAGCAGAAAGAGAAGAAAAAAGATAATATTCCTTTGAATGGGTTGCGGGGATACGTGTCGTGGGACGAGAGGACGAAGATTGATCGAGATAGCGCGGGAGAGGCGGTATCCTTGCTAATGAGACGTTTATCGAATCCTTTTTGTTTTCCCTATTTCGCTCTTAAGCTTTACGAAGTGGAAGGAAAGAGACAAGCGCGAGCAACAGCTGTTGACTCTCTATGATTGTAACCTGAAAAAAAGAGGCTTTTGACGACGGAAATAGAATATCCGCATGGAACTCCTGGTGTTCTTTTTTCGAGATGTTCTAAACTGTAAGTTCGTGATTAACGTGGGTCTGATTCGCAAGGTGGCGAATGTCAACGAAACAGGTATTTTTGCCTAATTAAACGGAAGTTTATTTAGAGAATGTATTGGCGGAAGTGAAAGAATGATTGCGTAAAAGGGTAAAAAATAAATTAGGACCACCTTTATTTGAATCCAGAATTCAACTCGCTCGGCCCCTATATTCGAATGAAGATTTCAATGTTATCACAAGGTACATACATACGGAAGTCATATAAAGAATTTTCACACGCAAACACAACTTTCACGAAGGTACATTTATGCCTAAAGGGATTCTTTATTTTAGATAGCCATACAGCTACTATTTAAACTCGCGGATGAATTTTAATCCTCCAATTCTCACAGCATGAAAATCAACGTCTGGGAACTTTAATTCTTTCCAAGAAAATATCATCCGGCTAAGCCAACAAATATTTTTCTACACCAAGAATTTGAGAAACGGAAGCTCATTACCGGTCCAAAATGAAAATGAGTATTCTCTTGGGAACTTTCACTATTCTCTCTAACGTAAGGGCTATAAAATCCATCAATTAAGACGCAAGTCAGAGAGGGATACACAAATTGCCTACTCATGCATTTATTTAAAAATTAGCATGAAATTCTTAGATTTTTACCTCCTTTGGTACAGAGAAATTATAGTGAGATATTCGTGACTTTACACCATAATTTTTCTAACAATAGAAAACATAGAGATCTTATATTCTGCGGATGAATAGTGTATCCTGCTGTTTAAAATCGATCACTAAAACTAACTGAATTTAAGTAACGATATTTCTGCACAAACATCCAGATGTGGAGAGTTACCGGTACTATCGTCACTTGAGCTCAGTTATTAATTTATTATTAACTTCTTTCTTTAGTATTACACCGAAGTCTACTTAATTACATAACCCTAGATAACGAATATTTGACAATAAATAAAGGTAAAAATTCAAAAAAAGCAAAAAGAGTTGCAAGTATGTGCAAGTTAATAAAATTAAAAAACCAGAAAAAACAAAATCATTCAAGTTTAACTTGAATGAATCTGAAGAAGGTTAGAAAGCAACTCGGTGTAAAAGTTATAGATGATTGATGGAGTCACATAATGACGAAAAGAAAACAAAAGAAACATTTTCTGTGAGATTCTAAAAATTGACAGCAAGCATAAATTCCAGGTTTTCTGGCCTAGCATTGCAGAACGCTATGAAAAAATAATTCCTAAACGTAAATCTCATTTTTCATAAATTTCTTCAAACACGACCGGTTTCAGTGTTTAAAAAAATTTGTGGAAAATACGTTTTGGAATTATTTTTTTATTGACAGCAAGAACCCAGAGGACAAAAAACGAGGAAATTACGTCCTATTTCTGGAAACCGGCAACAATCATTCATAAATCCCACATATGCTGACCGAAAAAGACCCAGACTAAGAACATAATGAAGCCTGATTGAACATCAACGGCATATAGCCGTGAATAAAACGCATCTTAAACCACAGAAAACCTATTGAGCACGATACTAGCAGAAACCTCTTGAACTGTCCACCAACGCGATAAATACCATCCTCAGCAGGTCGATCTCCATTAGCGAGACATTCCCACCAGACGTCATGCAAATCGATAGATAGCTTAAACGTTAATTGAGGCGAAGGGAAGAGCGGCGGACAGACACCAGGACCGGATGAGGATCGCTTTTTCGCTCGGATGAAAAAGTCCTGCGGTGGACGCATCGGAGATCTGCAGACGTCACGGAATGGCCCTAATCGGGAATCGATCTGACCTTATGAGCGGAGACGGGGCTCTTTCTAGGACTGACACCCGCTAATTCATTTCGGTTTTCCGGAATGGATGTCAGTTGGTGCTGTCGTTATGTCTCAATTACACGGCCGTCGCAGATGTCGCGGGGCGATAGCGCCATCTGACGGAAGAACGGCCGAGCGACGGTCAGCGGAGACCAGGGGCGGGTCCGGGAAATGGTCGACAGATAGAGAGGTTTAATCCCATCAAATGAGCGCACGTGAAATAAAGTCCGCTTTCATTAAAACGAGATACGAGAGACGGAGGCACGCTAAATGCTTGCGCACATGATAGGTAAAAGCTGTCTTCACAGGCTGTTTTGTACAAAGTATTAGGGACCAATTAACGAAGGATGTTCGCGATTCTTCGATCGAAGGTTTTAGTTATCAATGGCCAAAACAGCCGATGTTTTCTGGGTTTTAATAGTCATAAGGCCAGGATAGCTAGGGTAAAAGTACGCCTAAGCCTCAAACTTTGACTAATTTAATTCATTACACAAAAAAAGTATTCATGTGACTAATTCGGACAAAAGTCAACAAAACGAAAAGAATTCATGATTCATCTCGAAAAGTTTGGAAACGACTTCGAAAATTTGCTCCTCGGATGGAAACTTCGTATACTCGCTAGCAAATCTACAAGCAAAATAAAATGAACTTGAAAAATAATTGGTTCATAGATTTACGCGACGTTGCTGTTCTGACGACATTTCACCCAAGCCAAGTTCCAGAAGGATTCTTGAGGAAGAATTATATTGATAGATAACCACATTATTGACGATGTTAGGCTCAATTGGGGCAACTCTCTTTCACCATTACCTCGTGTGTCGTTATACTACCACATTTATCAATAAGAAATAACAAAAAGAAAAAGGAGGGTGAAAGAGTAGAAAAGAAATAATTATGAAAAGCTTATTTAACAACGAAAAACGTTTTCAGATTGTAATACAAATCGATTGCGAGTTACAATTTTTGCCATGGTGCTTCGCGCTCGCTCGAAGACAAATTGCATCAATTATATTATCTAAAACGCCATATCCATCAACGGCAGTTACAAATAAATTCAGTTACTCTCTTTTCTCTGTTACACCAGCACTCCAGTACTCTTAGGGTGCATCGACAATTATGCATTTTTTCCAAATTCTGAATTTAGATGCTGCACACAAAGGTTAACGTCGAGACGTTTTTTCTTTGAAATTTGTTTCCGCAAAAAAGAGAGAGAAAAATAGCAAATGTATACAAATTCATACCTCACTTCAAGAAATGAAACCGATACGGATCGAAATTAGATTGACCGGTAAACCCTAGCCGAATTAAATTTCGGGTACCTAAACAGCAATCCCAAAATCATGTTAATGTCAAAACATTCACATTGCTACATTTCGTGAGCTAAATTAATTACTCGTCGAATAAAAAGGGTCTCTTTCACGAAGAATAATCCTGAAACCAAAGAATCGGAAACCGCGGAGGATTTCGGCGCATAAAATTTTGCATTTCCTTTGACGCCGGAGCGCAAGTCATTTGAAACAAACACAGCTCATAATTTCATTACATTAGCAAACGGGCGCACCGCAGAAAAGTTCGAAGGTAATCCGGATTTAACTCCGAATTACTGGACGCGCAACACAACAATAACGGTTATGAAGTCAAGTATTTGATTACTATATCTTTTGTAATCACTGTCTGTGGTCTACCAAGCAGAACGCTCCAATTAGTACGTACGCACTCGTACTTCCAAAATTAACTGCCCAATGCTACTTCTATTATATCGTGATGTATTCGATTTCATTCAATTCAGTATTCCTCTCCAAAGCATTCCTTACTTTTTTCACCAAGAATGCTTCGTCCGACTTGCACTAAGTTTACACGATAAAAAGTTCATTTGTAGAAACTAGAATTTGTTTTCTCCCCCATGATAACTCTCGCTATCAGCTTTCCTTTACAGTATATATATTAACGCACGCTTATGGAACGAGGTATGACTCGAGAGACGCATGTGAAAGGAGAAAAGTAACAATTTTCATGATCATGAGGGCAAATTACTTGATTAAACGCAAAAATATAACGCAACTTATTAAGATTTATCTTCTACATTTCAATTTATTCTGCAGGTAAAATAAAGAATATTCTGATATCTCATTGATCCCTGAGTTAATTAATTTCGGATTAGTTACGAGCATTTCGGGCGTTATTTGGAGTTTCTCGGCATACCCATCTATTGGAGAGAATGATCTTGTTTATAAGCGTCAGCAAAGTCTTTTAGTCGAGCTAAATATCTTTTTCTAATTTGAGTTTCACTCATAGCTCTAACCACCTCTACTTTTCGTCTCTGCTTCGCAGGTGATTAAACCTGTATTTCACAACGAAAGCCAGGCAAGTTACCTATATAATACAAATGGTTCTATTAAGATATTTCTACGTTATTCTTTCACCATATTTAGCACAATATAAGTAAGAAATTTGAGAAGAAACCACACAAAAATACCACACAGAAGTAGGGTGAAGTAAGGTTTAAATTTTCACTTCATGAGGCAGAGCCAAGAATTTACGTTTCTAGCTGTGGATCATTCTTCATGGATTTCCCATGGAGTTAAAAGGTCGTTCGGAAAAATTCTCAGAATGGTATATGATTCTTAAACACATATAGTTTTCAGTTTGGAAAAAAATGAACGCTACCGCTTCAATACCGAGCATTAAAAAGGTTGACTTATTGGCTATGTTTTATAGAATCAAACACGATGTTGTATGTACTCCATCGTGTATATACCACCTCGTTGAAAGTCTTAGAAAAGATGTTGGAGGTCGGCGACCTTCTTAATACAAAAAGCGCGTCTCGGGAGGTTTTCGAAGGTGCGGTTTGGATGAGAGATAGCGGCTCTTTCCGAAGCGAAATCTCCTCATCTCCATGGGGAGGGCGTGCGGGAAAAGACCGCAAATCAAAGATCCAAGCATCACTTCGAAAGTTTCCGGAGAAAAGGTTTCTTGGAAAGGATAGGAAAATCAGAGAGGGCATGAGTTTAAAGACGAATGAGCAGCAACAGTATGAAGTGGTGAATCATCGTATCGGTTTATTCACTCTCCCTCAACGGAGAGCAAAGGGCCTTTCATCCTGAAAATTAAAAGCACAGCTGAGACTAGAACACGTGGAAAAAGATCCCGCTATTTTGGATACATTTCGAACCTCAAATTCTGACTCATGTAAGGGTAAGTACAGGCAGGCTACCTATACCGAGACCGAGAGGTTTTTGAAGACTAATATACGCATAATTCTTACCTTAATTTTACAAAAGTAAGAGGTTAGGTACCCTAAAATTACCCATTTATCGCCCTTTCTTCTACTAACTGACGGCTAATTTCTTTCTTTATGTCATCCGTCAATATTTTTCTGTCTTTTCATTGCATCCTACCTTCACTTCCTTTCATTTGCAATTCGTCAATAACTCACCCAAGCTTTTCTTCAGCGCCTTCTTTATTTCTTAAATAAAACGCAGAAATTGCAGAATATGTCATTTGTTTTTTTCTACTTAACTAGTTATATCCTTTGTACCCCAGAGCCTCACCTTGAATTAATTAATGTCCTCCGTTCTTACGGTTCATTTTTCACACTTAACACTTTACACACTTATCATAAAACTATTTACAGATTGGAATAAACCCTTCCGTCAATCAACAAAGAGTAAGATGAAGATGAGTTCTATATGTTATTCGCATCCGTTGAGCATTGGTTTTCGCAAGCTGAAAGGCCCGCGCCTTTTCTTGAGGATGCCTGAAATCCGCGATCTCAAAATTATCACGTCAATAGCTCCTAAGATTACTATATGAAGATAGTAGCTCTAAGTAATCAAGTATGCTTACTAGCTTATATCACTCCATTATAAAATTTCCTTTCTGCAAACTAGTACATCGCTATTGGGTATGGAAAGAGTAGCGGAAGAAATGGAAGGAAAAGGTATCGCGAACGAGGAGGAAAATTTTCCTCCGAAGAGAATGGCAATTAGAGGCGCAGTGACTTCCTCGAACACTCGCAGTCATCGCGTCAAGTGAACGTCTACGAGGATCCGTACCGTTAATTTAATTGCGGAGTAAGTGATGGGTCGTTAAAAACTTTCCACTTGCGAATAAAAGTAAAAATATAAGGAAGGAGCCGAATGTATGATTACATTAGATGGGATCTTTCAACCAGATTTAAATTTCATATCCATATGAAAATGCAGTACTAATGTTGCACGGGTGTAGAATAGCATGTAACACACCTATGGTTTTTATACATATTTTTTCATCCAATCTGAGGAACCCTCTTCACCCAAACGGCAGATTATTTTTCTTCGCAAGCGTCTATTGATGCATTTAAAAATCGAAATCCTGCGTCAGAAAAACGTAATTTGTGTCATCATCACTGGTATTCTATTTTCGACAGGTCTTTAAAAACCTACTTTGTCAAGCTCTTCCACTTATATCCCTTTTTACTGATCATCTCTTGGTATTCACAATTCAAAGATACAACAAAATTGTCAGAAAATTATCATTCATTTCACTAAACCGATTCATTGGTTGAAACATTTCTTCTCTATTAATTCTCTCACCTTCCAACTTCCTTCCAATAACTTTCATCACCATATAATTGCATAAGATCATACAACACGTCACATCATTATCCCTTTAATTTCCTGTATTAAATACAACTACGTTATACGTAACCATGACGATGAATCTAAGTAAACCGTTTTATCTACTTTTGCAGCGATAAATGAGGTTAGGTAGAAAAGACACAGAGTATTGTTTATGTTAAAACGAGCGCGGCATGTTCCTCGACGCGCGCCATAAAAGCTTGAGAGATCCCCACCCCAGAAAAAAACCAAGAAGAGAGAGTGTAGAACGCCTCTCTTACGGGTCAGGCAAATGGCTTTCGGACGATCCCTATGGCAGCTGGCACTTTCCACCCGGGCGACGCAAAAGGCAAGACGAGAAGGGCAAATGGAAGTCTCTCTTGCGAAAGATCCAGAAAGAGACTGGGATGCTGTGCATTAATCGTTTTCGCCTGGAGATGCGATAGAATGAAACTGCACGCACAAGAACACGTGTCACGTCCGCTCTTGAGCCTTTTTACCCATTCCAACACCTCCCACACATAGTGTATGAGGAGAGTTCGCGGGCCAATTTTCAGAGGGAGAAGAGATGGAAGGCTTGACGGAGAGGGGGCGGTTGAGTGAAAGGGAAGGAGAGGAAACACGCTGCGGAGATATCGTTGGATACGGAGGAGATGATACTGTTTGGTGCTCTGCATAAAACCAGAGCTCAACCTAGTATTCTCAACGGTGCACTGGAGTATCATCAAAACCTTAGGGGTACGCTGAAATCAGATGGTTAATGGTGTATACGTCTGAAGTCAAATCGATAAATAAGAATTGTTAAATCGAGATTTAAAAGTGGAAAGTAATAAATAAGAGGAAGTTATGATTAATAATAAAAGAAAATGTTTAATTCTGCTATTCCGAGCTCCAAGAAAAATCATAAAATTCGACTCCTACATTGCATAAACTAATGAGACAGATTTAGGACTTCCTTCAGCGAAATAGAGACTTGTTAGTTCCATCTTTCATTTATCCGATAAGAAAAAAAAATTAAAAAAGACAAGAGAAGGGCANTCTGCTATTCCGAGCTCCAAAAAAAAATCATAAAATTCGACTACTACATTGCATAAACTAAAAAGACAGATTTAGGACTTCCTTCAGCGAAATAGAGACTTGGTAGTTCCAGCTTTCATTTATCCGATAAGAAAAAAATTTAAAAAAAGACAAGAGAAGGGCAGCATTAACAGTAAGTATGCACATAAAAATAAAATTCGGAGAGGTTTTAAATTGAATAAATTTAAAGAATAACAGGGGAGGAAAATATTGCGACATGACAGGGATACGAACCCAGGCCTCCCACATTCCGGGCAGGTATTAAATACCATGCCGCGACTCTTCCACACTAGAGTACCACCCCGGAAAGTAGGAGACCTGGGTTTGAGTCCCAGTCATGTCGCTATTATTCACAACTGTTATTCCTTGGGTATCAGCCGCACGGCTCTTCCGTATTATTTCATTCACCTTTCCCTAATCCTTGATTAAATTTAGTAGAAAAAAGAAAAAAACTGTAAGTTTCGTGAACACGGAAAATTTCATTAATTACAATTTATAATTAAATAAATACAGAACTAATGTAAAATGTCTTAGGAAAAATTCATTGAAGCACAACAATAGATGTCTAGAGTTCTGTGCGTGCAGCAGAACACCCGATGGCACGGAAATAGACAACAGAATACAGCAAGTAATCGTATGCTTTTTTATGCAAAGTAAGAATAGTAACGAAATGAGAAAAGTTCAAACCGAGTTTCAAGTCAGGAATCAATCCTTTCACTTACGGCACAGACCTTAAACTACGGCTAGAAAAAGAAGAATACCCTTAACTTAAATTTATGCAAAGTCAAATACCATCCTCCAAGACTCCAGGAGATACTTCTGAGTCACCAAAGTTTCCGCAATCATGATTTCCATTAGGAATATTCGCATAATAACGGCTTCCATCGCCGCATTCCGAAAAAAATAATATTTCACATAACTGTTGTGGAAATAACAAGAATTTACATCACGGACATACGAATTTGAATGATTCGCATGATAATGGTCCGTACAACAACGGTTTTTATGAAAGCGGTTCATACAACAGTAACTACATCGACAACATTCCGCGGCAAAACGTTCTCGCAAAATAGCTTCTTGAATGACAAGTTTGCGAAGTTTTCCAATGACAATTCTTTAAGTAACGGAACTCCGAATTACGATAATTTCGTTGACAACGGCTTAAAAATCAAATCTTTACATTGTAACATTCCAATGCAAGAGAAGAACCTTCTTTCTCCACACTTCGCGGATGTTTAAGAAGTGGTGAACAATGAGCTGGTACTTTACCGATGAATCAGCCAAAATAAATTCTTCGCACCAATGATGCGACTTAACCATATTGTCAAAGAGCGCGGTTTCAGTCATAAGAAAGAACATAAATCTCATAGCCCAAAAACAGTTGGAAAACCATTGACAGATATGCTGGAATAGACATAAAACGTCAAGGAGAAGAATACTCATCTGGAGAATCTTAATGAACGATTTTGAAGCCCGAATGCAAAATCTCGTGATGGACCGAAACAGTTCAAATATAAGTCCTAAGGTGAAAAAATTTTAAGAAAACCGGTAAATCGAAACTAGGAACTAGGGAATCAAATACTGCCCCAAACCAGCGTTAATCCCGTTACGCTGGATTAATCTGTGAACAAGATATGGAATGCCTTTCTTGTATGATTCACCAAGTTTTGGCGGTTAAACGTGATCTTTGAAAGTTTGCTAAATTAACGAATCATGTTTGTGTCAGCGATAAAAAAAGAAGCAGATCGCTGCAGCGTAATGGATAATTTCGGAGGTAAAAGATTAGAGCTCAACAATTAATCTTTGCAAGAAAAGCAGCGTCTGGGGCTGTCTCCTAGAGACGCCTCGGTTGCTCATTGAGTTCGGGGCACGTCAACAATGGAGATAACATCAAGGTGAATTAAGATCGGGGGACGATGGAGAGAGTGATGCCAGGAGACGGGGAGAGAAAGTTCCCAGATCGATACCACTTAGCTTCGCCCTCAAGAACGCCGCAGCTTTCCATGGCGCCTTTTATGAAAAGAATAGATAATCCCATCAAAAGGTGTTTAAAAAGTTGGCTCGGATGAAAGAAAGCGACCAAGTGACGCGAGTTATTTTCGTTTTGGACTTCAACTTATCGCGCACTGGGGATCGAGGAGTAATCTTTTGATATTAAAACTGTCGCGCGACGAACTAGATCTACAATGCTTGAAAAAGTACATTTTAATTTATGTGATCTTTTATTTAATTGCTTGTGAGGGGAAAATTCTTTTGGCCGAACAAAATGCTTCGCCAAAATATTCCTGATCAGACATTTCTGATTGGTTCAGTTCGCTAAGTTCAACTGAACTGAATGTCTCCACAAAGCCACAGTGGTTTGAATAAATATTTTTCAGTAGATTCGAGATTTTAATTAACTAAACTCAACTCTCACTAACCTATTTTCGGTAAAACTGGATGGTTACGATAAAAGGCACTCTTGTCTCTCCTCCATAAATAATTAATGACGCTTCTTGCAATGTTTTATTGATAAATATATCTGTGTATTTACTTATACAGCAATGGGACGTACAATATGTATCGAAACTTGTTATGGCTTGTTAAAAGTTTCATCATTAAGAAAAGGTTGATAGAGAGAAATCCAACTTCAGAAACTCTGACTGGTTTTCCAGATAAAGAAATATTCTTTGAGTCTCAGCTTATTCACCTTATACATTTTTAAATACATTTACTTAATAGTCACTTTAACGCTATATTACGTAGAAAGAATGTAGGAACCAAAGGTCTTATTCACTTGCGGCCGTTTTAGGCGTTCAATGCGGCCTATTTCGTTTCATCTGACGAAAACGGGTATTAAAAATTTCTGTTTCAGAATCATTTTACAGCGTCGAATGAAAATAAAACGGAAAATATTCTCTTTTACTTGCCTTAGCTATTATATTTGCTTCCCCAAGTACAAAATCGATGTTGGAAAATTGAAGACAAGCCATACTTCACCTCAAGTGCGGCCTCAAGGTTTCGCCTGTGGCCTAATAATACACACACCCTTCCTTTGAGAGAAGATTCCCCGAACCGGTAAAGGGACGCGAAACACTAGTCTACTATTTGCGAAAATTGAGAAACTAGTGAAAACCACGTGTTTGACATAACACCCAAACACAAATGTTCTCCCGTAAAATATCCATCTGAATTGTCCAAATAAACTAATCACTATGACCTCAACCGACAATAGGAAGCCAAAAGCACTTGAGCACCTCAAAAGATTTCATGCAAGAGCTGCAAAACCCGAAACGACCACGTTCTTACACACGCAGAAACAAGTTCTTTATATAAACCGTTAACTACATCCTTCCCGCATCAACGTCAGCGCAGCCCATTAAAAAGAAAGAGGATCGTCGCAGTCGAGAATACGAGTTCCCTTTCACGCGATTATCTCGCACAATCGATCGAGAGGAATCGATAGCGCGGATTTCTGAACGTTCGACACATTGCCTTCCTCCGGATTCCTTGAGACGACAACGGGAGCTGCGAATTAATCTGTTAAGTATCCCCAGTCTTTCTTTTTTACGGGATGCCATCCCTCTTCGCCCTCGCTAGAGAAACGCTCCCCTTTGAACGCCGCCAGAGACCTTAATGCGGGCTCCTTTTGCGTCACTCTTCTTGCTTCCCTCTCCTACTCATCTGAAACACTCCCTTCCACGCAGCGACGGACCTAAAGAAGCTTCCCAAGCCATCTCCGCGCCATCCGCTCTATTTTTATCGCCATTAAAGAGGGATGCGGGACACTGAGGAAGAGATATAATAGGAGGAAAGAATGCCACGAGGAGAGAGGTAAATAAAGAGATAAATAGGTTTGCGACATGAGTGAGTCCACATGAAGTTGTTAGTGGAGTGATAATGTGTTTACGGGAAAATTTCCTAATGCACCGTCATATATGGGGGACGAAAATGTCATTGCGGGAACCAGCAACTAATTTACTAATAATGATACATATTTAATTAATAAATATTTACGAATAATGATTACATATTCGACTCAATTTTGATCAACATAAATTTCGGGATTCTCCTCAAAAGGAAGGAATCTAATTATTCTCAAGGAGATAATTAGTGGCTTAACCTCTCGTTTCCGCTTATTATCTTCTACTTTCGACCAATTACTCAGGGGTAAGAACGAGTGATTACAGAAGTGGGATGAGTGTGATTAACAATGAGACGAAAATAGAAAATAATAGCGAGAGACATTGTTATGTGAGTTTAATGAGGACTTTAATTGATGACAATTCTTCGGTGCTCTAAAATAGATAAGACCACGTTAAAAATTCACTTGAGGCGTCATTCGATAAATTACAAAAATGATGGATAGGTTCACTGCGGGGTAAGTGTGGGGTAACATTCACATTAAGCGATGATATTGATGCAACGAGTGTTTCAATAGTTAACTGGAATAACGGTTTTCATTAACACGGCAAATAATTTAAAGTAACTGCGTCAGACTAGGTATTCCTTTGTGATATAATGAAATAAGAAAATTCCATTCACCAATAATTTCAATTATTATAACCGCAAATAATTTATCAATACTCATAATCGGCATCCATGTACGCATGAGTTCAACCGTTATGATACCTGCTGTCTCCGACCCTGGAAAACCAGAGTTACTCCCGATTGCGTGAAATTTATCCCTGTCCGTGATATCCCTGCCAATAAAATTTTAAAATTTCTTGATATTCCAACCTTTTTTTCCATTGCCCTTTAATGCTTCATTCTACCTCTTTGTACTACTGAGGAAAATTAAGGTAAGTAAAATTAGACAAGAAGCACTTAATAAGCACTCAAGAGGTAATTTATGGGAATTATATAAGATATCATCTAGCAGCAGATAAGGTGCACACCATCACGATTTTAGTATCTGAAAACGTTATGTTCATATCTGTTACGCCCTAAACTTAAAGGGCATCACCTTCGATCGTTTAAAATGAAGCTCGTAAAAGAAAATTGTGCGCAAAGGTGTCCGCAGCCTTGACATAAAGGAACTTAAAAGCGAAAGATTAAAGATGGAGCGCCGATGAATAACCAACAGGGAAACCTCGGCTTAATATTTTCCGATCTACGCATTCAGAGTTGTCATTTAACTCGGGGAAACGCAAAAAACGAGATAGCTCTCGACTGACACATTAATATTTATTTCGAGCCGCACAATTGAGTATCGAACAGTCACCTACCGCTCCATATGTAAAAACGTCCGGAGCGATTTCAAAAGACGTCTGCTGCTACATTAAGTCCTCCGAGTTATTTCCATCATCAGCAACTGTTGGAGCGCGGTGCTAATTTAGTGAAATATTGTGCGCCCATTCTCACGCAAATTTTTCCCCGCCGCCTCGAGAAAAATTCCGCTTATTTCCAAGAGAGCTTTCAATGATGTCACCGCGGAATTTCGAAAGCCTTCGGAAAAAAGAAAAAGACGCCGGAATCGTCTTCCGCTACCAGGATCCGGATCCATTATTTGCCGAACTATGCTTTGTCGTCGAAAACTACTCGCCGTCAGAGCCCTGTTAAAGATTCAGCATTCTCAATAGGCGCACGCGAGCACGTGTACACACGCACGCTCACCCATTGGAGAGAAAAAAGCGTGTTAATAAAGAAGCAGCGCCATCTTTTTTTCGGCTTACCCAGAGACACCTATCTCCCTCTTTCCCCATTTGACTCCTCTCGCCAAACTCGTAAAATGGCCATGTTTATCGAGCAGAGCGGCGAATCCCTTGGCGGGCACTTAAGCCGAGCTGTATACAGCTATAGTAGCGCCTCTCCTCGTCCTCTTTCTATAAAGGATTCCTCTCTATTAAAAGGGGTTCGACATTAGCAAACTTTGAGGTTGTGAATCTGATTTAAACCTCTTTGTGCTGTCCTTTCATCTTCCAAGAGCGATCGTAAATTGCTGTTGGCAGAGAGCATCTCCTGACCCGAGATTCTCACTTAATTTTAAGAGCTTAACAACTTCCCAAGAATCCGGGATGCGTTCATTAGCTTGGATACTTATAAGAAATGAATTCAGCAACTAATCGATAATAACATGCAGATTATTTTCTCGAGAAATGTTTATTTTAATGATATTAAAGTAATTCTTCGTCAGTTAAACAAAAGAAGCAGCCAGCATTGCCATTTGAAATCACTATGAATCGATTTTTCAGTGCATAACAATCAAATTGAAATTTAAATGATTTGTAAAAGGCTGATTTTTTGTTAATATTATATAATTTTATAACTAAAGCTATTGCTATTAATATTATATTAAAAATAATTTTGATTATCAACGGATATCTTGAAATTGCAGACGTGTTACGCCTACTTACAGTTTCTGTTCGTGGTGGGACACTAATTATCATCACGAGGCAATGAAGAAAATGAGAAAATAAGGGGAAAAACTTCGTTTATATTACTTTTCATACATGTTAATTCCTTCACAGAATTACATTTTCGGGACTAATGTTCCCTTTAAGCGACTAATTAACGGCTAGGAATTTTTTAAGCAATTATACATAAAAACGTTATCGAATTATGAATAATTTACGCTCGAGTAAAATCCTTAAATGTTTCAATTATATTCGAGATAGCGATGGAGTAATTAAATCCTATTAATAATTCACAACTTCCGCCTGCACTTTGTGAAACCATAAAATGCTGTTAAACTCGAAACAATTCTAAGTATTGAATTCCTTATTTTTCAAAAAGTTCCACATTTGTACGGAAATCGCGATTCATTAATGTTCATTAAGATGAATTAAATCAAAATAGTTAAATTAGCTCAACATACTATCTGCTTCCTCCACAGTATATAATTTGGGTGTCTTATGCTAATAAATTTCTGTTTGGGTACCTAAATATCAGGGACCTTGTGTGTTGTGGGGCTAAGAGTGCCCTCCTTACTGGTTTCAGAAGCAAGCCGCAAGGAAAGTCTGGAAAATGAGCCTCAAAAGAATCAAAAAGGAACGCTTTAACCCACGCAGAAAGACATTCAAAGACAAAGAGAAAGAAAGAACGTCGCTCATTTTGATTCCGCGCAGCAACTCGAGATAAAATGTTAAAGGTGCTGAAGGCAGTAAAGTTCGTACTCAACTTTTAATAGCAAAAACTAACCATGAAAATGTGTGAACTCAAACGGCGACAAGCTAGAGATAAAAATAAATACAGTCTACAATACACAATGCGTGGTGTGCGACAAAGGGGAAGAAGAGGATGGAAATACTGACAGAGATCCATTAGGGTATCGAAACGGAGTAGAAATGAAAAATAAATGTCTCGGAAATGGCGGTTCTTTCAAGTTCTCGGTATATTTATCACCGAATCTATAAACCTTATGGGTGTCATAAATGGACGGATGAGAGAGAGAGCGGAAGAGGCGAGGAAGAGGGAGTTGTCTGGAGTGGGAGGAGCTATTGTTGGGATCGGGGATAAATGAGCGACCATTTACGAGGAGAGGGAATGGCAAATGGAGCATTTTGTCTCGGAAAAAATGCATTGAAAATGCATTTAAAGTAATCTATATGTGAACTAGTAAGCTGGGAGATATATTAAAACGGAGAAAGTCAGAATATCCTTAATTGTTAAGCACATCATCCATTTATCAGAAAATAAAATAACATCGATCGTTTTCCTCGTAAGACGTTCGAAATTATTGTAACACGATGGATATTTTTCCTTTCGGGCATTATGCTTTGCATTCCAATGCATGGTTTATCTTCTAACTATGTTAACGGATAAGGAAATAACACGATGTTAGCTATTATCATTCAGTACTTTGGATTCATATTCTATATTCAGCTACGTTCTTACATCGCTGATTAAATCAAACTTCCTTCTCTTTCCGTTAAAAGATCATTGTTACAATCGTTTATACGAGGCAATAACACTGCTTTCCAATCCTAATACGGTAGTGAAATTCGCACAGCAATTGGTAGGGAAACAAACCTTGCATAATATATTACTAAAATATACAGAGACGGCCGAGATATTGTGGAAATTCATGAGGGAAAGGATGCATACATATTTGAAGTATATTAAGACTAATGACACAATTGAAAACAGTGTCCGTAAGGAAATAATTATATGTTAACAGCTGTGATGAATAAATTACATCTCGAAAGAAGCTATTTCTAGTTTTTCTATGCCAAGAGAAGAAGGATTGAAAACCCAACCATAATGCGCTCGAATCGACTGGACCGTAAAAATGTTAACCTTGTGGTGTAATCTCCTCTACTGATAGCACACACACGTTGAGAAATAATTTCGCGAAGTACTCCGCACCAGCCATTGTAACCCTTCAGTTGGAACAAATGGACAGCAGAAAGACGGTTCCACAAAACTTTCGGGTCAGGTTGACGTCATTTGCGGATAATGTTCTCCGAGTACGTAGGCACATTAATTTGATGGATAGCCCCGACTGAGAGTACATATATCACGCCAACATCAGCCGCTTAAGGGTCCGCCACATTATAACTCACGATGCCGTTCATCCCTGCGACGCTAAGAGATACTGACTATCGCTTCCCCTCCCTCCCACTCTTTGGCCACTCTTAAGGCCTTTGGCGTCGCTTTGGTGGGCCGAGTGACACGAGTGGCCTTTAAATCGTATGCGAGGAGCTGACTGAAACGACCTCTCGAAATCGCGGGGAATTGTTTAACTTAGGCCTCAAAATTCATGAATTTTAAAGGCGAATGAAAATTGGACGCGGGAAGTCATATTCTTTGGAGGTAAAATCAGAACTCAGGAAATATGATTGGTAGGAAAGTAAGAAACAAGAGATCGGCGGACTGATAGATTTTCCATAAATCTGAAAAATTATTTTTTCTTTTAATTCGACAAAGTATATGTTGGACGTTTTGTATCTTACTTGTTTTTTCTTTAGACGGCTTTCTCCCACAGGACATGAAGACATATTATATTATTATTATTATATGCCATTAGAGAGGGATTTTACTTACAGCGCATTAGGATTACCTTGCGTATTGAATCCTTTTGAGGAACTAGAGTTCACAAACTTTAGCCTCAACACATGATGATGTATCAAGTGTGGATCTCGAAACTTGCGGGCGATTAAGGAAATTTCCTCACCAACATATCTTAAATTAATGTTGATACTGGTGTCTCCATTCTTCCAAAGGAGAGACGGAGATGGAGAAAGTTAGGACTGGGACTCGAACCCGGATCTTCCATTTTCCATTGAGACTGCCCTATCCAAATAAGCCATCGTGCTAGAACAATTAGACACTCTGTTCGGGAGAAGGTGAGCAAGGTTCCACTTTATGACAGGGTTTGAATCCCGGTTCTGTAAGACTTTTCTGTGTCCGTTTCTCCTTAGGAATATTGGCGCACGCCTTTGTACATACATACAAAGTTACCCTTTTCCTCGTTTTCATTCTTCTAAACGGTTAGGCCCTACCTCTTGCAAAAACTCAAAAAAGGAATGCTATTAAAATTTGTATTATCCATTAAACTTTTTAATGAAGACCGGCTTCGGCAGTAGAGACATCTACAAGGAAAAGGAACACGGCTGTGATAAGAAATTACAGTTCGAGAAAAGCTCCAAAAAGCCGTTGTTTGCGAGCGGACTAACGTTGAAAACCCAACCAGCAGGGGTTAGGGTTCTCCGTGGTCGCGCTTTGCAATTGTTGATATTAGTCTACCTGTGAAACCCTACAAGTTAAAGTATCAAACAAGTAGAGACATCATCAAGCCCTACAGACTACGGCACGATTTACCATAAACATACCCAGGTTTAACCAGTAGTAGTATAGTTAAAAGTGCTTCGATAGCTTAGGTCATTTCGCACGAGGGCCCCACCGGGAATCGAACCCGAGACCGCTTTCACCGTCACACAGCATCGAAGTGCCCACTTGGCTATGCGGGAGCCTTTCAACCAGAAGAACTGAAAAAATAAGGTTATCGTTACTGAAAGATATCAAAGGTAATAGTCTTCAATCGTCCACCCCTTGAAACGTTTCTTGATCCACCAGTACGTTGCCACCGAGGAACGAACGTCGGAATACAGAATTGGCCTGCGTCTTTCCGCAACCGCAAAAGCTTTTCAAGATAAATTTAAACGAGGGTCTCGAGATATCCGCAATGGCCCGCGCTCCACCGTAAAAAGCTTTCGTATTCCTCGATGGCTGTGAAAAAAATCGCCGAAAGGCACGTCGCAAGGAGTAGCTGGCGAATACGCCTACGTGTTCCTCACTCTTTCCAATTTTTTCGCTGCTTCCTTTGTCGCTATATCTGTACGTGATTTCTTCGACCACCTACGTGTTGGTTTTACACTTCCCTCGCCATACTAGCAACATGCACGCTTGTCATTGCCAAGCGTTGAATTTAGCAGTGAAGATAGCCACGCAGATCGCAAGTGACAGGAGTCTATAAACACTAAAAACTTACGAGAGAACCTTCCTTAACTTTGAGTTAATTTCTATTGCCATCCTTGATAGGAGCTATCTTCGAACTAGGTATTCAAACAAACTGATTCTGCGTATATTCCATTCATTCCGATTCGTTAATCCATGACTCGCATAAATACTTGATCTTCAGGTTAGGTTCACATCAGATGGCGTTAAGGGTTCATTCAATAAATGACCATCACATTGACACATGACAATGAGAAAGGAAGGGGTTGCATCATAGAAAAAAATTACTCCCTTATAGAGCTAACCTATTACAATTTCCATCAATTGACGTGCACCATAATATATGATGCGTTATAAATAATCAAATAGTAAATAATAGTTATACATTTTACATAGAAACGTCATGGACACTACGATGTTTGCCCATGCGTCATCACACTTAAAGATAGGAATCCCGGGGACTCCTACAAAAGGCCTGTTACCTCCACCGACAAGGCGCTCTGATCCACCTCGAAACGTCGCAGAATGAGTTAGCATTCTGCGACATGGGCCGCATTAAGTAAAAAAAAGAAGGATAAAGAGAAGAGACTTAGAATCCAACATGGATGGCAAGTAACCAAAGCCCCCCCACATCAAAGATATGGGGCCAACCAGAAGAAGCAGAGGATTACATTTTCACGAAATAATTTTTAAGTATGGAGCAAAATCAACTACCTGTAGACGCATGTATGTGCTCCCGTGGAATACTTTTCCCTCCGCAAAATGAACGACAGGAGATTTCGGAAAACAAAATAATCCAAGAAAAACAGTTTTAACAGGTGGATAAGGTACATTTTTTGACACCGGTTAAGTTTACCCTGAAAACAACGCGCTACAAATCCGCATTCGCAATACAAGAAAACATTCATAAATAAAAAAACTGCACCTCACAGTATCCACGAAGAATTCGAGAAAATCGGCACTAAATTAAGAGCAAGAAGATGGTGATATTTTCACAACTCCCAAAAATTTACCACAAAGATTCTCGTTCGAAATTTCCAGCTGCCGATCCAAATTGGCATCTCAGAGAGAATGCTCGAGGTTATTTACTGCTTTGAATCGAATAAGTAAGTAGTAGAGTCGAAAATCGTGTCGAGTTTGTTTGGAGTCGCGCGCGAAAAGGGCTTTGGGAAGTCTTGCCAATGAGGCTTTTATGAAACGCGTGGAAGTGGACTCCATTAGGCGAATGAATAGCTTATTGACGAGACTCTTTCGCTTCCATTCTTTATGCTTCGCTCTCCTTTGAATATCTGTCCTCTCAAAGCAGCGGCTGGCTCTCTTCGCATACTTTATACTCATCCTTTCTCAATCCTCGTACTCAAGCAGAACCATTATCACCCACGTCTTGACGGTAAACAGTTGGAACAGAAAGGTAACATTGTTACAAAAGGATCGGCCATCGATGATTATGAAAGCTGGCGGATGACTTTAGAGCTGATTCAAGTATTCTATTCAGGCATGGATACTTGAGGTCACATTTTTACGGTACTGGAAATACTACAATTTTTCAAGTCTTTTAATATTTTTATTAAGTGTTGTAATGAGTGAATGAACACCGTTAAAATATTTTTATCCTTACCAAAGAGCTGAGACCTGATATTGTTTCGTAAGGTATACACCTAACTTTATCTAATTATTAAAATTAGGTATAGCGACAATTAAATAAGTCTTAGGAAATTCCTTCAATCGGAAGGTTTCCAATGCTGTTTTGCGTCGACTAGTTGAAAGGAAAAGACGTTATGGTTAAGATAATGTCGTTGAACTAAAAGAAACATACACTAACTTCGCCAGAAAACGAAGTAATTTTGCGGCATTGATGGTTATCGAAACTATCAGATTTTACACCTAATAGGCGACTTCCAGGATATTCGTGATTTCAAAGAAATATAGTGGGTTGAGAAAATCAACAGAATTAGGAGATCAAGATCACTTTTACAGAAGATAAATTTTTACGAGAAATTTTCGTGGCCTACACTAAATCTTAATTAGAAAGATTAATGCCAAGATTCGTGGACAAGATATAGTTACAAGAAGCATTTATTTTCTTTTCGGATTTTTCATTTTACTCCAATATTTCATGTTCTAAATTGCTTGCTCAAACAACGGGTAACTTGCACGCAAAGCCAGAAAATGATATAGAGTGAGCACACTCTAGTCTATTTTCAGAGATTATTTGATAGTTCAGCATAGCGAGATAAACTGGAAATAAAGTGGATCAAGCAATGACTCTCATATCTAAATATAACTCTCGTCCACCCTGAAGTTATTCATTCAGTAATATTCAAAGCATTTCATGGCCTTGATATCGCCTATGACACGTGTCACAGTCCCGATTCTTTTCATTCAACACGCTCTATTGCGAATGGAATCCGCGTTAACACTGCTCCAGCAAATGGCGCGGACTGTGAGAGAAACAAAGGGGACAATCCTTCAACGTTTGCGAACCAACCATGAAAAGCCATCCACTTCCCGAAAGGGATCCTCTACGCACTTACTCATTCATCACGTGAATTTGAATCTTACGTCTGCTCCCCTTCCCCATTCTTCCCTTCATTTTGGACCACACTTTTTCTTCTCCCCGAAGATTCCTTCCGAGTTCGTAAGTCATCCTTTCCTCACGATCCAATTGATTATGAGGCTCCTAAGTATACGAAGAGACTCACCCCACCGCAGTCGGGAGAAGAGGTCACGACGGCCATCACAAAAACGTCATTTTTTTGAGGTCGCAGGTTAACACGCCGCGTTAATTTTCTCCCCTCCCCTCTCTGAAGCAGCTGCGAAAAATGACCCACATAACTCCGAAGCGAAAATAATCACGAGAGAATGAAGGATGAATCTGTTCGAGACCATTCATCCGAGGAGACGCGGGATTTCGGGCAAGAATTAATAATGGCGGAGCGCGCGGGCAGACAAGATAGCAACGATATAGGAGGGGCGCAAGCATCGAATAATCTCCGTTGACGGGAGATGCATCGGGCAACGTGGAGAAGGCGATTTGAATGAGTAAAACGTCGGGGAGATTGGAGGGAGAGATAAGGGATCGCTGCAAGGAACCGATGGAAGTCGAGAGGGAAGAAAGAGAAACGAAAAACGCCGTCCGCATATGTTAAATGCGCGCTTTTTTCGCGACCGCGGCCGGGGAACCTAAAGTTATGAGAGGCACACACAATTTCCAAGTTTCTTTCGCAGCCACGGAGACTCGTGACAGCCAAAATAATCACTTCGTCCACTGCAAGAGATATTTTTTCCCGAAAGGAGGGACGTGAGTGAGAGTTGCTTAAACGAGCAGAGAAGGGTGATGCGGATGGGAAGAAGAGGGTAGAAAACAGACTAACGACTATATTAGGATGTAGAAGACGGAGAAGCATTGGTGACGGCTTCCTCTGACAGATACGCAACGCGTCGGTCTCGGGTTCTGAACCCGGAGAGAAGGAAAATGTTCATAGCTGGAAAATCATATGCTCCTTCACCAAGGATAAGTCTACTCTTGTGACTAGCAAGCTTTTTAGGAAGGAGGTAGGGTAGAATAAAATCATTGGATAAATTTAGGACAAAACTCGAAAGATTTCATAGTTTTGAGTAGGATAAGGTAGGACGTTGAACCATTACTATGGAGAAGGGTGGCTCGACTCTTATAAGTTCGAAAACCACTTACAGGTGATCAGGACCAACTCTGGTCAATGAGAGAGGTAACCAAAGCACGCGGTGTGCTCACCAGTTCGGGACGCCTTGAGTCTGTTCTTGTTTCTCTTTTCTATTTTTATTGAAATATTTGTACAGGTAATTCTGCGTATAATTCTGCAACAGGGGGGCTTAAACGCCTAGAGCATTGCCTAAAGTTCATCACCATCATCATTTTCCCAGGATTAGGCTCTAAAACTGTTCCAACTTCACATTCACCTCACCTATATTTTCACGACGCTTCTCTTTTCAGATGGTTTGTGTTTCATAACTTTTCTTGGAAATCTCTCAGAGCATCCGCATTAGATTTTACCTACCATTATGCGTTATTTCCATACTGAAATACATTTCTGTATTATACAGCCTAAGGATAGGTTACCTAATGAGGATATTATTCAATGTATTCAATTAAGTAGGGCATTTTACAAACGCGAGAATTTCATTGCGGACGATCCCCTTGTTTCACTTCCTTTTGTCTACTTGTCCAGGATTCTGATACGTCATGTGGACTTGGGACTACTATTACTTTATAAAAATGTGTCCTTCCTTCCTTGTTTAATTTTTCATACCCCAGGAGTTGATAATTTGTATAACGGGGATGATAAAGGAGAGGTTTTGGAATCAAATAAAAAGAGTAAGAACATAGAAACTAGATGGGATATGATTTGACAGAAATACAGATGCGGGAATGGGAAAGGATGAATAAACCAATGGGATCTACTTATAGGGGGAAGCATGCAAGGCTTACAGAGTAAATTGAGGGGGCACAAGAATGGAAACAGAGACTTGGTACAGGTACAAGAGGAGTTGATCTTCAGAAGGGGAAACGGAGAAGAGACTCCCTTCCCCTAGCAGTTTCATCCCCTTCCATCCGACCAAATCCCCTCCGCCAAGGAGGAAATTTACGACTCCTAAGACACCGTTCTCCCCATCATCCCCTTTATTTCCGTGGCAACGTTCTTTGTAATTCTCCGCTTTGCACATCCTAAAACCTCTTACTTCCCCCATCCCGTCTCGGAAGATTTAAATGTAGATTTTGGGCGCCCCGTGCAATCTCTCTCTTTCGTCGTCTCACACTCCTTCCGCTTTCTCAAGGCACATCCACTGACCATTTCCTCCTCATATTTATTTCATCCACTGAGAACCGTTTTACTCCCCGCTTCCTGTCTCTTTATCACCTCCTTCGTTCTCATACTTATTCCTTTCGTTCCTTCTTTTAGATAGCGATCGCCCATAAATATCAATCGATAAATCATGGAAACATTGTAGTGCATCTCCGTCGAACTTGGATGCGAGGAACTATTCCAAACATCTATGAGATACCGATAGCATCTCTATTTCTTGGAACATGTTACGAGCCTCTTTCTTTAAATTTAAAGTCAATTTTTAAGTTACAACCCAAAGGATAAGCTGAGACGGAAAAGCCTCGAGAGACATGGAATGAAACCAGAATCTCCCACTTTCCGGGAAGAGAGAGATGTGGGTTCGAATTCCGGTGTCTTCGGACATTTTCATCGCAGTTTGTCCTTAAGGTTTTCCCAGGTCGCCGACCTATAGAAATATTATTACCTACCATGTCCCTCTATGTTATAATTTTATCATACTATTGTATTCCAATAATAACATCCTAAAATATCTCTGAAACGTAAAATTCAAATTCATATCCTGGTTTATATCACTTCACCTGGGTGTCGCCCGCCAGGTTTCCTGAGATGATTGACACCAGTCACTAATTCGGAAAGAACTCCGAAAACGACCATTTTCATTCCCATTTCCTTCTCTCAAGTATACGCTACGGGTTAGGCATGCAACGGCGCACAACGGGAAAAAGAGTAACATTTTAAATTCTCGAATAAACATCGCATAAACCTAGGCAATAAAAAGTCCAGGTGCCTCGCAAAAATCCGGACGTCGGTAGAGCAAAAGAAATTTATAGTCCGAGCGTGCAAACTTCTTCGGCTCCTAAAACGGTTAAGATGATTTCCGAAGGAAAATAAACGTATTCCGCCACATCGCCGCCTCTTTCGAAATCCGACGGACCCTTATTTGCCTTTTAAAATTTCCTCCGCGCCCTCTGCCTCTATTTATAGCTAAGTGCGCCACGCCTTTTGCCGTCGCATAGGTTACGTGTCATCCCACCCACGCTAGTAATCTCACTTAGGTGATCTCGTACGCTTTTATTATTTCCTTTTTCCCCTCTTATCAACACACGACTCCGACCTCCTTAGCATTCCACACGCGGCGCGAGCCTCCTATTTAGGGACCCCGGATGGCTCCTCCTTCACACCAACCGGCGGCGACATGAAGAGAGCCCCTTCGCCCGTTTGAAAAGAGCGCCGAGGGAATCGGATTCGCAGGAAGCGTCGATGCAATACTGACGCAACGTAAATAAATAATCGTCGACGTTATGCGATGCGCGAAGAATAAATGCGGGGACGCTGCAGCGAGGGAAACAACTTGCGGTAATGGCTGAATAGATTCAAGGAGAAGATGATGTTTAGCGTTTCCGATTTATTAGGTCCGGAACATATTTCCCTAAATTTCCCACCGTTTGCCTAGCGATCGATTCATGTAACCAAATGGACTCTTCAGTCAAGTTCACTTCCTGGTGAGAAGCTTAGAGAGATGTGTAATGGGCAAATGGTATATAATAGGCAAATGCCTATATAACCCCTATATAACTATACCTACATTGTAACAATAATTTCCTGGAAAATAGCTATAAAGGATATGTAGAAGCAAATGTCTCTATATCTCTTTTACATCCTGAAAAAGATTATATAGATATCTTAGTGATGTAGAAAGGAAACTTAGGTACACAGATGAAACTTGTAGAAAGCTATTGCTGAGCGAATTGTCAACATGGAAGCTAAAGCAAAGGATTCCCACGCCCATTAACGTTTTTCCATAGAACAATGAGGAAATATGGTCTCATTTAGCCCCCCAGAAGTAACACAAACATTCAAGATTAGCAAAGCAATTCTCAAGGAATTCAAAGCAATTCTCAAGGAAAATATCTTGTGAACTGGAGACATTGTCATGTCGGTAACGAACTGACAAGCTATTCGGAGATAGCGGATAATGTAATGAATTCATCCCTTTACTCTCGGCTTCAGTTACAGAAAGAATAACGTTTAAAAAACGAAGAAGAAATCAAAGATTTACTTTCCACAGAATTTTGAATTTGATTTCTTTTTCCACCAGATTTCACTTACCAATTTTAATTTTGTTTTAACGTTTACTATTATTGCTCGGGCGAAATAAGAAGGAATCGATGAAATGTAAAAAAGAACGAAAACAAAATAAGTAATTTGTGCTAACTCAATAAATTAAGCGAGAGGAAAATTTAACCTTTTTCTCCATGCTTATTTCTATTCGTAATAGCCAACCTGCTGAAACAAATTATATAATGGAAGCACGAATAGTTACTTTTTACGCACTGACAGAATAAGACGACAAGAAACCAAGTTTCCAAATCTTTCCGAAGAGCTGAGAAGTGTAGTCTTTATATATATCCTTTTGTTGAACAGAGATAAATGTAAAAACCAAAGAATCAAAAAGAGCATTTGTTAAACCAATAGAATCTAGCGCCTTCGATGACAACTTTCGATACCGAAAAGAACAACTTTAAGAGAAATAAGCAGGCGAACAAGTCGAGAGTGCGTGTTTCATGGAGAAGTAAAGATGAGTATCTTACGTTGGCTATAACGAGATCTACAAACCCCATAAAACCCTATCATCTGCTCCTCCCATTCCTTCCCCTCACACCACTTCCTTCCCTTCCCATAACCCTCTCGAAGATTGTTTGAGGTTTCGTCTCTCCGCCCACGCCTTCGGGACACGTGAGGGACTTCCAAAGAAACGTTCGACTGAAGAAACGCATCAATCTCCGTTGGCTGAGGGGGCGAGGCGGGGGGCAAGGCGGGAGACACACCCTAAGCGCCCCTACAATATGTTTCACGCAAGCGGATGGTGGCGACTAATAGAATAATGGGCCACGAAATCGTTTCGCTTTTAGCACGGATCCATTTACGGGTACCAGTTTAACACATCGACTTTTTTCACCGCTTAGTAACCCAGAGTTCATAAGCAAAGCAGTGTACCCAGGTTTGTTTTTCGGAGATTTCGTTCTAACTCGAGATTACACTGGCTTAAAAAGAACTCTTTTTGAGTTAATAAAGAGAAGATTGGAAATGAGATGAATGAGTTCTTCCTAGATTATGCTACACACAGATGAACGGGAAAAGATACCAACTCCAGCGGATCTTAAGAGGATGTGTGCAGTAACTTATCAGCTAGGACTATCTTTCATAGTTTCACCTTCACGGTCAACCGAAGAATTAACTATCCGATGCCCAAATATATTCATGAATGAAAAATCATCCATAAAATCAGTTTATAAAACGATTCATCAGGTGCTCTTAATCTAAATTATTTGATACAGGATGCTTTTCGGTACACAATAGAAGGAGTAATAACAGCGATACTTCAAATAATGATTATCCCAGTTAACAAATTTCCCGGCTGAAGAAGACTTTTAAATGTATTTCGACTATACTATGGAATGGTGCATGCACCCCCTGCCACACGCCGAAAGGCGGCTTGCAGGGTAAAAACATAGACATAGAATGTTTTTTCGGATACCATTGAATGTATTCGCCCGCTAATAATTCAAATATGACAAAAATATTGGATAGAGCTCATTTTAGCGTACTGATGAAGAATAAGAATGAATGAATAATCAAACTTTTAAGTAAGGCTTCATGGTATTATATATTTTGTTACTGTTTCTTGGTGTTTGTTAATTTAGAAACCAGTGGGTAAATACTTTTCGGATAAAAATATGGAATCGGATTAAATTATCTTAGTTATCCGAGAAATTGCATTACTGTTTACGAACAGGGTATCTAATACCTTAAAAAGGAAACATTATTTTTAATTGTTATTATTGTAATTATTGCAGTATCAATCACAGATAATGATTTTTACCGGTACCAATGAAGTATTCGTGTATCACTTTGCGAAATGAATAGAATTACGGGCTTCAGCTATCGAGGACCTTTTAAAACTCCTAGAATTATAGAATGGATACGACTGACTGACGGGGTTCGTTCACCCATGCTCTAAATATACTAAATGTCTTCAACAAGACACAAATAACCGTAACGTTGTCCATCGGTTACTTCTTATGGACTTTATCATTATTGCAGTTAAATTTTTGGACTTAACCAAAAAATAACTTAGTCTTTAAATACGACTAAATACTGAAGATCGTATTAATTACTACCTCAACTTTTTTGAGTAATAAAAAATTAATTTAGACAAAACTTTATCTTGCTACAGCCAGATATTGCAACATTCAGTCGTTCAACGCAATTAATTACGTCCATCATTCATCTAGGCGTATGAATCTCAGATGGTCGATTTCAGTGAATTGCGAGATTTATTGCGATGAAGATGCATGTGAACGGAATAACGCTCATCAACTTCAAAGAGTATCCAGTGTTCCTCGGCACATAACGGAAGCTTTGGTACCATATAAATTATTTACGGTAAAATTTCTATAATCGTCCATAATAAATTATCAACAAAAAACAGTAAGTTCATTGTTTGGCGGAAAGAGCCTAATTAAAACGATCATCCGAGAAAGTACTGAGTGGCGCTTTAATTTACGAGGTCAAAACTATAAAATCCTCTACTATAGGTCCACCGCGGCGAAGGTATATAATTCCATAATACCAAGAATTTAATATCAAAGATGTAAGAAAACGGTTCGAAGAATCATTAGCAAAGCGTCCAATACCATAATTTCGAGAGAATAGTGTGAATGACTCGGCGTAAAACTTCGCGGAAAACTTTTTAATGAAACCGTGCAACAGAAAGTTTCTCAGCGGTCACACCACCTGAATGTTAAGCAGTCACGAAAGAATTTCCAAGAATTGAATAAACATGTGAAATCTCTTCCTGCGAGTTTCTTATCTCCTCGTAAAAGAAGAAAAAACGCCAATTTAATCAGGAGAATATATTAGCGGATTTTTCATGGAATGAACAGGATATTTTGGATACGACTTACGCCTGAGGAGGAAACCGAAAAGAATCCCATGTTAAAAGTTTTAACGGAAATGTAGTTATGTACAGTAGGAATCGGTAAGCGTGAAATGAATAGGAATAGCACATGCACATACCTTGCATAACACCTCTTTGAGTACTATAGGGAGAATTATTTACTAACCCTTATACTGGAAAGAACTTATTATATAAATACACTTTTAACCAGTGAATTCAAGAAGTAACTCATATGTAAACTCAGCTATTTGTAAAGTTGCTGCAAAACTCACGAACATAATATTTAATTTTTATTGCGACAACAAAAGCATCGCCAGTCAGTAACAAACTCCCTTCCATGATCCAATTGATGGGATGTCATTGAAAAGAAAACACCTTAGGCCATTCCTTCGCGTAGTAAGAAGATAAATTGGGGCAAAGGTGATTAGAGTACATAGTTTAGGTAGATAGTTATTAGGTGGTTTCCATAACGTCACAGCTTTTAATGCATTGAAGGATAAAATCAATTTTTTTAACATGAATCATAGCAAAGGTTTTAGCAATTAATATTCGTCTATACACATACATCCTAATCATTGGCCCTGTCTGGACCAGAACTTCCATCTTGAAGGAAATCACCAAGTTGACATTTTTGCTTGCGTTAAAAACTTCTCTTCCTCAGAGGAAGGTTTACGTAATCGAGCACTATATGAAAGACTATAGCCTACCTTACATATTTATGTCTTCCCTCTCTTAAGTTAGACTTGAAATCCTTGACTTATATCTTATAAGAGTTAACCCCCACTTAAAGCTTGTCTCTCAACGAAATTTTACGCTGAACTACTTTTTCGGTTCATCGTTGAAAATTTTCCATACAGAATCCACGCTGGAAGGCGTGACTTCGTGGAAATAGATCACGAAGGAATAAATCTTTTCCACAGCATATTTTACACACGACCGGTTTCGCAAGCGTGCTTGCATCTTTTCATGGCGATCTTCGCCTGAAGATGCAACTACGCTTGTGAAACCGGTCGTGTATAGTGGAAAATTATTAATTGTTATTTTTTGGTTTTCTGTGTTGATTTTTTCCATTTTATTTCTGAATTAACGAGATTTTCTTTAACATTCTCTTTCACTGTATCAATTATACTCTCATTATATGAACTGGTTAACAACCTCTAGCTTATTCAGGGTAAAAGTTGATTAATATTTAAGATAATTTAAGCATTATGGTGGTCTACAACTAGCCGCGTAAAAATTAAAATTATCAGCACTTGCATAACTATGGGTAAAAGTCATTTGAAATTAACTTATTTGGAAGTTTAAAACGCAAAGAGTGGACAGTTAGCTCTTAGATTAGCAACAAATATTAGTTTTCAAAAATCACGGTAGTTTTCCTAAGGTAACAGAGTCGTGGCCGCAACGCCTATCCAGGCAATGTAATGATTTATTTATTTAAAAAAAAGCATTTTAAAATGTTCCATTCTTGGGGGAAACATAGATTTATTGAACTATTACAGTAGGGTTGGGTTGGGTTGGAACACGTAAATGGAAATGATAAAAATTTTCTTGAAAAATAAGCCAATTAACAGTAGAAGTGGGAAATTAGAATGCCTTTAGCAGATTATAAAGAGGGCAAAACGAAGAAGTCTCTAAGGGAGGATGGGAAAAAATTCAAAAGCCATTACTCTAATCGATAGCGCATGTTAAGCATATAATTTAGCAGCCTTCAGAGAGGTATGCCGAATAAAAAGCAAAGGAAGACAAAGAGGAGGAAATCAAAAAAGAGCAGACCTCGGAGATAAAGCAACTGCTTCTCCGAGAGAGGAAATGCAGTCCGCAGAAGCGGTGGAATGCATGGAGAGGGGCTAATTAGATGCGAGGATGATTAACGCGGAGAAAAAAACGGTGTCGAGGTAATGAGGATCGGCCATCTCGCGTCTTTTAAAGAGTTAGTAATTAACAGGTTAGTTTACAAAGTTTCTGGATACTTGTATTTGGTGCATGGGCACCGATCACTTCTTTCTCTCTAGGATTCTATATATGAAAGTAAAACATAGGTAAGGAATACCCTCTACCACAGTGTTTCTCAACCGGTGAGACGGGTCCCACTAGCGGGACTGAAGATTCTATATGGTGGGACTCGAGCAGGCTGAAGTTTTATTTTATACGTTTTGGTTTTTATTTTTATGATATTTTGCTAATTACAAATACATATTTCAGAAATCTCACTGGTATTGATAAATAACTGAGTATTCGTAAAATATTAAATTAAATCAATCGGTTAAACAACCTCTTTAGTCATTGGTGGGACATAGTTGTCTTGAGGAAATGGAAAGTGGGGCCTAACGTAGACCGTAAAGGTTGGGAAAATGAGTTCTACCGTAACAAGTCCTCATCCAATGACACGCTCTCCAGAAATGATTACGCGGAAAAATTCTTAAAATCTAAAATGAAACAACTGAAAAGAATTGGCGGCTTTTCTAAAGATAAGGGAGCAAAGGTAGTAAAAGATTTAAGGATAATTATCGAAGATTTATACAACTATCTAACGCGATAGGTTACAAAAGCTAAACGGTGCGACGGTTAAGATGTATGGTTACAAACAGGTCAAAACATAAAAAAATTAGCGATAATGATGATGTGAGCACCATTAGAATTCATATTCTTTTACCAATAATAACTAATTCCCCGGCAATTTCTCTTGATAGCTTTAATATTCCTTTAGTGACATAGTGCGAAGCAGAACATGTAAGCTTCAACGATACCGTAAGATCCTTGAATGCCAAACCTGTCCCAATAATATACATTTCCACAATTTTTAAATCGCACAACTTTATAGGTTATTCTCAGCGTTACATGTATCTGAAGTGCCGTATGAATTCCGTCAATTCATAATTTCGGCAAGGTTACGAACGACCCACGTAAAAATTTGCGAGAAGTTTTATTGTAACGAAGAAATTCGCAATAGTGCTAAAAGAAACCTTTGTTCATTACATTCTATTTTGATAGTTATGAAAGTGAACTCAAACTGAAACTATCGAAAACCTACCATTTTAAATCATCAATTAAGGGAACCGTGAAGGGCGAAGGATTAATTTTGAAGTTAAAAAAAAACACAAGGACACGAACAGCTACTTATAACCAATTATATATATATATCATTAATTTCGGATAGGTGTAAACGAAACTGTTCTAACTGTCCTCGATCCGCCCCTCTGGGCAATCCTCGTGAAAAGGGAAGAGAAGCCCTCAAATCTCTAAATGCAACTAAGCGAGATCATTTTCGTTTATTTCATCAATCCCTTAAATTTAGCTCAATTTATCCGCTATAAAATATTAATTTCCGAGGAATGAGTAATTTCCTCTCGTAAGAGGGTGAAAGATGAGAGACGTTAAAACCTTCCAACTCCCGCTTTATCGCCTGTCGCGTTAATTCGAGATTATAGGAGTCGTTTCCAGACGAAACGCACTCCTTAACTGACGTCTCGAGGTAATGCAGAGCTTGAAAGAGTCGGTAATCCTTGTGAGGAAACGCTATCATATCCCCCAACGAAGAAGAAACACATCTTTCGCCTTTAAGAAATGTCAGAGATGAGTTTTAAGTGTTCTCATTATTAACACGCCATGTAGTGAACGTGCAGAAATAATCCTTTGGAATGAACGTAGCTATTCATTAATTGGAAAAACATAACGAATATAATAGTTGTTGAGGTTTTCATTGAAACATTGCCGAGAAGCTTTCAGATACTGCAATCGCTTAAAACCTTCCCGTTTGCGTTCCGCCATCTAATAGGTCTTATCTCGTTTACAAGTTCATCTCGATAATTTTGATTCACGAGGTTTTCCCGAACGACAAAAAACTGTTTCGAGGCAATATATTCAATTGCAACAGACGTTTCAGATCCACTGAGCCGGCTAATTAACCTCTCCTTGACTCAATCGCAGGTATCTCCGCCGCTGTTATTCATTCTACTCAATTAAACTTCTACGAGTAATTCACGTCAGTGTTTTTTATCTTCCGGCCTGCGAGGTTTATGACAACCACGATATAACTCTGGGAAACGCTATATAAAATGAAGAGAAACGTGAGAAATATGCTGAGAAACAGTTAATTGGATTCCGCGAATTAATTGCCATTAAAACTATTAAGAAATGCGATCTGAGAGCGATATTTCTAACTTAATTACGTTCAGCTGCTAAAGAGTCCACCGAGACACGTGCAGTATCCAGCGGATTTGGATGTGTATGATAAGTAGCCGGTTTGATCGCAGTTATGAATTAATATTTCAAGTCTCCGTTACCTCCGTATCCCAGCGAATCCCTCACATCAACGATCACAAGATTTTTACGAAGCGTAACGAAAAACTCTTACTATGGCGAGTTTCAAACAATTTTCTTTTTATAAATCTTCGCACCACTTAAATAACTACGATGAATTCCGGCGTCTTCACTAACAATGATTCCAGATCGGTTTATGCCATTATCAACACCGATCAACTTGTTACCTTCGGTGGTCAATACAAGTAGAGACCAGCCATGCTTCGAGATTTGAACTGAAGATGACCGATCCGTTTCGAATGAATCATAATATCGTGTTTTAGCTGAATGTAGGTCGACGTGAGCATTTGGTTTCCTGCACAGACGCACTCTTAATTTTGCTCCTTCCTTTAACTTAGATGTAATCTGCTACATCGTCGTACGTAAAGCATACAAGGGAAGTGTATTTCAATTAATAGATAAGTATTCTCAATTGCAGTATAAATTAAATTTTATACTGATATAGAATCTCCTGCTACCATACACAGATGAATGGAATACTTTCTATTTATTTCTTGGTAAAGGTTAGAGAAAATTAGTACCTTTCGTTTACTTTTGCCTCAGTTTCATTCATGGCAGTGATACTGTGAAAGCTAGTAAGGTATGAGTGATGTTGAATAATGGCATTATTCAAGGTCTCCCCTTTTTGGATGCTACAAAAAGTGTTACTGGAGGAGTAATTGTGTTAAACGTACGTGGCCTTGTTCCGTTTATGGCATTCTGTCTCAGTGAGGAAAGCAAGGGCAAACTACCTCACTCCTCATTTTCCCTAGTCACCTAAGTCCCCTCTCCCAAGCTTTACGTAGCTAATGGTGGAGGGGACTAGATTAAAACCAGACTTCGGGCTAAAGACTATACAGACAGACTCGTATAAAATGGAAAATGATGATACCTAACTTTTCAAATAACATTTCCTTAAATTTTCTAGAGCTATACACTCTGATTGCAACTAAACACTAATGAAACCTAAAACAACCATCGATATGGCCGAATCGATTCAAAATAAAACTGACGTGTTGACTAAAAATTGTTCGTTCCTTTTCCTACTTGGAAAAAAAGTCCAAGTTCGTCGTATCAGCAACCAAAATGGCAATGAATTACGCGTAAAATCAATTTACTTACGAGTCGTTACCTGAAAAACTCTCCGAATTAATTAATTTTCACCAGAGCTACACCGCTCTCTTGGCACATACCCGCATCCTTTACCCACCAATCTTTCAGCGTAAAATAATGCGACCCATCATATCCAAAAATAAAAGGTTGAAGTTGAAGAGAGAGGTGAGGGTTCTGGCGATAAGTGAAGGATTCAAGAAAAAGGAGGAGGAAGAGGGAGGAATCAAAGAAAATCAAGAAAGAGAAGGATAATGGGGTGAAATCGGAAAGGAAAAAATACAGAGAAAGGTACGCGCGGTATAACTGGCTTAAACAACGTTTCTTGCAATTTGTGATTTGAGGGATTGTTTCCGAGACCCAATAAATGCCGAGCTAAGCGAAATTTAAGAGTATCCCCTCCGAAAATGAGAATATTTTCTGAAGAGAAGAAGAGGGTACGCAAGCATTCATTCGTTGATTAGATCGTAGAGTCACTGTGCAACAAGTGTGGAAGGAGTTACAAACGCAAACGCGCAAAGCAAACTCCGGATATTATGACCACTCTTCGCTCGCTTCAGCATTAAAATACGTATAAATCTAAGGAAAAGGGTCGTTAGAATGTTCTGGCTCGGAAACTTAATTGATTAAATCCTCTTCGTGGAAAGCGGAAGATACCAGGCTCGATTCCCGGTCTGTTCAGACTTTTTTCGTATCCATTTTTCCTTGGGACATAGATATCTGGTAGTTATAATACATCTCGCTCCTTGCAAATATTGAAGGAAACCACCTTTCATTAATTAGATTTTCTACACAGTTATAAATGCGTTAACACAAAGAGATACATTCCCTAGTCGCTGCCATTCACAACCACACCTATCGAATGATGCAACAGTCGAAATCTCTTTGTCTCTTCGGAAATAGCAACTCTATCCTCGATCAACTCCAATTCAGCATCAAAGGGCACTCCTACATTAACACGAGTTACAGTGAGATACATCCAACTGGTGGAATCCGACCCGATGGAAACGCAAGTGAGGAAAGAAACGAGGAGCGGGAGGGATTAAAACAGTAAGAAAGAGACAAAAAAACTACGCCGAGTATCATTAGCCACGGAAGATGCTGGCTCACTTCGTTTCGAAATGAAGTGTGGGGAAGGGGGAGTCCATTAATGAGTTTTTCCAGAGTTCTTATGATGAAAGAAGAATCCGCGGCGATGCGTTAACAGTGCTTAAGCTGTGGATGACAGACGCAAGAGTGGTGAACGCATCCAACGAATCTATAATGACATTTTAATATGAGTCTCGTTCTGTGATTCGCTCTGCAAACGTCCTCATCTTCATCGTGTACTCATGTAAACCAGATTATGTTAATCCAGTCGCATTCAACCAGTGGGAATAAACTGATTTTACGCACATTTCTCATTGATGCGATTCCTTTAAATTTATCTGGTATTTATAATTTACAGTTATATTAGACAAAATTAGTCTCGGGCTTATCAGTACCGTGATCCTGCCGAGCAGTGTATTCTCTGATTTACGTTACATTTCTTCTAAATATATTTTCATCAATTTTTATTTGACAAAGTATTGCATATCTCACTTGAGCACTCTTTTCAAGACGGTCGAATATTCTTTAACCTTTTCCAGTAAAAGTAATAATCGATTTCTGTGACTATAGATGAGCTTAGCTTAGAGCTGTATTGATAAATCCTTGCATTCTATCCGCCAATCCCACTGCAGATCAAAAACGCTCTCTGAGGTATAAACTACACCTAAATGCGACTCTTAGTTACACATTGTCATGAAAAAACTATAAATGATGTCCTAAAATTTGGTATAGTAGGCGACTAAAGTTAATGGATGCTGCAAAATCCAAGCTATGCTCTTTTTTATAATCAAATCAAACTGCAAATGTTTACATCAACCTTATAGAGCTTTTAGGTAGATGTGTAGCATGCTGGCATCATCTTCTAATACTGACTAACTTTCTACATATAAGAATATATTTCATAAGGATCTAACCTAATTATTTACATTATATACTTGGTAATTAATAAATATCAGAAACAAAATAGTCCCTAAAACACTTCCCTGCGGAACTCTTGATGCAATCAATACATCATTGGATAAAGTTTCATACAACGTAAATATCGTCAGAAGAAAACAATATTATCATATTATGACGCAACCATCGTAGAAAGATTGCGTTTTGAATGCTATAACGTTTTCCAATTTTGACACCATGTTCTACAATATGACAATATTATGTAGACAAAAGAATAGCTTGGTATCTAGCGAGGTTCAAATGTGGAGGAAGGAGTTAGGAAAGCGCTATACTACGCAGTTAGGCTCAATTCACCGACCCAAACACTCTCCTCGAAAGCTAAACGGGCGAAAAAGTGGCGGAGCACACGCAATCACCTCAGGTAATTTTCACACGGAACAAAAGGAGGCACAAAAATCGACAGCTCCGCAGTAACAGGGCTCCCCATCCCACGGCGCACCGCCTGATTGGCACGATAAGTCTTGCCGAACGCGGCCGATAGGTTATTGATGAGCCCTGCTCCAGAAGACGTCCGCTTAAAACGCTAACAGAGAAAGAGGGATGGGAACTCTAGAGGGTAAGTTTCATTTGGCGAGTTAATGCGAAACCCGGTTTCTCCGGCTCTTTCGCCTTCATTAAGGCTCCGTTGCGCCTCTCACGGAGGAAATAAAAAACACGAGACAAGTGACGACTCCATCAAAGTTGCGGGAGAAGGCCCTAATGAAAAAAGCGAAGGTAGCTTAAGCGGTTGTAGTCTCTCTTGGGAGCCGCAAGAGCGGGGTCAGAGGAATGGTAGTTGGAGCTGAAATGGAAAGGCGCGCAAAAAACTCGGCTAAGCGCGTTATAATGGCTCTTCTGAGGGAAGATGGAGAATCGAGGAAGTCCATAGACGACCAACGATTGCTTCTGAGTTTCTGGTAGCTAGCGCGGGAATATCTCCGGCGACATGACTGCCAAAGTGTCATTAAGTTCCTGTTGCTACCGTAAACGATTCTAACGTATCTCTGTCTATTAAGCACATCCCGCGAAATTCG
The DNA here is from genome assembly GCA_000376725.2 of Ladona fulva. Classification (NCBI taxonomy): domain Eukaryota; kingdom Metazoa; phylum Arthropoda; class Insecta; order Odonata; family Libellulidae; genus Ladona; species Ladona fulva. Next base: position 394,785 of record KZ308163.1, read on the forward strand.
CACCATAATCCCTTAGCGAGATATAGTCTCAAAGCACTATCTCCTGAGTTAATTCTTCAGTAACGGAAGACGGATTACTGTAGGATAGATAGCAAGAAAGATGAGGCGGATTGACAACCAAGCAAATTAAACGACTCCCTGGGAACTCGTTCAAGTTAGCGTCTTTCAGGGAAATAAGTAGCTTCAATTTTGAATGGGGACGTTCAACCTATGGCTCATCCACCTACAGTGACACATTACACGATTATAAGTGGCGCACTGAATCCAGAGAATAATTAACAATACAATTACATATACACATTTAATACACATCTTATACAATTTACATATACACATTCAAATGTACATCCTTAAACTCCTTATATAACCTACCGGTGATATCTATAGAGCACCTCCTTTAGTTTTTCAACTTACTTAATTGCCAATAATTATAGTTTAAGGCTCGTTAGAATATTTTATGCCTCATTATTATAGCTTAAGGAGTATCGTCTTCGTTAGCATGGCGCATCTCAAATAAAAATAAAATAGTGGACGAATTAACTATAAAAGGTTGTCCACCACTGTTTTATAACAACGAATACAACGAGCAATTAATCAATTACTTTCTGAGTGAACTCAAGTGCTCATACTATCGATGATAGTGCGACGACGGAAAAGTGTTACTAAAATACTAATCTTAAGGGAATGAATTTGTCGTAGCTAACTTTATTGGAAATGTTTGATGAAAGAGACTGATTAGAAAAAGGAAAACGTAGCCATTCAGCTATAGAAAAAGAGGAGTACGGAAAAATTTGATCTTTCAGGATCTTTTTATACATAATTTAACATTCATTGGGCGAAGTTATTCATACAACATGCAGCGCATAATTGCTAGCAACAAGAAGCAACATTTGCGCGAAATGACATTTTGACCAAACTCATTACTTCCATAGAAGATAAAACTAAAACACATTTCACACCAATAAAAGTAAAACGTCTACATCTTTCCCTTTTAAAAATAGGCAAATTACAGATAACTTCCATAACCTTAAAAAACAGTCTAGCCCCGTGATCACACGCTACCCGCAACACACAGCCACCTAATTCCAAGCGTGGCAGATAAGAATTTCTACCTTTCGAATGCCGACATTTAAGTCCCGTGAACTCGTGGAACAGGTTTGAGGAGACGAAGTAGATCGGTACCTGAAAAGAAATGAAACGAATTAATATACTTTCCAATGACACCATGGGTAACATAATGATAAACGAATAACATACACCTCAATACTTGTTAGCTACTACAAGAGCAGGAAATAACTCGGCCAAGTTCCACTTAAAAATAAAATTCCATGATAATTATTCCTTTCATTTGGAATAGTGACGACAATTTTGCAAGAGGAGAGTGATATCTTTATCTCTAGGCATTAGCTATGGAACTAGGAATACCCTGAGATATCTTGGCAATTTAATGGATCAACACTACCTTGGCAAAGGTACGTCACGCTATATAACTTTATCTGGAAGCTTGAACTACAAAGGTCACACCTTTGATACGAATGCGTCATATAAATTAGAGGCACAAATATCTTAAGTTAACTTTCAGGATTGATGATTTCACTTTGCTAGAATAATAATGGCACACGGGGAGATGGACTGAAACATGAATAAATAGCGGGGTATTATTTTGCGACACTTAAACAGCTCGCGGAACGTGATTAAAGTGCCTAATTAACGCTTCATAAATATTCATCTTCCTTAATAGACAAGATTTGCTTCGTAATGGAGCTTCGACGATGTTGTTAATGAATCCTGGAGGCATCTTAAGCTGTATATCATAGAGGACATTTAATAGTTATTCACATGTCTTAAATAGGTATAAACGGTACCTGTTTCTCTTCTATAATGGAAGTAGTAAAATATTAATGAAAAAAAGAATCAGGGTCATTATTTCAGCGGTCTTTTTTCCTTTTTCTCATCAAAATAATGCATAGTTATTTTCCTATTACAAATCGATGTACCTTTTCCTACTTGCTTGGATGCAGTATTTAAATGCGAAGAGGAAATAGGGAACTTTAGAATGACGCTGCTGCGCATCGTAAAGTCGACTTTATTAAAAGATCTTTTCATTAAATTTATCAGTGAGCGAGAGTGTTAAAAGAGTAACTACACTGGAACTGTTCAAACGTTTTTGTATTAAAATGTAAATGTGTACACTACACACTACTTTGACGCACGAATTTTATGATACTCCGGAAGTACATACTTTTCAAAACAATTACTTTTGTGCATGAAACTTAATGAATCAGCTGGCAGATAAAGACTAACAGATGCAAGTTTTACCGCTATACAGCATGTTCAAAATGACCGTCTCGAAAAGCTAGTTGGAGCCAAACGATGCCAACCATAAAGTATTTTTTTTTAATTTTTAAGTGTTTCATAAATCCCACAGTATTCCTGTTAATCAATCGTCAAATTATTTCAATAATTATATGCATGCCAATTATTGTATTTTTATTTAGCCTGATCATAGTTTTTCGATAGAACCTGTTTACATGTTTGAAATTTTCCATAAATTAGATTCCTTTATCGATATAATTACAACCTGGACAATGAGAAACAGAATTTTTCACGTCATAACTACATGTAGTGCGAGTGCACGAGAATTTAACTTGATAGTCAAAGGCTCGCAGCATTTATGAGTTTGGCACCTCTGCAGAAGGATATTAATAAAAAATAAAGCTGTAAATGATTGAGTAGACCAGCCAGAGCTGGTCGAGATTTTGGATTTCCTCGTAATGATGTATCTTAGGCGGACCCACAATCTTATCAAATCCTTCTCAATGGCGGCTTCGAATTCAAAATGAGACGACAGCAAATCGTCGAGTAATGCTTCGGAAGAATCGCATGCAAACCAATAATCAAAATATTTCCCGGCTACTACCTGAAGCGTTTCTTCCAGTCATTCCGACATCTCGGGCAGATGCCTCGTAGCGGCAATTAGGAAAATAAAACCACGGCGGGCAAACTGCCTTCTTCCTCTCCGAAAACATTCCGAGAGCCTTCCACGCCATCGTATTAAAAATGTACGAAGGCCATTTCCCAACAATGGCAGCCGGCGAGCGATTCCACGATTTTCGTTGGTTTCGCGTGAGAAGCGAATCTCCTTAATCTCCTTAAATCTCGCTTGCGTGTTCGTCTCTTGTTACATAAGGAGTCGGCTTTAAAGGCTCGCCTTCTCGCGCCGGGATCAGCAGACCAAAACCCGTTAAAGAAGTTTCCAGCCACGCCACGGCCACCTCGAAGACTTCCGCTCCAGTTCCAACAGGACTCGCGAGTATTACTCCCCACATCTCGAATTCTCTCACCGAATGATAAAATGGACGTGTGCGAGGGAGAACGACTGTGACTCTTGGCAGTTCGCATACGCCCATAAACAATTCAGGATGGAGACCCAAGAAATGCGCGCTCGCATTACGGTGTGTTAATGAGGTCGACGTTGGTTGCAGCGAGGATTATTTTGGGATGAATTGACTTAAATAATGTAACTTAAACTATAATTATATTAACCTATTAAAGAACTCTTCGGCAGGTAGGTTTCAGGAAGGGTAGCTGGCCCTCTTTGCCACCCTTACAGGGAACATACCACCAATCCCTAAGTAGAAAAACCCGATTAGCCAGGACCAGAACCCGGAACCGGGTTTAGCGCTGGAACGCTAACCACTCCGCCACCACAGCCGGTGGACAATTAAAAGAATGTCATTCTTAATTCTTAAGGAAGAAGAAGAAGAAATACTTAAATCTAAGCATTACTTCATGTATTGCGTTATCGAAAATACAATCTAACGAGCCTTTACAGTTTAGTCGATGCCCGCATCGAATGAATTTACTATATTTCCACTAAGGATCCATGGTGATAAAGTGTAACTGTTCCAAGTAATCATGAGTATCTACGATATGGGTATGAAAAGTACTTTTTCAAAGAATTACTGTTTGCATGAGTTGTTTCTTAAGACAAGAAACGTTAAAGGTTGATATAAAGCTGATAATCTCAAAGATCAGTTAGTCCAAATGACATCATGACACTTACCAGCATAACAGGTACTCAATCTCGGTTAAACATGTTCTCTTGGCAACTCACTTCTGAGTCACGCACGGCACGATTTAACATTGGGTTTTGCGTCATCCTAGTGAATAATAATCAAAATTTCTACTGTATAGTCAGTCGGTTGAGTATCACAAGAGCATTTACTGTACCTTTCTGTTCCCTCTTAACACGTTCACTGCGGATAACTCCATTTCCAATGCATTTATCACACCAACGGTGGAGTTATCCGCAGTGAACATTAATCATAAAGGAAAATGGGTAAGGATGACTTTGCAAGATGGTACGCACCCAGGAAAAATCCCAAGGAAGAATGGACTTGAAAAAAGTCTGACGGGACCGGGAATCGTGCCCACAAAGTAACCCGAATGGCTTGGAGAAATGTTCTGCCGGGATAGCTCAACGGACAGAGCACCCGACCGGCAATTGGGAGACGCGGGTTCGATTCCCGGTCCCGTCAGACTTATTTTCAAGTCCATTCTTCCTTGGGATTAATCATAAACTCCTTATTTCAATGTGATACACTATTATTCAAGCCCTTTTATGGTTTCCTAGTAGTTGATGTAGTCTGGGATGATTTGATAAAGTTTACTTAATTTAAGATCAATGCAGATTAAAGACGTATGCGAAGAACTAGGGAGATACATTTAATGACCTCTATGAAAACGGGATATAATACTATGAGGACGCGAGTTACAGAAGCGCGAAAAACGCAGGCTTCACAGTACTTGATTTCCGCTCTCACTACCTGCATTAAATTTAATCCCTGCCGATTGCAATTCAGGTGCGCTAAGCTCGAAAGTGAATGCAATCCGAACGAAAAAAAAATTCCTCGTCCAATATCTTCCAACTTTAATGATATGTGGAATTGGATTTAATCGAAAGCACGCGAACTGCAATAACGTCCGCTCCATATTTGATAGTCCTTGATGTGATTTGATTACTCTCATCTGCAAACTCGGAAATTTAATTCCATCGATTAAATCTCGCAATTTATCAACCGAATGTTATAATCTGGGCGGAATCGAAACAAACGCGTAAACAGCCCGCGGCAAATCATTGTCCGATGCGCCTCCGAAATTTTTAATGTCCTCCGGCGAGGAAGATAAAACGGGTTGACCGCAAGGAGTGATACGGTTTGGCGTTAAGGGCAAGGGAACGAGATAAACGAAAATCTGAGCCATGATCGCCCTCTTTCTCGGTCGACCCATTAGTGGAATTCCTCTCTTATCCTCCGCAGTCAATAAAAAGTCCACGTTTCCGCCTCGCACGTCTCACTCCTTCGCTTAAGAGGAAAACTGCTTTTTTCCCGGCACCAGAGGTCATTAAGGCGGAGGTACCTTCTTCGCTGTGCAGGGAAGAGAAACGGGAATGAAAAAACGGGATAAAAACGCTGCCCAAAAGTATGCGTAACGAGGGGTAAATAAATTAATTTCGGGCGGAAATTTTCAGTACGCAATTATTCGAGGGAATTAATTGGATTCGGCAATAATTAGCGGGCCTCATTTACATGCCACTGGAGGTAGGAATCGGAGCAAATTTCTGTCCTTCCGGAGTATTAATGGAAAAGTAATGTGGACTCCAGCCTTTGCAAAATTACGAACACGATTAACCGAAACAGAAAAATTCCTATACATAACAAACTAAGGGCTCCGAAAATATCAGCCCTTTTGAAATGTCACTGACCCCTTGTGCATTTGATAACGTAACCATACTCTCAAAGCTGCATTCCTAATTTATCTATTATATTGGATCGAATTTGCCATATTTATGAGCCACAAGGATATGTTAGAGGGTTTCGACTCAATTTTTATCTTGAGAAAATGGCTTGTCGGAATTTAGGAAGGGATTAGCCAACAGGTCTACTGCGGTCACCTACAAAAATGTCAATCGCCGTCTTAATATTCTTGCATCTTAAACTATGATCAATGACATACAGTAATGCAGAACGCTGATAAGCACTAAGAAATTTTGTTTAAGTTTAACACATAAATTATGAAGCATTTTCCTCTACGTTGGTAAAATAATTTGGCCGATCGAAATATCTTGGATGACCCTTAAATTATGCCAGTTCCACACAGCACATCAAATATCTTTGAGAATTCCAATCAGAATGGTAACCGATTTATGTCATCCAAAAGTAAACGAAGGAATAAAAGATCGAGCACTGAGTTGAAATACGGTGAATATTTAGTCTTATACAAACAGAACACGCAAATTTTCTTTAGCTAATCAGTTCCTTTATCACCTCCATCTTTCACATAGTTGGGGGATACATACCGTTAACCCTATTTGGAAGCAATTAATTTGAAGTTCCGACGTATTCTGTTGCAACGAATTGTTTCCTAATACGATGAGAACGAAGCAGCTTTTTCCTGGCCATACTCCTTACCTCGATTTCGATCAGGCATTGAAATCACCGACAAATTGGGCCTTTCTTCCCACGGCTCGCCTTTTTTATACCCTCGCTCAAGCTACAGAATGGATTCATACAGTAATCGACCATCTTTCATGTTCGATGGATACTTAAGATAACAGAGAAATAGCTAAGGAATCCATAATCGCGGGAAACATTGTTTTCTAATATTAATTGATGTACAGTTTTCACCTTTCACAGCTATCAATTCATGTTCAAGGATTATAATTCTGCTATCTTCCTGATCCTTAGCCCAATCTTTTAACGATAGCCAGGTTAATTCGGGATCCGGGTTAATGAGAAGATAAAGTAATTACTACCAAATTAGGCAATTAATAAAGATAAAATTTTATCTTGCCAAGATAACCTCGATTTTCCTTTAAAAGCATTCTTGTTTCAGTAACGGACATTATTAAACTGTTTGCGGGTCTTATTCTTTGAAAGCAATGCAAAGAAAGTTTCCTTTCGAACAATGTTTTAATGATATGTACGGCATCGTTTATCATTATAGTTACTACCAATTTAGCGATACTGTCGCTAGATCTAGCTAATTTTTTCTTCTTTTAGTGACCCATTTTCTGCTTCAGCGTAGTCTATGGAGTATATCCTATTACGTCGGCCCTACTCTACGATGTCTTAAAATAACACGTTGGACTTACAGGAGAATTAAAATAGCCTTATAGTCTATGAAAGTCATAAAATCCTTACTATACATTTAAATGGAGTGATTATAGAGCTGATACTCCCTATACAAGAACTTTATGTTATTTCATTTTTACTACTTTTTTAGCAACAATTTTTCAGATATTTCCGACATTTTAGTTTTTTCGCGGTGCATCTACCGACATTTAAAAAATAAACTGGCATCTGTTTGTCATAATCATATTCTTGCATTCTAGATTAATAGAGAATGTTTTCACGTACTACGCCATACAAATGTTATAGGCAATTGCACTTGCTCCACTGAGGTCGTGAATGAGTCGGAGCATTGTCTAAATGCAAATTTTTAAACTGGTCCATTCACTGAAATATGCAGACGAGGTAAAAATTATGCACCTGAAAAGCTTTCTTTCATTAAGAAATAAAACTGAGATATTTAGAACAATAACTTGAGTAAAACTTAACTACGTAACTAATAACTTGAGAGTAAATAGCAATCTAATTGCTCCAATCGTGTAGAATTCTGCAACACAACTATATTTCCTGTAATTATGAGCATTTTGTTCACGGTTTCAAACCGATCTCTGAGACCGACGACAAATATTTGATGAGTACTGGGATATTCAACATTATAGGTACTTAATATATTATGTTAGTATATGTAATATATTTATAAAATTAATTTTCTCTAGCGAGATTTGGCGGAATTACATTATAAACGAAATAGTAAATATAACTTATACTTTTCCACAAATATATTTTTGGCTTTTCAACCAATGGTTTCGAACTTTCAGTTCATCGTTACTTATACTGTATTCATACGAATTTTATGAACCTTTTACTATTAAATGCGATCGTGATATACGCGGCAAAGTGAGTCATACTCTACTCACAAGTGATCCACGCCCTCCCTTTTCTGGAAAAATATTTGAAAGCTTGCTAGGTTTTCCCAAGGTATTAGCCATGTATCTTTATAGGTTTACGAAATCGTGCTCTCAATCTAAATTAGCTTGTTTTACTACTCTAAATGCGCGAATGCAGTAGCCGAAAGGGAGGTCCCCAATATCCTACGTAATTCTTTTAAACATCGTGCGAATTGAAGTGATTAATACTCATTCAGATTCACTTAATGTTGTCCTGTTCTTTACTATGAAAAGCTTACCAATATATACGGCCTCAGTAATAAACATAATTATATGATTATATTCCTATCCAACTCAATTTTACATGAAACTATTAAAAGATAAATATTACAAGAACAGATCATGATCTTTAAGTAACGCAGCATTGCACTAGTCAGAGTAATGTATTGTACGTAAAATGTAACACTAAATGCATCCAATCTATGCATCTATGACATCAATATCCCGAGAAGTTCTCTCCCTTTATCTACCAATCTACATCGTAACTTAAGACTACTGTTATATTTCCCAGAAAATCTAATCCGTAAATTCATTTGGGGCAAGGAGTGCACTGCATCATTGAAATGAGTACCGGCGATACAAAATACAGTAAAAAATAGCCCATAAAAAGCAGTTAAATTGTCAGTGAGATACAAATTCATGGATCCAAATCGCCATTCTCTATTTGATATTCCAGAGGTGTGAGTTAATCCTTGTCTGCGCCAAGTGAAAGATAAGTCGCGCATGTGTGTGACCTTTTTAATTGGTATGCAGCGATAAACTGCGGTGCTTGGCAGGCTCGCAATTCAGGAATATTCTGAAAAAGAATAGGTCGTGCCCTGATTTAGCATATCATGAAATCACAGCCTAATTAATCACGCCCATATGCACCCTTTCAATCGACTTCTTGAATCGATTAACTAAAACAACATTGCAAAATAAATTTACATCTCTCTTTTCTTTCACAATAATATAACGTCCCAAAGAGAAACAGATGGGAAATATGTCCATATGAATGGGACTCGTGTCCAGATTTCACACTTTCACAAAACGTGGTAGACCTGGGTTCGAGTCCCAGTCACAATTCTCGCATCTATTTCTCATTAGCTTATTGACCACACAGCACTATATACAAAGGTATTACCTTTCCTTATATCCTAAAATAATTTCAATTTGGAAAACGCTAGTAGTACTTTTAACGCGAGATAGAAGAACATAAATTACTTCCTGTCATTGTTGAGAAGCAGCGCTGAGGTATTACCATTTTAAGGCGTGCAAAGCTGGTATAAAATTACTCCATTAGATCACAGGCTATTTTTTAGAGAAAGGGTGCATCTTAAATGTATACAGAGAAAGCAGTCTCATAAAACTCACTCCATTTAGAAAATGGCCCATTAATAACGCACCAACAGCGGGTTAAAAACTATTCATTTTAAACTGTCGTTCGACTGAGAGAGATCGGGTGGATTCATGAATAACTTTCACCTCTCGACACATCCACCAACGTCAAATTATGCATCTATTTACGGCGGGAATTCTCAACCGCTTAATATAGAGAGCATACGAGGTAACACGGAGGTAGGAAGAAAAAGGGGGGAGATTGAATAGCGACACGTCAGCTTCTTATATTGGCATAAGAGACGGCCTTGAATCACGAGAGCATTCAAAGTAAGTAAATCGCAATTATTCAAAGATTTTCGTCACAAACTACACTGATTACTTAGGTATATTACATGAAGTAAACGCACAAACTTACTAATACTTACATCGATGAAAGAAACTCATACTAAAGAAAGAAGAATCATTCCACTCAGAACTATCTCACCTTTCAGCTTCATTATGAAGATTTATTCAATAATAGGTAAATTAAATTTTTCTTGATTAACCTTTGTCAAGCAATATTTTGTACTATAATACAATTATCCAGCAACATAAAAAATTCTAAGAAGACTTGTGTCCTTCCTCCGCCTGAAATCTTTAGAATATCCAGTTGTCGAACGTTACGAACCGCAAAAGACTCGTATTATCTCTCTAATGCATTTTTTCCGGTTTGTTTGCCCTTCGAATAATCTTTCCTTCCAAAAATGGCCGGTTAGAGCGTCGTAGCGCGAGATGAACCAAAGTTTATATAATTATATACATCAGAGAATGATTCACCATCTAAATTAAGAAAATGTTTCGGTAGTGTCTCACTTTAATAGCTAGAGTCGTAGTAAAATTACTCAATGGAGTGACATCGGAGAAGTATCTCGCAAATCACGGAAGAATCGTCTGATTTTAGAAAGAGTCATCAGTTTCGATAGCTGCTACCATTATTTTTCCTTGGGTAATCTAACGTAAAAATAACTTAAGTTTACATTTTTTATCATTATATAAGCCTAAAACTAACAAAATTAACAACATTTTGAAATATGATACATCTCGAATGCAAAGGAAATCGAATTTTCTAACATTTCATCACTAAGAAAGTTTGGTAAAAAAATTCATTCCTTATTTCAATCAATAGTATATGCAATATAGGAAGACTCACTTTATTCAGAAAGATAATGAATTACTAAGATAGATTTAGATAGTACATACATATGGTATCGACGAGATAGAAATGTATGGAAACTTAAGGGTAGATAGGGATACTGCAGACATTTTGCCTTTCGGTAAAATTTTACTTAAGATATATAAGTTCATTTTCTTTTTGAGCAACGCCAAGTATATCAACTCGATACATACATTTTTAAAGTATCCCCCATCTGGACACATGGTAATGAAAGGTTGACTGAAATTGCGGACTTCTCTTCCTTCCTATACTTGAATCACTTTGAGTTGAATAAATGTAAGGAATGATTACAAATCCGTGGCTGGTCGAGTGCAGGCTGTGACGATAAAAAAATCGTCGTTTAATTCAGCGACACTAGACTTTCTGACTTTTCGGTACACGAAGTCGCGGGGGAAGTTAATTTTGAAAGATATCCCAGAAGAAAGTTCCACTTCTTCCCCATATATTATTGAACAGGAACTCGATTTAGCGGTCTTCGCTGACCTTCGCACGCAAACTTCCGAGTTGCGGCGACCGGCTGTCGTAGCGCTAACGCCGCCGAGGGAGCAGAAATCGCTCCCGCGCTAACGGGAGCACTTCGCCCGACGCCCGTGTGTGTGTACAAGGAAGTCCGCGTAGATGCAGTCCGATAGTCAGTTCGCCTCTCAATAAAGCAGCGCTATCAATTATTCAAAGGTATTAAGTCGGCGCTCCGGGGATTCATATCCAGTGTCCGTTGCCCTCACAATTGAATGTACGTGCTCGCCTCTTAACTAATGCAGCTAAGTAGCGCTTTGCCGAGTTGTGTTTCTAAATCCGCAGACGGGCGTCAACTTCGCCCTCCTTCTTCTTGATCTCTCTTTTAGCTGCCAGAGGGTATTAAAAGCGCTTTCTACTTGTGGCGTCTTCTGACTGAATCGCGTGACGCATTAAGCCGAGGGTGCCAAATATTAATCGCGCTTCAGTTCGCGAGGGAAAGGTAACACGAATGGAGTTTAAAAATATACGGAATGTTACGGAATATTAATGGAGCGAGAAAACTGCGCTCCAAACCACCTTAGTGTTTCTATCCATTACCAATGGAGTGGAGTGATGATAATTATGCGGAATGTTTGGTTTTAGCACTAATATTACGAGCTACTTCCGGCATCGAACATGTGAACGCCCGAAGCAGAGAAGTAATGACCTATGAAGATAAGCTCATAGATCAAAAAAATACGTTTAAATTGTACCAAAAATTCCCATCGTTGAAATAGAGCTACACAATCTTATTTCAATAGCATAATTGCTAGCCACATTGAAAATTGATTAGAACTGTATTTTATTGAGTGTATTTCAATGGAGCAATGTAAAAAGCGTAACATTTTAAATAGTAACAATCAAATTTTTTGGCAAGGCAACAGTAACTAAGAGAGCCACCGGTAACCGTAATATGACAAAAACCAATAAACACGCCGATACCTCACTAACAGATACAATGTTGATGACTTTGTTAGCCGAATTTTGGTCTTAAAATAACACGGTCAACGTCCTAACCAGATTTCGAACACGGTACCCCAGAATAGCTAGGCTAACCCCACCAAGACCGGTGATATATCAACAAGTATGGGTAATAAGTTGAAGCTAATTCACTGCCTGAATCGGACTACGGAATTAGATGGTGTTTCTTTGCAGAAGTTAACGACATCATAATATGACACGTAAACTACAGTTTAAACCTAGCTCTACAAGGAAGTGAGTAGTCGTAGTAGTTTTACTTCCTTAGTCGTCGTTTTTACATTTTAATTTTTATATCCTTGGATTGGAGGGACTCGGTCGTGATTCCGTGGTTATCCACATCGTGAAGTCTAACCTCCGGCCAACCGAAGCGTCGTGTGTTTGTATAACTTGCAGGATGAAACTGCACCACAACAAGATACACTCTCTTTTATGCAATTGTCGCCCACGGGAGAGCCTGTAGCATTTCCTTGTTTATTTCCATCCCTTAGGCACGCACATATGTCTTCACAGGCAGTATGACTTTGAGTTTAACTGGAAAAGCCGCGTTCACGAATATTCTACAAGAAGAAAAGATTTTCCGTTCTTCGATTATATTCGAGTAATATTTATCTCAAGAGGAATAAATACCAAATTCTAAATATCAAGAAATTAATCCTTCCGCTTTGTTTTCTTTGGGGATTGTTTCTGCTGTTGGGCTCTTAAATAGCAGACACCTTTCGAGCCGGGTATAAAAAATCAGTGAAGAAATCATAACCTAAATTAAGTCATTAATTTAGCTTTATAAACATACATCAATTTAAGATTGAATAAGTAATTTAAATCTAAACCAATCTTGCGCTAATACACGAAGTGATTTATTTGAAAGTAGGACTATTAGTCGTTCATCATTTATCTTCGCACACGGTGAGTTACTCGTGGAAGTCGTTTAAATCCATCGAAGGATATTGACATTTAAACCCTTGAAAGAATATTTAATTTTCTAGAGCTCAATCTCTAACCTACGAGATACTTCGTGACGAATAAGGAAAACACCGATAAACTTCACGCAGCCGTTCTTCATCCCATCAAGGGATAAAATCCACTCAAGAGATCCTCGTAGAAAAGGTCGTATTCTCTCGCCTTCACTCACGTAGGGCAAATGGAATGAATTGTCATATTGTAACCGGAGGATACGCCAATAATGCATTCCTGAGCCTCCGCCATGAATCCCTTGGAAGAGAGAGATAGACACGAGTAGGGATGAGCAACCCCATCCCTTTCTCCCGTAGGAGTGAAAGGTGCTAAACAATGAGAGATCACCGTCCTTCCAAGGCGTGGTCCCCATCAGAGAGAAAGGGTCGAGGAAGAGGAAAGCGTTCCATCCATCAGATCGTGAATTATCCTTCATTACCTTTGTGAGGTGCTCTCGACCCTTCGCCTCCGGTGAGGGCATGAATAACTTGCAAAGGGCACCCCCTTCTACGGGTAAACTATTTCCGAGACGGGGGCTTTGACGAGTTCCTATTGAGGGGCGACCGTGCCAGAAGAATGTCCGTAGGAGGAACCTCCATAGCGCTGAGAGACCGAGATTTACTTCGAGTTGAGATTGGCGAGAAACGGGGATATGGAATGTCCTTTGGCTGCCGTCTTCTCTTCCGATCTTTCCATTCACGCGAACTAAAAGCTTAACGAACTCCTCTACGCCGACGCCCTCCTCCTCACGACCTTCTCAATCTTCCCGCGCCCATGCTGAGGCGCAATTACCATCTCCCTTCATCCGAGATCGAACTGATTCTCGTTAATTTACATGACGGTTGAGTCCTACCCAATCCCGTATATAGAGCGGGGACAAAATGATATTCTCATAACTCTGCTGGCGGTAATTGGAATTTTCCGCAGGACTGATAAACACGCGGCTTTCCATCTGTTGCGACGTTTGGGTGAATGGGGTTCCAGAAGAGAATGCCCGGTATCTCAAGGTTTTTGGGTTTTGAAGAAAGTCGTGCTTCTCTAGGAAAGGGATCGTTGCCAAAGCTGTCCAAGAGGACTCCAACAAATATGCTCAGGAATCATGCGGCTTACTTTGAGCAGTAACCATGCAGAGATATTAAGGAACAATTTTATGTAATGGTTGAATAACGAAGAATGAAAACCAGATTTTGAGTGTCTAAATTAAGCATTGTTTTCTAATAATGAAAAAAATTCAGCAGGGTAAAATGAGCTTAAAAAGTATACCTTAAATGGAGACAAAGAAAAAATGTCTTGTGTATCAAATGTATGTATTTTCACTCAGGCAATTAAATAGATGATGGTAGATGTAACAGAGGTATTAGGTGACATTTTGGCACAAGGTGTACATAGGTAGAAAAACTTACTTTTTATTAACTGAAGGGAAAAGTATCAAAAAGGGTTATTAAAATTTATAAGGAATAGAATTGAATATTAGAAGAATTATTTCTGTTCGGTTTATCTCCCTGAAATATGTATACTTTTATAATCAGGGAGTAGATGGCCTCAGAGTAAAATGGTTTTCTGTATTTCTGGAAGACAGATATGATTATTTTTAGGTAAGAGAATGCTGTCAGTTAATTTATATAATTTTAGTATAATCTTCATCATCTTCTCTATTCGGCCATGTTAAGCCCAAATGTGACACTACTACACATAATTTCTTCAGCCATTAATAAAGGTAAAATTCGTAGCCTACGAATAACAGGAATTTCACCATCAACGCGATACGAAACTGAAAATAGCCACGATGTATGTACACAAAGGGTTGCCGAAAGTAAAGTGGAGAAAGGCGCCGCGATGCCATCCACTGTGATCCGCGAGATGTGCGTCATATGTCGACGAGAATGACTAAGCGAGGAATTGAGGGGAGCGGCCGAAATGAAGAACTGCTCACCCATCGGATAGAGAGAAGCGGTGCTGAGTTTTTGAACTTGGAAAACAAAGGAATGGAGTTTTCCGCACTGCGTCGCCCACGGCCGCAATCTTCTTTCCTCCGCTAATGTTACGGCGGCTTAAGTCTCTCTCTACTTTTTTCCCGTCGACTCCTTATCGCGATACTGCCGTGTGGCCTCCCCATCTCCGCGTGGGTGGGAAAACGAGAGACTAATGGGGGCAATCCCAAAGAGAGAAGAAGCAGATGGGAATGAGAGAGTCCATAGGGGGGAGATAGAAGGAAATGCATAGAAAGAACGGAATGAAGGGGTTAGCAACGACTGAAAAAGAAACAAAGCAGTAAAACGAATTAAAAAAAAGAATAAAAGTGTAAGGAACTCAAAATGGGAGAATCACATTGAGCTCAGGAACCGATCACAGAAATATTGCAATCTCGATACTTCACGGAGCAATATTATTTTAATTTTCATATAACCTTAATCTACATACATTTCCCATGATTCAAATAATATCGTGATATGCTTAAAATTAAAAGGACTTCATTTCCTCAGTTTACTAAGAGATTCGGCCTATAGAAAGTCCATCACAAGGTCCTGTTAGGCCATTCCAAAGGCTGGAAAGCCACTGATCGAAACTGCTGCCTTTTAAATTTAAGGATGATTTCGATAAAACATAACGTGGTATGCGGAAAGTAGACGTCGATATATACATCGGGGAAGACCTAAATATTTAAGATACAGACATATGTTAGAGCTAGAGAGTTCATTGCATTCAAAGGGAAATTTGAATTGGAAGGGATTGAATGGGAAAGGAAATTGAGAGAAGCAGAATTAGATAGAACCTGGAGGACTTTTTAAAAATTTGGCTCTTATGTTTGATAAATAAAAAGAAGAAAAAACGAGGGTGAAAAACTGTGAAAAACGAGCTTAATTAGGGTGAGATTAAGATAAAGACATTTCCGATCCTATCTTACCAATAATACAATGAAAAGAAAAGGTTAAGGTGAGTCTTTAACAAGAGTGCAACAGATAGTAAAACAAGAGAAATAAAAAAGGAATATGTAAAAACAGAGAAAGAATAAAATTTAAAAAACGCGGGAATGGAATTAGAAACGTAGAAAAATAAAATGTAGGAAAGGAGAGAATAAATAAAATCGAAGATAAAGGAATAGATATATGACCTTAGTAGAATACGGCGTTTAAAGGAGAAGACATTCAGGAGAGAGTAAGGAGTACTTAGAGCAAAAGGAATTACTGTGAGTTATAAAAATCGTGATCGCAAGGAAATAGTGACCATCACATCATTAATGGGCGAATTTTAAACTTAAAACACCTCTCTTACAATTAACTTTTTGCATGAGCTAACACAGAAAACCATACCCACACCAGAAATCGGGATTTCAGTGTTGCTAAGCACTAACCTCTACCCCACCGTACATACATTGTAGAAAAGAGGTTATTTATTAGCTGTCGAGGCACTATGAAGATCTTTATTCAAAAGGTTATTTATACACGCATAATATTAATAAAACGTCCTTCTTTAAGGGCGAGATTGAGACTTAATAGTTTCCTCTTACATCTAACCCTTAGTCATTACAGATAGAATGGAAGGGGTATTGGGAGTCGAACCAAAGAAAAGCAATAAAAGAAGGAACTATTATGTGGGTTTGAAAAACTCTAAATCTGCACTTAGGAAATTATTAAAACCCTGCAGGAAAACACTCAAGGGGGTGAAAAAACTTGTGAAACCTACAGACAGTAGCAACTAAAATTCAAAAGATGAGGGAGAAATAAGTAAAAGAACAGTGTCAGCAACACTTCTGGAAAATATAGACAAAAAATTCATAATTCTTACAAATTATTCAGATAAGAACAGGTGTTGGATTTGAAATTATAAGAAATAGGAAGTCAAATGTAATTGCACAGAATAATAAATATAGAATANTACCATGCGCTCGGAAAAGCTATTCCTTTTTATTTCTCATCCAAGTAACGCCAAGGAAACTACTATAATCCCCGTAAAGAGCATTCAACCAATTGTTTGTAAAATACGCTCTCATCTACAGATCAAACCACATCCTTAAGGTGGGAGGTATTAAAATAAGACAAAATATAATAAAATTAAATAAAACAAAACGAAAGCAATTGCAAACTAAGTAACTCGACCTAACCTAGCGTTTATGAACTCGTAACAGGCTTAGGAAAAGTCAATTTAAAAGCTATTTTTCTTATTTTCAAAAGTGAGAAAAAGCTCAAAGATGTTCTTGAGGCACGTTTTCTTCTATGCGAGGGGGTGGAAATAGAAATAAAAAAAAGGAAAAAAGAACGTTTTTTACGATTTTTTTATCAAGGAAAAATGTTTCCATTACAGGAAAAGAACAACAAAGAGAATGGGGGGTGTGATAAACCTGCAAAGGATGTAGGAGAGAGTGAGAAGAAGTAACAGAATATAGGAGAACGAGAGGACTCCGACAACTTACGAGAACATCCGACGATGGATATTAAGCAAAATTCAACGGAAGACATTACTGTTCGTACTGAACTAATAAGAAGATAATAAATAAATTAATAAATCCAAAGAAAGAAGGTAGATAATAAAATGTTACGCAAAAAAAGACCTAAAGGACGTAAAAGCAAGCGAGGAAGGCAAAACAGAACACGGAGAAGTGATACCGGATGATAGAAAAACAGATAAAGCGACATAAACGGAGAAGTGATTAATAAAAAGATAAAGGAGCGGATGGAGGGGGACTTGAAGCGGCTTAAGTGATGAAGGAGGAGGCGAATCGGTATTCACATAACCACAGGCTGTTATTCTGACGGCGAAACACAAACAGCTTGAAAGGGCGCCAACTTTTCTCAATGGACGAGTCTACATGGCGACGGTAAACTCCGCGGTAATAACGCCCCATTTGACGCCTACTCCAACCCATAAGAGAGCGTTCTGGTTTGTAAGCGAATGAGGCGCATTCACTCCCCCCCCTCACCTGCCGCTCTACCAGACGACGTGGTTGACCCCTGAGGCAGCTCATCGCTAAGTGGGATCTCTAAAACGCTTCCAAATGGTAAAAGGAGGATTCGAATATTTTTTCCCCTCCTCGTCCGCCTTTCATTTATCACCAGCGATATCTGTTATTGTCGTTCATCCCGGGGACGGGACGCATAAATGTATAGTTTTGTTGCCATGGCACCCGCCGAGAGTTTGAATCACAAAGCAGCAGTTTATGTATGTCAAATGATATCTTTTAGGAGCGATCCCTGCATCGCATTAGATCACGCGCTCGCACCGTCGATTGTTTCGGAAAGGTCCCGGAGTCTGTGACTGAAAAATGGCTTTCGCGACCTCTGGAAGATGAAGAATATCTATTCACTTATATTCAGTTTGCTGTGCCGAGGTCGTGGACATGGTAATAAAAAATATTATACCAACTACAGGGGTGGATCTAGAAACTCTGATAAGGGAGGTGGTAGTTGCCAAGGGATAGTGATTTAAGACTATTTCCTTGTGAAATCATCTCCAGTTAACATTTTGAACACAGTTTCTTCGTGGTAAATGTAGTATAACGTATGTAAAGTGATCTAGGAAAACTTTGTGGTCTGATTTTAATTCAAGCTCCTCGTCAAATCATAGGAAAATTGCTACTCCTACAAATCCACTTAAAGACTGAAAGTGTCTTTAAGGGTAGGGGACCGCAACAACTCTGGACCCACCAATGACCTACGGAGCTACTGGCAATTAAATGAATAACATCCAAATATTTACAAAAATATAATGCGAACAATCTATCAGTTAGAGGTCAGGAACCTGCAGCTACGAATTAATAGCAGCCATTCTTCTAAAGGAGCAACTTAATGCGATGTTTTCCAGAACAAAATCACGAATGTTCACTTTTCCAGGAACATTTTATGTTCACATTTTATTTGAAATCAACGTTTCTCATTAATAGAATATAATGATAATTATAATTATAATAATAGATAATTTTAATTTAGAAAAATCTCACATAGACACCAGTTTATAAATAACATATTTCCTCTAATGCCTTCACCACCTACTTAATTTCTCAATGGTTGTGGAAGTCTTCTCCGTTTCCTGAAACGAATTCCAGCATCAGTTGATGCTATGATCAACTTCCGTTATGGAGAATCGCAGTGGTCAGACAGAAATTTTGATTAAAAATTTTTAATGAAAGAATGCTCAGAGTGGTTCAGACAGAAATTTTTAATGAAAATTTTTGTAGGAAATCTCTATGATATATCGTTTAAGGCTAATCCTGAAGGTATTCTTAAACGCTGATTCGAAAATGGAGCGAAATAGCAGGAACTGAATCACTGCGAACGAAATTTTTCCATTAACTTGCCTACGTGATTGTTCTGAATGACAACCGCAAATTCTACTTACTCTCGATCCGACATTCTGAGTAGCAATAAAAATTCTTTGAGATATTCATATTTTATGCATTTTCGGAGTGCGAGAGGCCTAACTGTGCAATACCTCAGCGATACAGACCAAAAAGATGACACCGCTCCCAGCTACTATCAGACATTCTTTTCTGTATACGATCTAATGCGATTCCGTATGCGGCCATTGAGTCTCCATAACTCGAATTATTAGTCGCAACAGAGATTAGACTTCCTCCCAACAATCCTTCGCTAAGGCACAGCACTCAAACTCGCTGCATTTCTTAGAACCTCTCCAACAAAACAACGGAATCGACACAAGCATATGTTTCGATTGCCTCGTTAAAAAGACACTTCTTTTGTCCCTTTGATAAAACATCTTGACTATGGCGACGCATCCAAATGACCGACTGCATCGCGAGTCCTATTCACTGGATTGCCTTCTCGACAGTATAAGTAGTCATAAAAAGATGGTCAAGGCGTGATGCGCTTCGTAGCTGAAGGATGGTGTGAAAGCGACCATAAAAAGGCCATATATGCACCACTGAATACCATGCGCTCGGAAAAGCTATTCCTTTTTATTTCTCATCCAAGTAACGCCAAGGAAACTACTATAATCCCCGTAAAGAGCATTCAACCAATTGTTTGTAAAATACGCTCTCATCTACAGATCAAACCACATCCTTAAGGTGGGAGGTATTAAAATAAGACAAAATTACTACAAAATGAAAGCAATTGCAAACTAAGTAACTCGACCTAACCTAGCGTTTATGAACTCGTAACAGGCTTAGGAAAAGTCAATTTAAAAGCTATGTTTCTTACTTTCAAAAGTGAGAAAAAGCTCAAAGATGTTCTTGAGGCACGTTTTCTTCTATGCGAGGGGGTGCCTTTTTCCATCAAAATGCCACATTTAACATTCGATCCCAAGAATAAAGCCGCGTGTGAGACCCTAAGGCCACTCGTGTATAGCGTCTTTTCTACATTACAATAGTTGAAATTTTAAAATTCATGTGTCCAAGCGCGACTTCATAGAACTCAAGGCACATCTTTAAAAAAATACTTCGTCATTTCCAAAGATTTTTATTGACTAGTTTCGTCAAAGACTTAATGTTTTTATTAAGTTAATTAATGCTAATTAAAACGAAAGAGAACATTTACGGCCGTAAATAAAGACTGAGAGGCATAACTGTTGCCAGGATTAAGGTAAAGGTGTTGACTTTTGCACGATGAAGTCGTGCGGCTGAAACTATAACTATTGTGGCCAAATAGTATACGTCTGATTTTATAAACGAGGAAGCACTCAACATCAGAAAGGCTGTAGCAAACCAATTCTGGTCAAGACTTTCAGAAATTAATTGATTTGATAGGGATATGTTAATTTAAATGAGTCTGAGTAGGTCAGCTAGCTCCTCCCTTTAGAACGCATTGCTTAGTTGAAGTTAATTTGTAGATATGGCAGAGCAACGTTGCTGAGAAAAGATACGAGGCCGTACAGTAGCTTCTGAGCATCTCTCCGAAGATCTCGAGAAAGCACGGGAGGAGGGAGCTAATTTTTATTAATGTGACCCGATTAACAACGCAGAGCGACTGAGGCGATAAAATTCCCTGCATCCGAATAGAAGACGTCCGAGTTTCCGGAAATACCGTTAGGAGCGATCAAGGAAGAAATCCAATACAAACGAACGATACGCTCGAGGGGAATTTAAGGCATGGATGGTAACTTTCTTAAATTCTCTGGAATAAGTTATTATGAGGCTTCAGAACCAGAGAGTCGTATTTTCGTCGCCACAAATATTAAATTGCGGTAAGGAGCCCGGCTTATCCAAGGAAAACAGTCTTTTTTTCGTCGTCTTGGTAAAAATCGAGAAAAACTGCTCTGAATCATAAACAGATTTTCTAAAAAGCATTGCTGAAAAGGGAGGACTGTCAAGAGCTAATCTAAAATATGACTAATAGGCTCTGGATAACAAAGTGGACTGTGCGTTCGACTTTGGTGGAAGCGGTCTTGTGTTCGATTCCCGGTGCGGGCCCACATGCGCGTATTGTCCTTAGCTGTAGAAGCACCATTTCACATACTTCTACCAAAAATGATTAAACATCACCTTTTTGCTTTGTTGGTTATTGGAAAGCCTCACTCTGAAGACGAAGATTTAAGATTCGTACGGATAATTTATGTACCGTCCAATTAAGTTTCAACTCTTAAACAACCTTGTCTTTCCAGAAAAGCGCCGAAAATACAGATTTATCAGCGTTTAGTTAACCCCATCATATCCCTGTAAAGGCATCCAACACTATACGTCTACCACTTTGCCACTTTAAGACGTAGACTAAGGAAAAGAAATTAATATGTCACCTTTTCGGCATTCCGATTATTTCCGTCACTTGCAGTTCGGATAACTTCCACACACATCGACACCCAATAACACTTAGCACTCTTCGGCTTAAGCACGGGATCGAAGCTAGGGCCTACATCTACATTCTTACATCAACGCCAATCAGGCGCCGCACCGATATCTCAAAAATCGCAACCACTCCACCGAACACCAGCGCCTCTTAAGCCCCCGGTCTTCATAAAGCGCCGCCTTTTACCACCCCAAGTATTTCCACGCAACGCATCAACAAACGGAAAGTGTTTGCATAATTTTCTCCCGTTAAAAAGCATCCTCAAACCCGTACGCGAGCGCCACCGCCGCGGCGGCGCGCGCAGGAATCTACTTCTCTAGCGACCGGTTGACTCCTTAATGCGTCGCTCTGTCCTCGGGGAAGGAGTATTTTTTCCCGCCGTTGACCCGTCGGCCGGCGCGTTAAGGCGGAGAGGGTTTTGCCGGGTTGGAGATAGCATCGACGACACCACTTCCAGAAGCACCCTCCCCGCCCGCCGCGTTATCCACGCATGCCATCGCATGAATAAACATGCGGACAACGCCATTTAAATGTGACCGAGGGAGGGTTAAAGGGTGTTGTCGGGAGGGATGGAGCGCTAGGGGGGGCGGTGGGGGGAGAAAAATCTCCTGCTTCACGTACCACCTGTTCGGAGGCGATCTCGGGCAAAATAAAGGACGGATCGACTACGAGGCACATAGCGGCGAATAGACTACCAGGGTGCGCGGCATCTGCACCACCCGTGACCGCATCCGCGAAACTGCTCTCCCTTTTTTTGTGCAGATAGGCCATTTTGCGAGCAGGAATGTAGAACTAATTGAATTGGGAGTTGGCGCTACTTCAGGAAAAAAGGGGGGAATAGAGATACAAATCCGAGCGACGAGGCGGCGAGGTTTTTTTCATTATCTGATTCGCCGTAACAAGCAAAGTACGATCCGTTGGAGTGCGGGCTGTTTCTTTTGCTCTTTTGCATGCGTAATGCGCATTCGTTTTAGTTGCAAATTTCGCAGACACGCGAGTGAAGAATGAGGTAACGGGTTTTTCGGAATAAGTACCAGTATGATTCGCGCTTTCCATTAGCGGCGGAGATACGAATGCGGTTGAGGGAGTTTTAAGGGACTGCCTTCACACCCATAATCAGCGTTAAAGGCACGAGGTTCTTGTAAAATGTTCTAAGAAAGCTACTAACGGAAAACGATCCGCGGCCTAAGCATTCAGAAGTCGTATCCTTTGACATTAATGAAACAATCCGTAACTCAATGTAAATTCTAAGGGGAGAATAGCTAGTCTTTCTAGTGGATGAAGTTAACATACGACATCACTTTGCTTCAGTACTACACGTTTAGAAAGATACATTCATTAGGCTATGTGAGCGGTAATATTTCCAGATATTAAGGATATTACGAAATAAAGGATAATACAAACGTTTGAAGCATCCCTGTAAAGGGTTATAGAGACGGTTTCTAAGAACCTACACGATCTTATTACAATTAGTAGATTTTCAAAAAATTTAATGTAAATAATAATAATTATTATGATTATTATTCTAATTTTAACAATGACTGTTTAACTTTAATAATTACCCTAGTTAAATCATCACGAATACATTAAGGCTGA